>OZ005650.1:15073961-15446461 GCA_963930645.1 Salticus scenicus
TAAGTCAATTTGATGTACTGTCTTTAATCGAATGTATAAAAAGTTTCTATATGTATCAATAGTATTACACACATACACACGTACACACACACATTATTATTATTATTAAGCTAAAAAAAATTACCTCTTTTATTTATGAATTTATTAATCAAAAACAAATTATTTATGAATTATTTTTTAAGAGTACTTAAAAAATGCATTTTACTTAATTTTATTTGTTTAATTTTTTAAGAAATATATGTTTCATCATTTAAATTTGTTGAATAAAAAATGTGATAATTTTTCAAAATACATTTTATTAAAGAAATAATTAAAAGAATTAAATACTCATTAATATTCCCTAGTATGATATGAATATCATATTTATAAAGGTAATTTTGAAAAATTAACACCATTTTTATGTAACAAATTTAAATAGAGAGGAATGTTTTTTTAATAAATATAAATAAAATAAAAGTACGCTTTAAAAAGAATATATTTTTAAATTTATATATAAATATGCAACAGAAGGGGAACTTTTTAATTTAATTTATTTATTTATTTATCTTTTAAGAAAATATCGCACACACACATATATACATATATGTAATCTTTATATATTTAATTAAGGACATCAAACTGCTATTCAAAATTTTATTGTAATTTAATGAGTAAAGACAAATTAATCTTGTATTTTTTTAAAAATAAATTAAGTTACATTTTAATAAAGAAATATATTTTTAATAACTTTATTATATTTTTATAATGCCCCCCCCCCCTAAAACGACATTAAATCAACAATTTATAAAAATAAAAATAAATCTTTTACATTAAAGTAATTTAAATTTTTGTTACTTAAAACAAATTAAATGAAACTTACAAAACATTACTGAAAAATAGTTAAATTAATAAGATATATTAAATTATTACATATAAAAAAATAAAATTAAACATGGAAGATTTTGATAAAAATACGCGATCTCATAGAGAAAACCAAGTTATCTTTTGCGACCGTTTCAGTTTGTCCTAAGTAAACTCTCTTTTATCCAGTGCATTTAGCTGTAAAACGAAATGCACTGATTTTAGTTTACGAACATAGTTTTAAAACGCACTAAATGCATTGTGAGATTTTACAAACAGCTGGTTCAAAACCCAACTGCATGAATTGAACGAATTTTGACGTTAAGAACACGCCCAGATTCAATTGTTAAAGTTTAAATATTGATGAAACAATGATTCTTCAATAATTCTTTCTAAATTTATTAAACTACACTGTAATCTTTAACAGAAATTAAACTTAGTCTTTTGATTTTTTTTTTTTTTTTTTTTCGTTTCAAAGTTTAACTGAGCACTTAATGTTTCGTTTTTCAGCCAAAAGATTTAAGTATTTCAGATGATTTTTGTTCCAATTTTATCCCCGATATTTACTTGAATTTTTGCCCTTATATATTCAGATTAAGATAAATGAATAATGAATGCTGATGAAGGAAAAATAAACTGCATAAAACCGTAAAATGAATTTTATACTTTATATTGTATGTAATATAAGTATTATCAAAGAAAAATTTCTAAATAAACATAAAAACAAAAGCAACAACAACTGCCACAACAACAACAACAACAATAATAAAAATAATAAAATAATAAACTACAACAATCATTTTATTGCATTAGTACAAAATGTTTAAAGTTATACTGAGAGTATTCGGATGTTAGTAGCTCCGATTTTACTGATCGCATCCGAATAATATTTCAAAAATGTATTGTGTTGATCATGATGCCTATATTTACACAGAAAACAGTTTTACATTTTATCAATAGCTTTCATTGTTCAGGCTGTTTGAGCATAGCGCTGTTGCACAGCTAGTGGTAAGTCATTCAAACTCATTTTTTAGTAAACTTCATTTACATGCTTTATTCCGCAAAGCGTTATCTGCTTACCTAAGCGTTATCTGCTGAGCGTTATCTGCATGACTATTTTTTTCACATAATCCTTAACCCCATGATTTTTACAAAACATATCTTATGTTTTAACCAGGTCATATCAATAGAACCGGAGCTATAGGCATCTGAGTATTATCAGTTTAGTTCCAAACATTCTGTATATACAGGGTGATTATAATTAAAGTTACGATTTCAAAACCCTATAATTTAAAAACTACCCATCAGACCGATTTGATATTTTGCCAGAGCAATCGTAAGGCAATGAAATTTTGTTTGGGGGGAGGTAAAAAGTAGTTCCAACATGTTCCTACAGATGGCGCTGTCAAGGTAATGTGAGGGGAAACGCCTAAATGGACTCATTAAATACAGGAATGTTGTTAGCAACACAATGGAATAGCAGGAAACAATAGACTTCAAAAGTTTACTACAATTGTTTTAGCAAAAAGACAACATTACGTGTCTACAGTGGAAACAGTCATAGTGAAAAGAGAAAAAGAGGATCTTCATGAAACAAATACTTTACGAATAATTAACGGCACATTTTGGAACTTTTTTTTTTTTTTTTTTTCTTTTGCCAAACAAAATTTCATTGCCTCACAATTGCCCTGGTAAAATATCAAATCGCTCTGATGGGTGGTTTTAAAATTATAGCGTTTTGAAATCGTAACTTTAATTATAATCACCTTGTATATTATTACTTTAAAGACATTAGATTGAATTAAATTAAATTAATTACATCACCTTAATAAATGTTACTCTCACTAAGAAAAAAAAAAAAAAAAAAACTTGTCAGAACTGCATACGAGTATTATAAAACTCCTCAGTGTTATTTTTCGTTTATAAAACATTTGTATATAGTTCAAATATATCCTCATTCACACAGCGTTTTTGCCATTTGAGCATAAATAGCCATAGAACACATAACAAGCTTAAATGAATTGTTATCCAGTTGACAACGAGAACGGATTACTTATCGTTTATGTTAAATGATATACAAACATGAATTACTCCCTTCTGTATGCCATTATTTAATGTGTATCAAATATTGCATAATTCGGTTTATTTGACTATGGACAGCTGAGAAGGTCTAAACAGTATTCTACATATTGGATCATAATTTGATTAATTGCATCCATAAGGGGCAGACACTTTGTATATATGCTTCTGATAGATCTTGTCAGAGGTAATACACGGGAATGGAATATTAGTTTAATCTATTCTGTATGATATTGGCCTTTGGATCCGTTTAGATTCGCATTCAATAATGTTTAAAGCAAATATATTTTGCTATACAGAAAGCAACGGTTACTGAGAAATCCAAAGCAATATTAGGAATAATAAATTTGTTAAAAACCTTTCAAGAAGTGAAATAAATTATTGTGTATAGCATATGCAAAGAGTATGTTTTGTTTGAGTTTTTGAAAATATGCAATTAAATAGTTTTTAATTTTCAAACTTCAAATATTTATATATCATAATTGTTTTATTGCCATAGACGGAACGTCCTCGTTTAGATTTCGGAAACTGAAATTTTTTTTATAAGTATATTCTTAAATGTATATTATATAAACTTTTATCTCTCATGGATTACCATAATAAGAAAACGCGCGACAAAAAGTAAAGTCTTGATCAATATTTATATAAATTTGCCTTTCGAATATTTTTAAAATTAGATGTCCTGTTTAAAGAAATAAGATAGTGTTGATATTTTCCTAAACTTCAACATGTTTTTGTCCTAATGCCATAAAAACACGATGAGTGTGATACGACAAATCAAATTTTAATGAAATAGTCTGAAAATATTACACAGCTAAGCTGAGAAAAAATTCTGAGAAAAAATTCTGTAACTAACATCTAGAATCTAAATTGTGGCTCTAGAAAAAATAGTTCCATGTCATCCTTATAATTTCTAGTCCCCTTTGAAAGCAAATTCTAGAAACCCCTATTAGAATTCTAGAGCTTTTGCCTATATTCTCGAGGGCAAAGTTATTTATGCAAATAAATGCGAATACAAGAGGCGGGTTTCAGCAACTATAATCTTGGTTTATGACCCAATTCTAGAAAATCAGGCAAGAATTTCTCGCAATACAAAAGATTCAGAATATTGTTTCACCATCTAAAAATGTGTAGACTAGAAATTCTTGATGATTTCGTCTTATCATTGTATTAGCGTGCCTTATGCACATAGCTCGAAAATGTACATTTCTAGTTAAAGTACTTAGAAAATGACCACTTATTCATTCTAGATGAAGGCGGTATATTTTTTTTTTCTCACTGTACATAGTTACATCCAATTAATCTTCAAACTAGAAATATTTATATATCATAATTGTTTTATTGCCATAGACGGAATGTTTTCGCTTAGAATTCGGAAAATGTATATATATATATATATATATATATATATATATATATTATTTTCTTTTTTTAAGCATATTCTTAAATATATATTATATAAACGTTTATCTCTCATGGATTACCATACTAAGAAAAGTCGCGATCAAAATTGATGTAAATTTGCTTTTCGAATATTTTTTTTAAATTAAATATCCTGTTAAAAGAAATAAGATAGTGTTGATATTTTCCTAAACTTCAACATGCTTCTGTCCTAATGCCATAAAAGCACGATGAGAGCGATAAGACAAATGAATTTTTAATGAAACAGTCTATAAATATTGCCCGACTATGCAATACATCGTTGCATTCAACTCCAAGTTTTTCAATTTCATTGACTATGATAAATTTTTCTTTATGCTAATATTTTATACTTACACAGGACTGCGATGACATTTTTTACTTAAAAATGATATGTTTTTCTGGTGCATTTTTGGACGTTAATTAAGGAAAATCTGTTCAAAAATTTCCATCAAGTACAGTTTTGATAAAACATGGGATTTTTTGAGTTTAAAACTCCACTTTTTCAACTCCCATGTACGTTATTTCCCAGAAAATCTGGGTGATGTGAGTGAAGAGCAAAGATAGCTATTTCATCAAGACATCAAAGAAATGTTGATAAGGTTTCAGGAATGCAGCAGAAAGAATCATCCTTTAAGGCAATCAAGCCCTGCATAAGATAGAAAGCTCTAATGGGATCTTCTACGTAAAGAAACACATTTAAGAGATAACGATAGTCTATTTTAATCTATTTTATATGTAAATAATTTTGAATTTATTACAGCCTTTTTGTGGCATTTTCCGATCTTCTTCCTTACTTTGTGAAAAATCCTTACATGATAGGAAGAAAAGCCAGCATTTCTGAACACATTTGACACCCGATGAGTGAAAAAAAAAAAAAATGAAAAGTAGGATTTTACAGGCCTGCGTTATTAAGATATCGTGCACTGAGAAAAAAAAAATATACCGCCTTCATCTAGAATGTATAAGTGGCCAATTTTTAAATCCCTTAATTAGAAAGATAGATTTCCGAGCTATGAGCATAAGGCACGTCAATAAACTAAATAGACAAAATGATCGAGAATTTCTAATCTACACATTTCTAGATGGCGAAGCAATATTCTGATTCTTACGAATATTCTGAATCTTTTGTATTGCGAGAAATTCTCGCTTGGTTTTTCTAGAATTGGTTCATAAACCAATATTATAGTTATTATTATTTGCCCTCGATAATATCCCCAATTCTAATAGGGGCTTCAAGAACTTGCTTTCAAAGGGGACTAGAATTTATGAAGATGGCATGGAACTATTTTTTCTAGAGCCATAATGCAGATTCTAGAAGTCAGTTACAGAACTTTTTCTCAGTGTATTTTTCTGGAAAAAGTATAATGAACAATAAAAAAATGCACCGAAGGACTGTTGTTGAAAAATAATAAATAAATAACTGCCATAAATTGAAAAAAAAATGAAATCACTATAAATTGAAATAATAATAATAATAAATAAATAAATAAAACTAGCAGAAATAGCTCTCGCTTTGTTTGTTGCATCTGTGCCTACTTTGTTCAACTGATAAAGGGTCTTACTATTACTTCACCCCCGCCTCTCCCCCCCACAAAAAAAACTGTTGCAATATTTCTGAAATTTATGGTGTTTACATTTCTTGGGGGTCAATACTTTTTTTTTAAATATACATTGTACACTCTTTTCTGCATAGCAAACTCTGTAATAAAGTTTAGACAGTATTGTATTTTTTCTGTGCAGAAAATTAGCAATTGCACACTGCTATAACGTTTTCCTGATTTTTGAAATTATTACAGCATTTACAAAAAATAAAATAAAATAAATAAAACAAGTAATAAGTAACAAAGAACCTTATTGATGACAAATTAAAATTTAGTGCCAGATGTCTGTATTCATTCTGTAAAACGGATGATTTCTTTTTCTCTTTACGTCATCTAAATAAAATGAATTTTTGCTTTACTAATTAAAAAAAAAAAATTATTATTTCAAAAAAAAAAAAAAAAAAAAAAAAAAAAGTAGTAATTAAGGCAAATTTAGGTATAACCAATGCATTTATCGAAAATTTACGTTTCATTATTTCAATTGTGCTTACTTGTAAAATGACACTACTTAAATTGCTGAACATTAACACCAATTTTCGAAAAAAAAAAAAAATGCAGGTAAATAAACTTTTTTTTTTTTTTTTTTTTTTTTTTTTTTTTTTTTTAGATTTAGATAATATTTAATTTTACAAAATAAACAGTTCGCGTGAAGAATAAAATATAATGGTACTGGATAATTTCCTTTAATTTAATTTGTAGGGATGTCAAAGATATAGTAAAAACTACTTTAGCCCTTTACCTTCTAATAATAAACCGAAAGGAAAAAGGATAATATTTTAGACCAATTTAAAAACTTTTTTTCTTTTTTCTTTTTGGAATTAATTTAAAAATGATTTAAAATAAAACTCAGAAAAATCGTTTCAAAGTAATGGAACAGCATGGGCCTCTTGGCAAAATTTGATATCTGACACCGAAGTAGTTCGGACATTTCTCGCCAAGATGTTTGCTTACGTAATTGCGACACCTATTTTAATTCATCACTAAAATGAGGACAAAAATATAAAAACCATCAAGGGGCTCCTATGCTAAAGCTATTCAAAAGTAATTTTAAGAAATGAATGTAGTAACCGATGATAGGGAATGTTATACAATTACTGCACGCCTTTATATAGAAGAATAGATTAAAATAAGACCTGTCGTACTAAGTTAACTTCTGTTTACAAGTAATGTAAGCAGAATTTACTTTTAATGATTTAATTTATTGTTAATTACCAACAAAAAGTTTAATGTCATTAGCTTTATTTAATGCTTTACGGATTGGTTAAAGTCGTTTGACCAGTAAATGCTAATTTTCTTGAAGATATTTAACCTTTCAGATGTTAAAGCTGTCCCCATCTTGGCCGATTGATATTTTCCATCGATTTTAGTAAAAATTTATAATACTCTTACTTGAATTTATTCGAAAAGCACTAAAAATATATAGCTTTAATGCATTTTAAAAGAAAAATTTATTTTTATCTTTAAGAAAAGCAAAGATATAACATTTTTACTTTATTTAAAAAAAGCATTTCATATTTAAATAATTTCATAGTAAATAAGTTTTCATAGATAGTTCTTTGAAAAGAAGAATTCATTTGAATTAAACATTTTTTTATTATTTAATTTACATTTTAGAAACGTGTAAATATTTGCTGTTTATTCAAATTTAAAAAACATTTTTTTAATTCAACCTTTTAAATAAGCTAAAAAATACAAGTTATGCAAATCAAATTTCATTTGATGTTTCAATGATTGAAATTCGTATATTTTTATTGTTTACATTTTTTTTTTCTTTTTGCGTAAACATTGATATTCTTTATATCAATGCGTTACTGTCTTTGAGTTACTAAAGTGACTGGAAAATTATTGATAAACATTAAGTTTATTGTGATACAATATTTTGATTGCATTTTCATGCTTAACAAAATTACAGATATTAAGAACTTCCGAGCCTTTTTTTTTATTATTTATTTTTTTATTTAAGTAACTTATCATTATCACCTTATGGAGGCTTCACAAAGAACGTTTGTTTAAGCCGAAAATGAATTTTCGATTAATGTATTTGTTTATAGTATCTATATATCCCCCTTCTAAGCGATCAATGCATAAAAAAAAAAAATATTGATTATTTTTTTTTCCCTTTCAGACCTCTGAGCTTAACGTATAATTATTTTTCGTCTTAATGCGTACATACATAAGCATTAAAAAAAAAAAAAAAAAAGTTAAGTCTTTCATAGTGCTCAATGGTTTTTAGCAGGACAAAAGCAAGACGTTTATTAATCACAAAAAACAATAATGAAGGGGAAAAAAAACTGAACAGGAAGGTTGAACATTACGGGTGGGGGTAAATAATTTTTTTCTTCTTTTTTCTTATCAACCAATCATATTCTCCCATTTATCGCATAAGCTATTGATTTGTTCGCGCATTGTCACACTTCTTAACACAGTACTCTTTCTCATTAGTGCACCGAGCGGAATTATATAGTACAGGAAAAAAAAAAAAAAAAAAAAACTATAAAACAAGCAAGGGATGAGGCTAAAGGAGGAAAAAAAAAATCTGACTGATTGCAAAAAACTTTATCGATGGTAGGGGAAAAGAAGTTAAGTTGAGGGGAAGAGATAGTCTGCGCTATGTAGAAAAAATGGCTAATAGAAGAAATTTTTTTTTCTCTCTTTTTTTTCTACCGTCCTATTCCGTTAATAGGCTTCTAGTAATAACTGGGTACCGATGATAAGACCTTTTGTTTAAACTCTATGCCTCACCCTCATTTATTTAAAAAAATACACAAAAACTTTTTTAATCGTTGGTTTTTGTCCCTTTTAATCTCTTTCTACCCATCACTCTCAAAAAATAGGAAATTTTTTTAACCATTTTTTGTACATTCTGTCGCTCTTTGCTAGCATTTTTTTTTTTTTTTTTTTCCTTTTACTGGAAAGAATTCTTGATTTTTTTTCCCTCCATCAATTCCTCTTTTTTTTTATGCATGTAGATAATGGAAAGCCATTTGTAAAAGCGAGTTTATCGTCATGTAAAGGTCCTCATTAATAAATCCCTAATGTATGAATAGGGGAGGGTGTATATTCTCGACATAATACCCCCCCCCCCTCCCTCTCTTCATACCCAGGGTCCATCTCAAAACCCGGTCTCCGTTTTATGATCGAAAAACTCGTGTCATTACGGAGCGAAAAAATTAATTCAGCTCTGCTTTTAATTTGCTGACTCTCTTTTTAGTATCTTTCATTAATAGACTTTTAGAGCATTAAATGTGTTGCAGCGGATTATTGCTATAATTTCTGTTCGGAGGGTAGGAACGTTAACGTGCCTTTAAAATTTTATTTTATTAGTTCTTAAGCTAACACATTTCGGTGGGAAACGCATGTGATTAGATTCTGGAATGAACACTCAGCGTAGTTTGTTCTTGAAATAGTTCGTTGGAATGTCTTTTAGGCAGAAAATTTTTGAGGAAAAAAAAAAATAAAATAAAAAGATTTAAAGTGCATTTATATAACGCTTCTTCTACCATTTGAATTAGCGATAATTTTGTAACTAGCTTCGTGTAAAGAGGCTGTTAATTTTATGTCATTAGCTACTAATTGGAAATATATGGCGTCATATAAATCGAAAATGTTGTATTAAAAAAGGATTAATTTAAAATATAGTGATTTTTTAGGAAAAACGATAGAATTTTAAAACGAATATATATATATATATATAAAGAGGACTATTAGACTCAATCTGAGATTTTTGCGGTGTCATTTTTCGATAGTTGGACATTTAGGGAAATCTAAAATTTATGGAAAGTATAACTGAATAATTTGAAAGCAATGTTATAATTTGAAAAAAAAAAAAAAAAAAACTAATAGTCCTCCGTTCTAAACTAAATTCTGTTTTTGCCAGAATTTCCTCAAAATCATTTTTATTTTATTTTATTTATTATTATTATTATTATTATTATTTATTTATTTATTTATTTATTTATTTATTTACTTATTCATACATTTTTTTTTTTTTTTTTTTTGAAAGAAAAATAAAAGAAAAGAAAATTAATGAAACTTTTTCGATAGTGTTTGTTTCGATACTGATTATTATTAATTTTCTTTTTCTTTTTCTTTTTCTTTACAAAATAAATAAATAAATAAAATAAAATAAAAATAATTTTGATGAAATTCTGGCAAAAGCAGAATTTAGTTTAAGACGGAAGACTATTTAGTGTTTTTTTTTTTTTTTCCAAATTATAACACCGCTTTCAAATTATTCAATTATATTTTCGATAAATTTTAGATTTGGATAAATGTCCAACTATCGAAAAATGACACCACAAAAATCCCAGATTGATACTAATAGTCGTCAGTCCTTTAAAAAAAAAAAAAAAATCATTTATAAATGTTAAGCAGTAAAAAGTAGAATAAAATAAGCAGCATAAAATATAAGTAAGATACTTGTTCAATTAATTAAAAAAAAAAAAAGAAAAGAAAAGAAAATAGATTTTTGTTTATCATTTAAACTAGCAGGCAACGCCCGCTTCGCTGGTCCCTATTTTTAAATGAATCACTCTAATTTCTGAATTCTCAAAATTGCATTCATTTTTATCACGTGAAAAGAAAAGAGAAACAAAATCTGATTAGGAAAAATGTCGCACCGGGTTCTCACTGCCTTCGGAAAAAATTTCCAAAATGCTCTAACTCTTATTTCTATCATTTTCCCCCTTCGCCCCCCCCCCCATCCCGTCTATCCTAATAATTTTACAAATTCGAAAATATCCGCAATCGATTTGTAGGTATCAAAAACCACTATGCACCAGTTTTAAACTATCTATCTCTATTTTTATTTTTTGGCCCCTCCGTTCCCCCCCTTCCCGCCCCTCCCAATAATTTAAAAAATTCGAAAATATCCGCAATCGATTTGTAGGTATCGAAAACATATATGTACCAATTTTGAATGATCTAACTCTATTTTACTTTTTTTGCCCCCCCCCTCTCCCCCCCCCCACCTTCCCGGCCCTCCTAATAACTTTACACTTTCGAAAATATCCCCATTCGACTTGCAGGCCTCGAAAACCTATCTGTAAAAATTTTGAACGGCCTAACTGCATTTCTATTTGTTTTTGCCCCATAGCCCCCCCTTACCGCCCCACCCCCCTTCCCGCCCCATCTAATAATTTTACAACTTTGAAAATATCCGCAATCGATTTGTAGGTATCGAAAACCTCTATATACCAATTTTGAACGATCTAACTCTATTTTTATTTTTTGCCCCCCCCTCTCCCTACCCCCTTCCTCCCCCTCCTAATAACTTTACACAATCGAAAATATCCTCATTTGACTTGCAGGCCTCTAAAACCTATCTGTATCAATTTTGAACGCCCTAACTGTATTTCTATTTGTTTTTGCCCCATAGCCCCCCGCCCCCCCCCCTGCTGCCCCACCTGGGGGCTGAATTTCTAAAATTCCAGAAATTGGTTTTCAGATATTTGCATTAGCTATATTTTAGAGCAAAAATTTCACGTATATCTGTTTTTTTGTTTCAGATATATAGGATTATGCGAAATCACGTTTTACGCATGTGAAATCACGTTTTGCCACCCCCCCCCCGCCCCCCTTGGGGACCGAATTTTGATTATTCCAGAAATTGGTTTTTAGACAATTGTATTAGCTATATTTTAAAGCAAAAATTTTACGGATATCTGTTTTTTTGTTTGAGATATGAAGGATTTTGTGAAATCACGTTTTGCCCCCCTCCCCCCCTTGGGCGGCGAATTTTGTAAAATCGCTTCTTAGTGGATGCCTACGTCATAGAAAGAACATTGTCACGAAATTTCATGCTTCTAGGTCCAGGGGTTGGGTCTGGGCGTTGATAGATCACCCCCTCAGGAAGTGTTCTTTTATATATATAGATTAAAAATTGACCCACATTCGGTAAAAATAAATAAATAAACAAAAAGAAAAGAAAATAAGAACCGAATTAATTTATAAAATTGCTGCATGCAAATTTAACAATTTCATGAAAAGATTTTTGTAGTTGTATCGTCAATTTTAAAGTTATCAGGAATAACTGAATTAAAAGAAAATTAAAATTTTGATGTTGCTTAGATCAGAACTGATTATAACTTTTTATTTCAATTAATTGAATAGATTGAATGATATGTATTTATATGTTAGTATGTGTAAGTAGTTATAATAGTATTCATATTGTACCATTATGAAATTGATAAATAACTCATTGAATTTAACCGAGGTGTTGTAAATATAAAAATAATGGTTAAATGAAAAGTGCAATTAATTTCGCATATTTTGTAGTAGCATTTTTAATTTTTATTTAATGTGTCGTAGGGTATGCATAATTACCGAGTAAATGTACCTCGGCTTTTAACTAATTAATTATAACTATATAAGCTAATTTGAACCTAATAATCATCATGTATGTTCACATAAAAAAAATTCTATGATTAACATCTAGAAAATAAATTGTAGCTCTAATAAAAATAATTCCATGTTGTGATGTAGAAATCATACACATATATTTTTAAATTCTTCTATTTAATTTTAATTCAAGTCTATTTTGATGCTTTATATAAGAATTTACTCGTGTATTCAGTATTAATCTTTAATTAAGCGCTGAATTCTTTCTCCGTAAAAAAAATAATAAAAATAAGTAGAAAAGAATATCACTCTGCAAGCAAAATCTCATGATATCATTTCGTCGTATAAATTCACTCTTATGTTCTTCCTAAATAAAAGTCTAATTGCTAACGTAATTTTAATCAGTCAGTCAAAATCACCCCTATACAGAATTGAAATAATATCTTTTTTTCTAAGGATCTGGCAGCTGCGGTTTTTCTGTTCTCATGACTAAAGTTTGGATAAAATTCAAGGGTTAATAGATATGTCAATACTGCTCCGTGTATTTCAAATTATTAACTTGATTAAAGTATAACGTATCTTAAAAGTTGTTCCATTTTATATGTTCTTGTGGCGTGAAAATTAAATGCCAAAATTATTACACTTCGCTGAAAATTAGCAAAAAGTAATCATTCTCTTCCATTCACTTGAGCGGTCAACAAGTAACATAATTGTATTTTAAGTGTACTGTGTAAGGCAACGTCCCATTCTCCATAACTCTCATCTATAGTATCTGCAGGTAAATAAAATGCTGCCACGCTGTTTATTCTTCACTGAGAAAAATATATATATACCGCCTTCCTCAAGAATGAATAAGTGGCCATTTTTCAAATTCCTTAACTAGAAATATAGATTTCCGAGCTATACGCATAAGGCACGCCAATAAACTGAATAGACTAAATGATCGAGAATTTCTAGTTTACACATTTCTAGATGGTAAAACAATATTCTGAATATTCTGAATATTCTTAATCTTTTGTATTGCTAGAAATTCTTGCTTGATTTTCTAGAATTGGGTCATAAACCAAGATTATAGCTGCTGAAACCCGCCTCTTGTAGTCTCATTCATCTGCAGAGATTTTTAAATTACTTTGCCCTCGAGAATATAGGCAAACGCTCTAGAATTCTAATAAGGGCTTCTAGAACTCGATTTCCAAAGGGACAAGGATTTATAAAGATGACATGGAACTATTTTTTCTAGAGCTGCAATTTAGATTCTAGATGTCAGTTACAGAATTTTTCTTCAGTGCTCATTCATTACTTTGCTATTAAAATTTTCCCTTGCAGTCGTCTGTATTTCAAAGAGGACAGGAGGGTATCTTTTCTTAAATTTATTCAACGCAAATTTTACGGCCTTTCAGAGTAAAAAAAAAAAAAAAATATTAACTGATTAACATTCCCGAACTAACACCATCAGACATGTCATTCTTATAAGTTCTAGTTCTCTTTCTTAGTGAGTTCTAAAAACCCTTATTAGTATTCTAGAGCGTTTGTCTATATTGAAGGGTCAAGCTTATTTAAAAATCTCTGCAAATAAATGTGAATGCAAGAGGTGAGTTTAGTAACTATAATTTCGCTTTATGGTCCAGTTCTAGGAAATCAAGCGAGAATTTCTCACAATACGAAGGATTCATAATATCCACAGTATTTATAATGTTCTTTCACCATCTAGAAAAGTGTAGACTACAAAATTCTCGATCATTTCGTCTATTCAATTTATTGGAATACCTTATACGTATAGCTCAGAAATCTATATTTCTGATTTAGGGATTCAGAAAATGACTACTTATTCGTTCTAGATGAAGGCGGTATGTTTTTTTCCTTAGTGTTTATTTAAACCTTTTCTTTGTTATTTTTAGCCTTAAGAAATCAAACTGATATAAAAGAGTTATAGTTTTAAAAGTTTAAATAATTGTTTACATCTCTCTCTCAGGCAGATTGCCACTATAAAATGTCGAAGCTTTGTCATTGCTGTACTTCTAAAGTAAACTAAACAGTTTTTCGTATGGAAACTAAGTTTTGTAGGTAGAACTTAAATATAACTTCATGCTTGTTCTATTGCTTAAATATTTTGTTTTATTATCCATGGCTATATTCGGCCCAGAAATTTTGTATGTCGGGCAACAGTACCCAGGTTGTTTACACTTGCCCGAACACCTCAACTGCACAGTTTATATAAATAAATATGTATATATGTATATATATATATTTCAGTTTTGCCATTTTTTAATTTTCAATAAAATCTTATATCCTGATCTTTTATAAAGGTCTGATGGAGTGTTATAAAGCTTAAGACGTAACATGCTCATTGGAGGTGTAGAGAAATGTTCTCAACTCTATAACGAAATAAGATATTTTGAAAATTCAGTAAATGCCGGGATTAATGACATTTTTCGCTATCTGGAAACATGGCATACAGATTTCTTAATATACTGCATGTGGGTATAGTAAGCAAATGGTGCCACGGAAAATACAAAATTTTCATAATTTGTTTTCTTTAAGTGATATATTATTAGAATATAAAAAACGATAAAAAAAAAAAAAAAAAGGAAAAGAAAAGCCAATTAGATGTAGTTTATGCCAAGTAAGTTTCAGAAGTCTTAGTAACAACTGAGCAAAATAAGATCAAATTCGCACTATGCTACCATAGTTACACTCATCACACTTCTCTCTATTTATATATTTATATATTATATATTATTTTATTTCATTTCATTTTTATTTATTTATTTTTTTAATTCAAACGAGCGAATAGGAAACAGTGCATTTAAATATTTCTTATAAATCTTTAAACTTAAAATGTCTAATACAGAAAGCAATTCAGACCTTATATAAGGGAACTTTGAAAAAAAGACAAAATTAATTTTTGCAAAAGCAAAAATTGACCATTTTAGGATTCAAACCAAGTTTTTTTTTTTTTTTTTTTTTTTTTTTTTTTTTGGATTGTGACAGCACTATATATAAAAAAAAAAACTAATCCTTTAGATATCTGACTGCCTCTATTTGTGAAGAAGTTAGAAATTTGCAATTTGCCCTGAAAATACAGGCGTAGGTTTGCGTATGATTTATTTTCTCACTTATTCAACTCTTTAATTACTGGTATCCAAGTCGGTAGAGCACCGGGCTCGTAATTGGAAGATTGCGGGATCGGTACTCGAGCCGGCCAAAGGCTGTCGTGTAAACTAATGGTGGCTGGAGCACGTAAAATCTGTCATGGCCGCAATGTCCTCCATGTTCTCATCAAAGTTATACCTCTGAGGGTCACCGAAGCGGGAGAGACATCCCTTCCGTGGAGGACCAAAATTGCGATGGTATGTATTCGGACCAACACTAGGGGTGAGTCTCAGACCGTCGTCAATTGCCCATTGCGCAGCACTAGTGCGACGTAAAAACCCAACCAACCAACCTTAATTACTGGTGGGCAATGAATAATAACTTTCGCCAAATATTTGTATGACAGAACTTTGATGATAAAAATAAATAAATAAATAAATTGTTTACAACAGCAAAAAAGGGACAAGGTGAAGATTTAAGCTTGGATCGGTCAATAAGCCGATCGATATGTAATTGTTACTATTAACTCATATGAAAGTTATAAATAAAGTTAAATGTTTTAAACTGTCAGCGTTTTAGCAGCTGGTGTTTTTGTAGTGTTTTCGATTGACCTCAGTCCTGGGTTAAATAATCTTATATTACCCTATATTCCCCTCCCCATGGAGACAGGGAATCTTTCTAAGGAATTTAGCCAATATTTTTATGAGAAAAATGAATAGAACAACATCCAAAAAAGAATATAAAAGAGAGGTCAAATTAGACAGGTTCGTTTTTTATGTATTTACATCAGAAACTTCTAGGTTTTCGTAAAATTAAAAAAAAAAGAGAGAGAGAGAGAGAGAGAGAGGATTTTATTTAAAACATTTACAAAACATTTCTTCATGTACGTGCATTGTAAACGCCTTTTTTTTATAGTTAGAATGTCTTACGTTAGTTAGAGAATAAATATTTGCTTTTTTTCCCCGGAAACTTTTTTTTAATGACGTATTTTAAACACTAACTGCAATACTACTAATTTATTTTATTTTATTTATTTATTTATTATTACCTTTTTGAGTATATGTCAAAGAAGAAACAAAACTTAGAAGTATCTAGATACATATCTTTCTTTTTTTTCTTTATATCTATCTATCTATCTATCTATATATTCTCCCTGTTAAGAACTAAAGGATACATTTACTTCTGTATCGATTACTTATTAACTAAGTATAACAAAATTTCCATAAAAATCTATAAATAGTAATACGATCAGGTAATTGAAGACATTTATATTCATAACTTCTTTAAAGAAGTTATTAAGTTTAAAACTCATGTATAGCCAATATATATATAGTTTCATTTAAGCTTAAAATCCCATTAAATTCTACCATTTATTTTGTTATTACCATTTAAAAGTTATGAAAACTAGTATTCTTAAACATAATTAAAAAAAAAAAAAATGACAAATCGGGCTTAGAGGTGCATCAGGAGAGTTTAAAACGAACCTCCATGCAAAAGTTTGTAGCTCTGCGTTCAGCCACTTGTCTGCAAAGTGACTGTCATAAACATATATCTTTTATTACATGCAGAAGTGTTTTTATTACTTTTTTTAAATGTATATCTAATGTTATTTTCTAAGGAATTAAAGTGAAGGTGAAAATTTTTCCAACTCATTGTATACTCATCTGCAGTAATGTTATAAATATCCACTAAAGCATTCTTAAATAAATGTCATTACACACACACACATTATATATATATATATAATTATTATTCAATATATATATATATATATGTATAATTATTATTCAATATATATATATATATATATATATATATATATATATATATATATATATATATAACTATTATTATCAAATGCTTTCCGTATATATGTGTATATATATATATATACACATATATATATTATGTATACAGAGAGAGAGAGTGTGTGTGTAAATTTGATGCGGGAAAAAATTAATTTTGATAAAATATATGTATTTTAATAAATATATATTTAAAAAACTCGATTTTTTTAAAATTATTATTATAACCACAGAGAGGAGAGACAAATATTATTACAATATATTGTATCCGTAAAATTGTAAATACGCGCATTGTTAAAAAAATAAAATAAAATAAATAAATAAACACTATACGGGACAAATCATATCATCTGTAATTATTAAATTTTAATAGCATTTAATATCTATTATATACCATGCTATTCTCTCTACTATATATATACAAAATCTTTAATTAAAGCATATTACATTTATTACATTTCAAATGGAGAAAATGATCTTTCATTTAAATGCGAAAGATGGCAGCACTATGCCTTAAAATGACATTTTAACTTGACTTTCTCGTTGGAAAAAGTAAATGAATATTTATTTTTATAAGATTTATTACCACTTACAATAAAAACTGTATATATATTGAGCATTGTTTCTTATTTGAATATAAGCAGAAAAAAAAAAAATTGTGAAAAATATAATTCCTAAGCAAAAAGAAAAAGAAAAAAAAAAAAAGAAAAGTAATCTGATAATTTATTAATTGTTGCAGTGTAAAAGTTAATAAATATATATTTATTTATAACACCAAAGTTTCATTATTAACATTTCAACTTTTTACTTTTATTTTATTTTTTGTAGAGGAATACAATTTTTACTTTTATAGTAATTCGTCTATAAATAAAGATTTTCAATTTCGTTTCAGTATTATCCATGATTTTTTTAATTTGATAATTAATATATTTAACAGGAATTAGAAATATGTTTACTTTTATTCAGGTTACATAATTCATGACTTTTAAAATTATAAAACCTCAGTGTAAGCAGTAAAAAATATCGAATGGTATGAAATATTGTTAAAGTATAAAACATTTTACATTTAGAAATATTCATTTAAATTTATGTTTTTATAAACGTTTCTTTGATATTTTCAAACAGTGCAGAATATTTTGATAAAATAACTAATGAAATATAGTAGTTAGTTTGACAGAAACCTGAATACAGTTTTAGAAAATTAATTTATGTTTAATTATAAAATTTTGTAAATATTTTTAATGCTACTTACCAATAATACAATTATGGACATTATATTTTATTAAAAAATTTTTTATGAGTTTTGTCTAATCCAATTTCAATTTATCGTTCTACAAAAACAGTAGACAATTATTTTAAGACTATAAGTTACTTTTTCTGTGCCATGACAACCCAAGAGGAAAAACAACATGTACAGGCAAGCTTCAAAATCGCTCAAACTTTTACTACCCTTCCGGCAAGCCTCCTTATCGCTCAACTTTGATACTTCATTTCTTCCAAACTACTTAATGAATTTTAATGATTTTTTTTTTTTAGTTATTTGGAAGGGATTAGTTCAATAAAAGTTATTTAACAACGTCAGCTAATTGTTTATATTCTTAGCCCAAATATCCAAATTGGAGGGAAAATTTCGGAGAGTTGTCATGTTCCAAATCAACGGTGGGGAAATATTTTCTTGAAAACAACTTCCCGAATTTGGCTGCCATTTTAATAATTTGTTTAATATAAGTTACTTTGATATGTATATATACAATTATAAATCCCACAATATAATTGCCATTTCAATTTTTACCTTTTTTTTTTTTTTTTCTTTTTTTTTTCAAATTTGAAATTTTTTAACTTTGATAATATTTCACATTTTGAAAAACTACCAATTCAATATCTTCCTACAAGTAACGTTTATCACCAAAAAATAAAACCAATTCCAGGCTTTATGTAAAAACCTTTTTTTAAATACCAAATAAAGGTGCTTATAAAACCCCTCCCACACCCACACAAACACACACACACAAAAAAAAAAAAAAAAAAAAAAAAAAAAAAGGGGGAGGGGGAAAGGAAAAGGAGGAAAGAAAAGACAGAAAAATTGTGCCTCACAAACTTTGAAAATTATTTTCAGTCATTTCAAATCCTTAAAATATTGTTGCATTCACATCAAATTAGCCAAAAAAGTCTAAAAAACTTTTTAAGTTAGTTCATTTTCGTTTCTTTTCTTTCCTCTCTCTCTCTCTCTCTCTCTTTTTTTGATAAATTTAGTGTTATATTCTCCATGAAGTTTACTATGCTTGATTTAGCTATATATAAATATACAGTTCACACAGTTCTGTCTCAAAAACTAAAAATTAATGACTGATTAATGAAATTGGTTTTATTTCTTGTCACTTTAAAGAAAATACGCAACCAAAATTTTAAATTTTATTTTGTTCCACAAGAACAAACTTTCCTCATTATATGCATAACATAATGAGATATTTTATTAAAGAATTAAAATAACTGTTTCAGATATTTTATTTTATTATTCCAATTTTATTGTCTCTTACTATACCCAGTTATTATAATTTAAAATTTCGGTAACCTGATTTATTTATACGTTTATATTTCAAGTTGTAATTTTAACCCATTATAATGGGTTAAAATGTACAATGTACAATGTTATACAATGTATTTTTTTTTTTTTTTTTTAAATCTCTGATTTATATTACCATGTTTTCATTTAAATATGATCTGAATAATTATTCTATTTTTATCATTCACAATATGTCTTTATATCGTCTAAAAGTAAAAAATAGTGTTAAATTTGAATTTTAATATTGACCGATTATACATTTTTTCCTCTGCTGAGAAATAAACTATTTCTTATTATTCGAATAATTGGGTTTGAATTTGTTTTTTAATTTCTTTCTATATTTTGTTACTTTTTGCAAATTTCTTTCTATAATTTATTACCTTTTGCAAATTTCTTTCTATAATTTGTTACTTTTTGCAAATTTCTAAAATCATCATTTAGTTTTAAATTTAAAAAATCTAAAAAAAAAAAAAAAAATTATGTTGAAATTTACATAATTTACATCATATATATTAAAAATATGCTGATTTTTTCTATAATTTTATGAATTAAATTATTCGAATAAAATAAATCTAATAACCCGTTAGTGCCCAGTGTCCTCATTTGAGGACAGCTAATAAAATGGCACACATTTTTTTTTATAGTTTCTTGGAATGATTTCTGCTTTTTAGTGACAGTTTACAGCGTCACTCTAAATGATCCCTGAAAGTTTTATGTGCCTACTATTAATTATTTCATAATTTGGATAATCATTTTATGATTTTTCATTCGTCGCACATATGTTTGCTTTTTGCGCAGGTATACTAATTTAAATCAAGTTGAATAATAATATATAATATAATACTTCACTTTCGAGGTCTTTATCAACATATAATAAGAAATTAATCTGTTATCTCAAAGTTTTCCTATTCTCGCTAGAACACTAAACGTCAATAAATGAGGATAGGCTTTAAATTTAAAACTATCAGAAGAATTGTTTAAGTTAATATATTTTACTGTCAGTTGTCTATATTAATTTAGAAGTGAAATAAACAGCTAATAATATTTTGCAAAATTAATTCGTGCGTTAACGGGTTAATTCTTCTAACATGTTCAAGGCCAAGAAATTTCCGCAAGATAGAGATGTAATAAGCAGAAACCAACATAATTAAAAATAATTATTCAATAACAATTAATTAATTTTATAAAAGAAAATATTAATTTCAATTTTCATTGAGAAAAATAAAAAGTAATAATTAAACAACCATTTCTATTTCATTTGATAAAATACTTACATTTGTCATAATTTAAAAAAGACACTCATCATAATTTTTTTCTACGTGCAATGAAGCAAAGGTAACTCGTTAGATACATTGTGTGTGCAACGGTACGTTCTTAATAATAACATTTCATTATCGCATTATTCTGATATGCGTAGCTTGGAAAATAGTCAGCCATGAGATAAAATCAAATTACTAGATTCCCCTTTTTTTCATTTTTATCTCTATCTAATCTCATAAACTCATACTAAAACAAAGTAAATTATCTTACATCAAAAATCAGTTCTTTGAGGGAAGAAAGCAAATTATTTTTATCTTCTTTGAAAAGATCACATTATTAGTGTGTGTTACTTTTATTTATTCTAAACTATACAAGGTTTATTATTGGAGTTATTATAAACAAAATGTATGTTGATGCCAATTTTATGATAAAATTTTAGTATAAATAAAAACATAATATGTAAAAATCAAAATTTAAATAAATTTTGTTAATTAATTTCCATTATAAAACTTGTAATAAACGCGCGATTTTTTTTTTAATAATTAAAAAAATTGCTTTATTATAAGTAAAAGAAATTTAAAATTTTATGTAATATTTTTTTATGGAGATATCCAATCTCTTTATTTAAAATTGCATTTTGTTCCCATAGTTTAATATAAAAAAAAATATTATTTAATAATTTTTTCTACTGTATATTAGGGGAGCTTTCATTTTTAATCAATATATAAATATACTATATGCTGAATTGACATTAAAAAATGTAAACTCTTAAAAAAAAAAAAAAAAAATCGTGATAGATTTTATATACACTCATGTCCATAAATTAAGAATAATTCAGATTCACACTGAAATCAAACTTTAATGCAAAAATTTCACCTGTAGAAATACCACACACATCTTTAAGAATAATATGCAAATTATAGGAAGCCATCAGATGACGCCGACATGATGTTACAGTGACCAAAGTGTAAGAAGGGGGTAGATAAGGAATGGGACCAAAGAAGGGAAATTCTTCACAAGCGTTCTGTGTGCCGCTCAGTGCCATAACCGAATGGTTATGACACAGAGGACGCATGCAGATAATTTTTTACGTGGTAGAATTATCGGCTGACTAGAATGTGGGCGTACTCAGGTAGAAGTATCGGGGGAATTTAGAATCGTCCAAAGTGTCATATCTAGGCTTTGGCAACGATTCCAAAACGATGGAAATGCCAGTAAACGTTACAATACTGGTCGGCCCCGAGTTACAATGGCGAATGAGCACCGGTATTTGGCAGTAACTGCCAAAATAAGCAGATAAAGCTCAGAATCAGACCTGTCTCGTCAGCTGTCTGTAGCCACGAGTGCCACAGTTTCAAGACAAACCGTGTATAGACGTTTAGGAGATATTGTTCTATATGCTCGAAGGCATGTTAGATGTGCTCCACTCACGGCAAAGCACTGTGACAGCGGTTAACATGGAGAAGAGAACATGCAATGTGGACAGCGGCACAGTGAGTTTGTGTGATGTTTTCCGATGAGTCCAGGTTTAGCTGTCAGCGTGATTCACGCCAGACTTTCATATGTAGAACGTCAGGTATCCGTTACCATCAAAACAACATCATTGAACGACACCGTTACGGACAGGAGTGCGCGTTTGGGGGGGGGGATCATATTGGGCACCAGAATAGATTTGCATGTTCAAATCGGAAGAATGATAGGCGTAATTTATCGGGACATCATTCGAGAACAACATGTACATTTGTTTAGGGGTACCATGAGCCCAGAATTTGTGTTTATGGATGACAATGCACGTCCTCACCGTGCAGACGTTCTACACGGATGCCTACAATCTGAAACTATCATGCACATGGAATGGCCAGCATTCTCACCTGACTAAAATCCGATAGAGCATCTGTAGGACATGCTTTTCCAACGAATTGTAGTCCGTCAACCACCTCCTACATGTGTACCGGAACTCCAGAAAGCATTGCTTACTGAGTTGAGTAATCTTCCCCAAGATCAGATCAATAATTTAAAACTCAGCATTCCTAGGCGTTGTAAAGACTGTATTTCATCATCTGAGAGACATACAATGTATTAACCATCATACCAACCATGTAATGTTAAGTTTTTGTAAGGGAGATATTTTTTGTAATTGCTTCAGGGAGCAAAATTCGTAGTTTTTATAAATAGTATCCTACATAAACCACCTTTTTTGTTCTTGATCCTTTGTTTAATAAATGGACTTTATGAATAAATCATGTTTGTTTTGCTTCTGCACCTTTATTTGCCTCAGCTAGCATTATCCTTAATTTATGGACATGAGTGTATATACATATATGCATTATATATTATGCATTTACTAACTTTATATTATAAAATAAATGTTATGACGTATTTCCGCCGTAAAAAGTCATTAAAAAAGAGGGAGAAAAAAACATTCGAGCACAGAAAAGAATGAAAAATAAATGTTATTTTAACCGCCTTTTTCCTGCAATTTTTAACTTTTTGTAATGAAAATCACTGCATTTGTTACAATGTTGAAATAAAAAATATCATGTATTTTTGCCGTAAAAAGTCATAAAAAAAGAGGGGGAAAAAAACATTCGAGCTTACAAAAGAATAAAAATAATAAACGTCATTTTAACAGCCTTTTTAATGCAATTTTTAACATTTTGTAATGAAAATCACTCCATGTATTACTGTGTTGAAATTAAAAATCTTGTACGATGAGTAAAACTACTAAAAAACCTATTCTTTAATTTTTCAAATAAGCTTGGACATACAGACAGGTTTCTCCTAATGGACACTCTTTTATAACCTATGTGGTTAAAAAATATATATCGAAAAATTAAATATTTTTAATTTAGTTTACTTAGCATATATATAGCCAAAATAATTCAAACTCCGTTTAGTTAGATTTTTTTGTTATACATGTGCGTTCAGATAATGAATATAAAGGGTTTTCCAATAGGGATGATAGAATTTTAAATGGTTAGAATGTCAACACTGCGTATTATTTTTTGACATTTCTTGTGTTATTTGCGTTTAGTATGCTATGCCATTTAGTCATGCAAAGATACACGCTTGAACAACGTTTCAAAATTATTAAATTGTTTTACCAAAATCAGCTTTCATATGTGAATACTGAGAGAAATTTGAGAAGAATTCATGGACGACATTATTCAGTTAATCGACTCGATCGATTGTGATTTTTTTCTTTGGGCATAAGTTAAGTCACAAGTTTATGCTGATAATCCAATAACAATTGAGCAATTAAAAACCAACATTGAACTTGTTATTCATGAAATAACACCCAATTTATGTGAAACAGTGATGAAAAATTGGGTTGACAAAATGCGGTATGTACAGAGAAGTCGTGGTGCTTGCTCACATGAACGATATTATTTTCATACCTAATGGCATGATGTAATTAAAAAAAAAGGTGTCTCACTGAATAATTTATGTTTTTTCTTTTTTAATTGTATCACTTTTAATTGAAAATCCTTTATATATAAAATTTACATTATTCACTGTTTTCAAAAATAAATTGAATAGTGGATATAATATGAAAAAGGATCGAGAAGGATGTCGTGAAGAACATTGTATTCAGAGATGAATATACTGAAAATGAATAAATAAACAATTAAATAAATAAAATAACGAAATTATCGTAGACGAGAAAAATAGAGAGAATAAAGAAAGGAATGACCCTGAAGAACACTGTGTTCAGAAATGAATATAGTGCATATATAAATGAAATAACGGACATAATACAGACAAGAAAAAACAGAAAAAGAATCGAAAAGGATAGTTTAAAAATCTTGCGTTCAAAAATGAATATAGTGAAAATAATTGCGAAAATAAAATATTTAAAAATACAAGTGAGAAAAAATAATCTGAAGAATTATATAAATTAAATAACAGAGGAATTACAAATGAGAAAAAAAGAAACAATTGAGAAGGATTATCTTGCAGAACATTGCATTCAGGAAAGAATATAATGAAAATAAATTATATTGTGAAAATAACAAACACAAGGAAAAAAAGCAAGAATCGAGAAAAAATATCTTTAGAACATGGTCTTTAGAAATGCATACAATAGTGTATGTAAATGAAATAAAAGTGTTATTTACAAGAAAAAGAAAAAGAATTGGAAAGAATTATTTTTCAGAACATTGTATTCAAGGATAAATATATTAAAAATAAATTATATTGCAAAAATAACATATATAAGATAAAAGAAAGAATCGAGAAGAAGGAGCTGAAGAACACTGCGTTCGTAAATGAATATAGTGTACATAAATTAAATAACGGAAATAATACAGACCAGAAAAAAAGAAAGAATCAAAAAAGATTGATTTCAAGAACATTATGTTCATAAATGAATAGAGTGGAAATAAATTATATTGCAGAAATAACGTACGCAAGAAAGAATCGAGAAAAATTATCTGAAGAACACTGTACTCAAAAATGAATGTAGTGTATATAAATTAAATAACAGAGATAATATATACGAGATACATTACAGAACATTGTATTCGGAAATGAAAGTAGTAAAAATAAATTATCTTGTGAAAGTAGCATATACAAAAAAAAAAAGGAAGAAAGAAAGGAAAAATCTAGAAGAATGGTTTGAAGAACACTGTGTTCAGAAATGAATATAGTGTGTATCAATTAAATAACAGAAATAACACAGACGAGAAAAAGAGTAAGAATAAAAGAGGCTTATTTTAAAGAGCATTGTATTCAGAAGGGAATATCGTGGAAATAAATGTATTGAGAAAATAACATATACAAGAAAAAAGATAGAATCGATAATTATCTGAAGAACACTGTGTTCAGCAGAACTGCTAATATTTATTAATGATAATATTTAAACTTTATTACGTAACATTCATAGTACCCACCTTCAGGTATGTATTTACAATGCTACAAAATACATTTAACGTGTTGCAGGTCTAATTCGTAAATGAATACATTGAAATTAAATTAAATAACTAACATATTATAGACGGGAATGTGTAAAGAAGAAAAACCCTGAAGGACATTGTGTTTAGAAGAGAAATCATGCATGTGTGTGTATATATATAATTTAGATAACGGAAGAATTGAGAACTATAATTCTAAATTTTTAAATAATGAGCGTTTGTTTGACAAGAAATGTTGTCTGTATTTTTCCAAAAATTTTTTAGTGGGATTTTTACTATTGCATCATTATTAATATATCACCAGTTTTACAATTTCTTAAAGTTATAACGTAATATTTCCCATTATACTAATATATAGCTGTTGAAATTGCTTATACATTAAAACTGAAAATAATATTATAAAACATGGATAATGCATATATCTAACCTTAAACTTTTTTTGCTGTCGCTGATCTAAATTCTCAAACGGGCAGACTCAAATTTACCTTAAGTTTGTGGCATTAACTTTTGTAGCTTCTTTGTTTACTGAAAAATATCTTTAAATTCATCACACGGGAGCAAAACACTTAAAGAAAGTAATACTCTAGATGTTTTTCCCTAGAAAAGAGAAATGGAAATATTCTAAAGTAGAGACTAAAATGTCAAAAGATATATTATTCATGCATTGCGTAAACTGATATGACAGAAATTCCTCCTAGAAATTCTTTGAAAGAAAATAGATTTTTATGGAATAGAACTTATTTATTGTAACTTTAAAAAAAAGAGAGAGAGAGAGAGATAGACATACTTTCATGAAAATTATAGGTCTATTTCAAAATTAAGATTTTTTTTTTTAAAGAAATTACACAAAATTTAAATATAGTTTTTCAATAATTCATGTCGTTTCTGGAAACGCAAAAAACACATATTCATCATCAGTAGTTATGTATCAATTGTGATTACATAACTTAATTTTTAAGTACGAACAGTAATTTCTTTTAATCCATTATGCCTGAAAAAAGTTAGATGCATCTGTTAGTAGAAACACGTGGACAAGACATGTATTGCTGTCACTATGTCAGTTTTAATTCATTAACCAGAAAAAGAAAATCCTGAATATAAAATTTACAAATAAAGAAATGTTGGCTAGTAAATGATGAGAAAAGTTTAAAATTGCTCTATTTTTCTACATATTCTTTCCAACAAATTAGGGCAACTGTACTAGTATTAGATACTAGGGACATTTCCCAGATATTTTTTGTTTAATGTTGTGAATTTTAGTGGTCGTAATTATAATCAATGTTCGATATCTCAATTCACTCTTTCTGTACATGACTGCATTGCGAAAAATTCTAATTGAGTCATTTTTTCTCTAAAAAATATTATTCTAAAGAGCTCATAATAGGCCAATAGTGAACATTTCAATAGATATAGTGGATACCTTTTCTGTTCCAGTAGTGGAAACGTTTGAATTTCTTCAGAAAAAATAAATAAATAAAATAAAAATACGAATTAACTTGAAACATATATTTAATTCAAAAAATATTTTTTCTGTTTTATTAATGCATTCACACACACACACACACACACACACACACACACACACACACACACACACACACATACATATATATATATATATATATATATAGATAGATAGATAGATAGATAGATAGATATAGATATATATATAATCAGAGCATACAGTTTTAATATAAAGATTATTAGATATTATTAGTAATTCAAACAATTAATATTGCCAATATCAAAGACTAACCAAATCCAAACCAAAAACGAAATAAAGTCAAAGCAACATGATAACAAATGAAGATAACGAATTGTACTTAGATAATAGCATGTTTGTATTCTAACGTTTTCAAGGGCCTGGTAGAATACGAAGCATGCAAAGTGAATGTTTTTCTGTCGTAAAGATAGCAAAAGCTAAATATTTCTTTGCTCCGGGCCCAAAAAATTCACTACAGATAAAACAAGAAAGAAACTAATATCAAAGTAAACTCACTACAACCGGAAAGGAACCAACGTGATGTAAAAAATTGGAATCAATAAGCATCCAATTAAATAATCAAGAAATATAATTCTAAAATACAATTAAAAGAAAGATGGAGTGTGTACAACAACTTAATCATAATCCACGTGGAATATTTAAGAAACAGTAAACCGTTAAAAGTACAGTTAATGGCCTAGAATCATGGAGTGAGACCACAAATATATATATATATATATAATTTTTTTCATGTTTCAAATGACAAATAATGGTTACTTGTAAAGATATTGTGAGTGAACTTTTTCTCAGCTGATTCTTTCAATCATAGTTTCAAATAATTGACTTAATGTTTTTTAGTTATTTTAAATTCATTTTCTCTCTTGATTAGTGGTTAGTAAATGATTTGGGTATGGAACACAGAGGAATCTAGCTCCTGCTCTCTTTTAAACAGAAAACCATTTACTTTACATGCTTTCTTTTCCTACCATGCCCTTTATAAATTTAGGAAACTAGCATGCTTTCATATATTTTCAATTAACCAGTCTTATTTAAATTTTAATCAGATTCATAGCAGTTTTTGGGATTGGTCGTACTGATTGTTTAATCTAGAAATATTCTTTAATTTCAAACATTTGAAATGTTTATATATATATATATATATATATATATATATATATAGAGAGAGAGAGAGAGAGAGAATGTAACGGCTTCAGTAACACCTTATATTGTTTGAAACGAGTTTTTTTAAGTTGTAACATTTTAATTAATCCTATGTGTGATGGTGTTATAAATACCAATGATATTCAGATTTTCTTTCAGATATTTACTTAAATTATCGTGTCATTTCCAAAAAACATTAACGTTTGCTAAACATTTGGAGGGGGGGGGGGGCTCTTTTGGATATACTGAAGCATTCCGATCTAATTGTAAGTGAAATTAATTTGTATTTGTTCATATTTCATATTTGAGAGAAAAGAGAGATATGGCCACGTCTGGATCTATCTTTAAAATCAGAAATTGAATAGATTGCCCACTTTTAGTCATCATTGCATTTTGTGGTACCCGCAGTGTGCATAAATAAAATTATTATTTGTTAAAACTAAATAAAAATTTTAGAACAACAAATAAATTTTGTACTTATTTTAGTCATATGAAAGCAAAGTGTACATAAAATCGATGAAAGATAAATATAGACAAAACAAGCTGAATTTCATTTCTTTGTTCAAAACTATAAGCAGAAATCACGAAATGAACAGCAAAATCACGAGAAGTACTTTTCTTTTTTTTTTTTTTTTAAGTGAAACTAGTATTATTCTGAAACTATTGGAGGGGGAAATATATATGTGGCAAAAGTTATTCTTACAGGGTTATAAAACTAACTCTGAGCGTTGTTCGAACCTATCGAAGAATCAGAAAACTTGTTTTCATAGTTTAATACAAATTATTATAATATAAATAATATACCATAAATAATGTAACGTAAATAATATAACATAAATAATATAATATAAGTAATATTTAATATAAATAATTAACATTCAGAGTTAAATATAAAAGTGTCCACTACTGGTGCACTTATTCTACACTGTTAAAAGTTTCAACTGAAAAACTACTGGAAATAAGTTATCTTAAGTCTTACATAAAATTACAGAGAAAAATAAACGGAAATAAACTAATATTAATTTAATTAATTGTTAGCGAGAATATATTTATGAATCCAGAATGTATTTTTCTAAAATATAAATATTTATTTTTATTTTTAATTAAGAAATTAAATAATTAAAACAAATAAAAATATAGAATAACGGTTAAGAATTTCAATTATTTACTTTTAACTAAGAATTATTGTAAATTTACAGAAAACATTTCAGTAAATACAAAAAAGAAAAAGAAAAATTCATCTAAAAAAAGAATATTAAAATATTTGTCTATATCTGTTATAAGCTTTCAAATTGTGTACAAAATTATAGACGAATAAAGGAAACTAATTAAATAAAATCTAAATTAACTAACAATAGTATAAATATAAGATGCTACATATTTTTAAAATAAATATCGGATTGCTTCAGTCTTCCGATTTTATACAAAAACATTTCATAATTTATTAAACGAAAAAAAAAAAAAAAAAAAAAAAAAAAAGAAAAGAAAAAGAAAAAGTAATTTATAGAACACTTTAAGTGAATTAAAATATATATATATATATATATTTTTTTTTTTGCTGAAATAGCCGTCATAATGTAAGCATCACTCATAAATTGTCTAAATGTCTAAATGTTTCAAAAAATGCCTTATGAACTCATAATACTAAATAAATGAATAAATAACATAAATAAATAAACTCTACATTATTTATTTTTTGAAACTTTGAACTATTTATTATTATTATTATTATTTTAATATCAAATTCCTTTTTTTTTTCCCTTTAACATTTCAACTGAAAACTGTTATCTACAATTTAACTTAAAGGGATTATTATTTTTTTTTAACTGTTTTATTAACTGTCTTCAAATTTTTAAGACTTGCATATATATATGCTGTTAAATGTAACAATATTAATTATATAAAAATTGCTAGAAAACTATTTAAATAAAAATAAATAAAGGTTGAAAAGTTGAAAAATTTTTTTTTTTCTCAGTGCGTTGAAAGCGTACTATAGTGTGCTCAATGGTAGCGCGAAGAAAATCTTGAGGGATTTCTGAACTTGGGATGAATACTAGTTTTCAACTCAGGTAAAGTTCTGAATCCTCCTTTATAAACACGGTCTTTCAAGAATCCCCACTACCAGAAACCGGAGTTATTTTTAAGTCGGGTGAACGAGGAGGCCAGGAATCCGGAAAACCTCTGGATATTATTACCTGGTACCACGGAGTAAGAAATAACTGGAGGGGAAACTCCAATGGCCGAAACCTTGAAAAACTGCAATATACTTTTAGGTAATATAGATGGCGCCACTCGTCGGTAGATGTCCGATTATCTTCGTTCCGTAATGCTTTTCAATAGTAAAAATGTTCATTTAATAACTTTCGTTAACGAAAATAATGATTTTGAAAAAGTCAACGAAAAATGAATTCGATTACACAGAGTTTTCTCAACAACATATATTTTTTACAAGAAGTATGTGATACTTGTTATTTTAAAAAAGCCAGTTTTATATAAGCTGTCATCAAAAGGGACATTTAATTTCAAATAATTTATAAAGATTTTTTAAAAAGATTTTTTAATAATTTTTATTATATTATATAATAATAATTATTATTTTTTTATCCCATTGAAATATAAAATTAATTCCATAAAAAAAGAAAAAAAAAAAAAAACTACGTAAAAGTAATAAATATTTTTGATTGTCAAATGCAATTTTACTATATGTAAACTACTTGAAAAAGTAAATTTTAGACCTCATTCGTGGTGTGATGTTGGGGTTATAAGGCCAATTGACAGCACTTGGGTTTTAGGCCTGAGTAGAATGTCCTCAGTGTGTCTCCTTATGATATCCTAGCCAGTAGTTATGCAAGTTTCGGAGAAAATCACGGAAAACTGTGATCGGCTAGGTCAGCGAGCGCAACTTGGAATTAAACTCGACATTTCCCGTCTTTCAGCTTTAAAAGAACACCATATTAAAGAAAAACACTCTGTTTACGGTAGGTGCTCTATTGGCTTTGTTCTGTAATCCTTTTCACTTGCAAAAATTTTCATATAAAAAAGTTTTTTAACAAAAAGAATGATTTTTGAGAAATTCACGAAAAATGAATTTGATTATACTGGGTTTACTTAACAACATATATTTTTTTACAAGAAGTATGCGAGGCTTTTTATTTAAAAAAAGCCAGTTTTGTGTAAGCTGTCGTCAAAATGAAAATTAATCAAAGGAATATTCAATTTCAAATAATTTAAATAAACAATATATATAAATATATACTATATATATGTGTGTGTGTGTGTGTATTTAAATATATTTTATAATTTTTATTACATTATATTATTATTATTATTATTATTATTTAATCCCAAGGAAATACGAAATACATTCTATTAAAAAATGTCTACATAAAAGCAATGAATATTTTTAATTTAAGATGGAATGCAGTTTTAGAGTCTTAGGCCAATCAGGTCTTAGACCTGAGTAAATACCCTGCCCTCCATAGTTTTTTTTTTTTTTTTAAGTATATTTACATTGTATTCCTGCGAGCTTCGGAGAAAACCACAGAAAACACCGTGCGATAGGTTGGTGAACGCGACTTGGTATCAAACCCAGCACTTCCCGTCAAACAACTTTGAGAGCATAGCCATTCGGTCAATCGTGGGGCAGGTAAAAAACAAAATTCTTTAAAAATAAATGTTTAGACGAAATAATATGTTGGTGTTAAGGCAATTAACTACACGAGGCTTTTGTGACTCAGTTATGTGTCCTCAACACATAACCCAAGGAGTGAAAAGCGGGGGACTTTTTAAGGGATACCAGCACATATTTACCTGAGTTTCAGAGAAAACCACGGAAAACGTCGAACGGCTATTCGACGAACACAACTTAAGATCGAACCCAGCACTTCCAATCTACCAACTTCAAAAGCAGTATCACGCCAATCAGAAATGTGTGAAGATTGATTTATTATAAGGTGAAAAATAAATTATTATTTTATAAATATTAATATTTATAAACTAAATTAATCATGTATATTATTTTAAAATAATTAGTTATATTTATAAATTAATTTTATAGAAACTAAATCATATATTATATTTTTAAAAAAAATCCACTTTGTACAGCTTAATGTAATAATGACAAATCAATCATAAAATACATTTATACTATTAAGATATTTAAATAATGAATAGAATCCTCCACAACTGAGAAGTGTAATAACAAAAAGAAAATAATAATAATATTAAATAAAATATTTTTTTTCTTCTACTTATTTATAAATTGCTTATAAATTAAAATTGAAATTTATGATTTAATATATATACATATATAGATATATATATATATGTGTGTGTGTGTGTGTGTGTGTGTGTGTGTGTGTGTGTGTGTGTGTGTGTGTGTGTGTGTGTGTGTGCGTGTGTGTGTGTGTGTGTGCGATGAAAATTTATTATATACGATACATTTCTTTTCAATCTACATTTTCTTTATTATAGATATCATTTCCCTTCCTAGTCCTTTAAATGTCCCTGTGTCCCTTTAATTCGTTATGATCTTGACCTATAAAAATTGGCTCTTTTAAAATAACAAGTGTCCTATGCCGCTTGTAAAAATTTTATGCTGTTAAGCTATATATTCAAATTCATTTTTCGCCTATTTTCTCAAAAATCATTCTTTTCGTTAAAAAAATTAAATAAATGAGCGTTTTTCCCATTGAAAAGCATTACGGAATGGGAATGATTGGACATCAGCCTGAAGTGGCGCCATCTTTTACTCAAATAATTGGATAACACACATTTTACGCTAGTTTCCCCTCCAGTTATTTCTTACTCCGTGCCTGGTACTTATTACACGATTTTCGCCAAAGTTAGCACGAAGCAGTTCATTGATTTCGCATCCAATGTGGGGAGTTGTTTCATCTTGCTGGAAAACAGTGATCTGCAAATATTGCTGTCGAAGGAGTTCACTGTACCTTGCATTCATGACACAGCACATTTAAGACCATGGGGAGTGGGAGTTTTAAAGAAAAACGGTCCGAGGATAAAATCCGCCGGGACCATGCAGTCACGTAATCAGAATGCAGTGGTTGTTGGTTGAAGATATTAGGAGGTGATGCACTCCATATGCGGCAATTTTGATTATTCACAGATCCATATAAAGGAAAGCGCGCCTCATCTGACCCTAGAATTTTCCAAGGCCACGCATTATCAACATCCATTCTCACCAAAAATTGGCAAGCCGATTCTGAGCGTGTTTGATGGTCATGCGGTTTCAGTATTAGAACCTTGCTGAAGAATAGCGGGAACTGGAAGCTCTTTTAACCACCACAACAGTGACTTCTTCGACAGTTTCATTCGCAACCGGTTTCCACCGTCTTCCTGGCAGCACACCCAAGTCTCTAGTCTCTCAAAATTTTGTAATCATCTTCTTCAAACCATTTTTCGACGTGGGACCTTTTCGCTATCCCTTTAAACGACGATATTAACGTGATTAAGGTTATTAACGGTATTAACGTGACGACGATTTTGAGCGTGTTTGGTGGTCATGAGGTTGCAGCATTAGCACCATGTGTATCTTGCACGGTTACAATTTTAAAATAAATAGCAGAATTTTTCATACCGTCGAGTAAGGAATCATCAACTTACGTGCCATTGATCCAGCACTTGCTGAAGAATAGCGGAAACTGGAAGCTCTTTCAACCACCACAACAGTGACTTCTTCGACAGTTTCATTCGCAACCAGTTTCCACCGTCTTCCTGGCAGCACACCCAAGTCTCTAGTCTCTCAAAATTTTGTAATCATCTTCTTCAAACCATTTTTCGACATGGGACCTTTCCGCTATCCCTTTAAACGACGATATTAACGTTGTTGTTGTTGTTGTTGTTGCTTATCCTCTTTGTCTGACGGAGTCAGACAAGATCCACGAGTTCGTTGACAGTTAGAAAGTCAAAGACAAGAAGAGGATTGATGAAAAGATCCTCCTGAGAGAGTCCCATGCATTCCAAAAGGTGCTCAGGAGAAGCCTGATGATTTTGGCACTTGGTGCAGGTGGCGAAGGTTTTCCTGCCCTCGATGAAAGTGAGGCACTTGATGTGACCGCTAGCGAGTCTTGACAGTACAGTTCGGGTACGTCTGTCACACGGGAGGTCAAGGGACAAACCCGGTTTTGAGCCCTTGTACCAAATATGGGTGGGGGGAGTTTTCCACTCCTCCGAGATTTTTTAATTTTCCCGGGAGTATAACTCCTGAAAAGTAAGTGCGGAGGAGGGAGTTGCAGAAATCCTGCAACCCTCCTTAGCAAGATTATCAGCCATTTCATTCCCGTGGAGATTCACGTGTGAAGGTATCCATTGCAAATGAACGTCATGGTTTTGTGAAATGAGCTTTAATTTAAGCAGTATAGAGGTGCTGACCTTGTCGCCCACAAGAATCCAATTACTAAGATGGTGAAGAGAACTACGGCTATCAGTCAAGATCCATAGGTCACCATATTCCTCTTCAGAGAGAATAGCTTCTAGTCCCAGGTCTATTGCAATCAATTCACTTCTGAAGACAGAGCAGTAATTTGGATTACGATGAGAAAGAGTCAAGTTGGCGTGAGGGGTTTCAATATATATGCCACTACCTGCTAGGTTGTCAATTTTACTACCGTCGGTGAAGATTTTAATGGCATTATTAGGAATGTGGCTTAGGTTATGCAAGGTCAATTGTCTAAGATGTTCTGGGATGTAGTCTTTCTTGTTAACATGAGAGCTTAAGTTAAAGTGAAAGTGAACCCTGGGGAGTCCTTCTGCAGGATTCAAGCAGCAGTGTAGTGAGTTGGGTTCAACATTACAATTAGGTAGTTGAAGAGAGGCGGCGTGACTGAAAGGGCTGTTCCTCTTTAATCTTTGATGATTACTCCAGCTGTTAAGGTTCGTTGAGACATAGCTGTCGATATTAACGTGATTAAGGTTATTAACGGTATTAACGTGATGACGATTTTGAGCGTGTTTGGTGGTCATGAGGTTGAAGAATTAGCACCATGTGGATCTTGCACGGTTACAATTTTAAAATTAATAGCAGAATTTTTCATACCGTCGACTAAGAAATCGTCAACTTACGTGCCATTGATCCAGCACTTGCTGAAGAATAGCGGGAACTGGAAGCTCTTTCAACCACCACAACAGTGACTTCTTCGACAGTTTCATTCGCAACCAGTTTCCACCGTCTTCCTGGCAGTACACCCAAGTCTCTAGTCTCTCAAAATTTTGTAATCATCTTCTTCAAACCATTTTTTGACATGGGATCTTTTCGCTATCCCTTTAAACGACGATATTAACGCAATACAGCCAAGCTATTGCTGCCGTTCTGATAAAACAACTTTAGTAGTAACGGTCGATCTTTCTTCTGTAAGGGCATGACTAACGATGAAAAAGAACGCAGAATGATTTTTCTGGCTCTGATTGAAACTCTTGTTGCAGGTTTGACTAATTTGCATAAGAAATATTTGAAAAAGACCATATTGTGGTCAAAATTTGATTTTTTTTTTTTTTTTTTTTTAAATATTATTATTGCAAAAATCGTTTCCTATGGTCCATATAACGTGTATACCAAATTAAAGAACGTACACAGGGGTCTGAACAGAGTCACTTTAATTATACCCTCCACCCTCACCCCCGTAATTAATTCTGTTCAATTTATAAATAAGCAGATTTTCATAACTGTAAGACAGTATTTCACGAAAAAGTTTTTTAAAGTCTACCATCCACTTAACATTTTTTATGTGTTTATTTAAATTATATACAACTTTTTAATGTATAACATTCATAAAGCAAAAATTTAGAAAAAAATAAAATGATTACAAAAAATTTCGAAGTAAATGAAATTTTAATTATAAAGTTTTATTTTTAAAAAATGAACTACTTATCTAAAAAACTACCTTTAAGTTCAAACGCTTTACCCAATTACCTTGCTTTTATCTTTGTAATATTAAAAAAATATAGTGCATATTAAAGATTCCTTAAAAATCTTAAGAATGCTTTTACTGTTGAAATAAATGTTGTGATTAACACTTTAGTTGCTGCGGACCTGTTACATTTGTTATAATTACATTTTAACTGGAAAGCAGGATCATTATAATCATAATAATATTTTTCTTTTTAAAAGAATAAAGAGAGATATAAAAATTTTGCGTTTCTGTTTTTTTTTTTTTTTTTTTTTTTTTTTTTCAAAATAATTACTTAAACTTTTTATATATCATGTTTCCTGAAATTATTAAGTGTGTTACATTTTCTTTTATACTTAGCAATTTATCTTAAAAAAAAAAAAAAAAAAAAAGTATCTTACATACTGTAATAGTTTTGTTCAATGCTATTCCTTTTTCTACAAATATACGAAAGTGTTTCATAGTTTATGGAAGTGTCCTGATTTTACTTTCTTGCATTCGTTTTCAAATATTATAATACCTATCTTATACACGTGTAAATACACGTAATAAAATTCTTCATTTTCAGTTTCCACGGGTCAGAACTATAACTGCATCCCTTAGGAAAGCATTTCTATTTTTCAGATGGTTCATTAAAATGATGGAAACACTTTATTTATTTATTAGTACGATAGGCCGTACTATTTCTTTCAGACAGAGATTTTGCCGTTGTTACCAGTTTTCATCTATCCCCTTGAATGAACATGAAAATATTAAATATTTTTAATTAGCTATATAAATTAATATTTAATATTGACTTTTTAATATTAACTATTTTTAATTAAATTTTGTCACTGTATCTGTCCGGATTATTAGATTTTCCCCAAAAAATTGGTATATTTATTAATCAAATCAAAATCTAGCTAACTCCGTATTTTTTAGTTCAATCGGATAATTGGTTAAAAAGGTACTAAATAAAAACCCCATTTTAAATTTAAAATTATTCAAAATAAAAAATTGATGCCAAAAATAAATAAATAAATGAGTAAATGTATTTATTTTTATGCCGGAAAAAAAAAATGAACGTGCATTTTTTTTTTTTTTTTTTTTTTTTAAATAATAGTTAAAACTTTTTTTAGAAAATTCGTGCTAAAGAAATGGAACATCTTCTGTATAGAATATGCTATATATTATGTATTATTATTTATATATGTTGAGAAAAAAAAAAAAAAAAAGGTAAAGTTAACTTACATGTATTTATAATGATTTTAGACGGATATGATGTCATTAGTTAACTAAAAAATTTATTTGAAAATATTTATAATTAACATTTTTAAAATTACTGAAAATGAAGTGAAAGTTTCCAAATTAATGATGGCAATTTCTAATAAATTAAAATAAATGAAAAAGTGTTAAATTTAATAAAAGATATTGAAATTTCTGAAAGTAAACAAACGTTCTGACGCAAATTGTACTAATAAAAATGTATTTAAACTATAAAAACTATATGTAGAAACGTTCTATGATTCACGAGTTAACTTCAAACTCGCGTAATTTCAAAACTATTCAATAAAAATTCAAAAAGTTGACCGCAAAAAGTTTTTATTTATTTATTTATTTATTTTATAATTAAAATGAAATTGAAAAAAAAAACGTGCTAAAGAAATAGAACATTTTTAGTATAGAATACCTTGGAGAATTTTGAAATTTGACCCCGAAGTAGCTCGGACGTTTTTTCGCCAAGATCTTTACTTACAAAACTGCGATAGTCATATTATTTAATTTTTTTATATAATTAAAATAAAATTGAGAAAAATCGTGCTAAAGATCGCCAAAATGACGACAAAAATTTAAAAGCCGCTAAGGGGTTCCTATGCTGAAGCTGTACCAAAATCATTTTAAGAAATGAATATAGTAACTGATGCTAGGGAATGAAACACGGGTACTGCATCCCTTTATGTGGAAGAATAAATTAAAATAAGTCCTGTCCTACTGAATTAAATTCTGTTTTGTGCAGAATTTTATAGAAAACAAAAATAGGCTTAGGATTTTATAATCTTATTTTTATTTATTTATTTATTTTAGTTTGTAAACAATAGCTTTTGTAGACTTAAAATAAATAAATAAGAGAGAGAGGGAGAAAACTTCCAAGAATGCTTCATTTTCTTAAATTTACTCTTTCAATTTTGTAACATTTTTGTAATTTTTAAGGCTATTGCATATTATTATCGAATACCAAAAATGGCAAAAGGTTTTAACCATGCAAATTTTGCTTTGAGAAGTATAATCTTTCGAAGGAATATAATGAATAAATATTATTATCATGTAAATTTATACTCGGCGTGTATTTTTATTCAATTTAGATAAAATACTAAATCTTTTCATTCCCCACGGCCATATAAATGAGATCTACCTTTTATTTCAACCAACATTCTAAAAATTAATATTCCACCCTTTCCCATGAACCTTCCGTAATACGAATCAGAGCTAATCACGTTATGTAAATCATTATCCACTTCTGCATATCAATCAAAAATGATGCGACCGAATAAAATATCTGGCAAAGCTCAGACCCCGAACAATAGAGATGCGTCACACCTGTAGCATGGAAGACCTACTATTCAACTTTTAGCAATCATTACTTAACGACGTCACTGCATAATGAGTGAGGGAGCCTCTCATTTCCAAATCCTTCTTTAAAAGAGGCAGATCTTCATTTCTGTGGCCTCGGATACAATGAAAAGAGGGGGAGGGGAGAGGCACGGATTAATGAGAGCCATTTGCACAATAATGAAGACTACGAAATTAGTTCGCCATGTAACGAGCTAAGAAAGTCTCAGAAAATGATTTTTCGAGAATTCTTTAAGACGGGAGCGAAGGTATCTAATGAATGTCATGTCTCGCAAGCTTCCTTAAAGTTCAGATCAATTGGTGGCGCGAGTTGTATATTAATATCGTTTTATGTAAAGGAAGCATTAGATCATTCAGTTTTGAATCATAATGAGTGGCCATTGTATTTAGCACCAAGTCAATTTTAGATTCTTCGAGAAAAGCAACCTTAAGCATGCTGGTGCATTATTTAAATATTAAGCAACTCTTTTTTTTTTTTTTTTTTTTTTTTTTTAAATGCCAAATCAAAGATGGGCCATAATTCTTATGTTAATCTAAACACTGCTTTTATCTTTCTAAAATGTAAATTTTCCGTATTATCATAGCTTTAACCCTTTAACGTTCACTACTTAATTGATTTTAGAAATTACTAAACTAATTTTAAAAATGGCTTTCAGACACATAGCTGATCATAAATATTTAAAAAATAAAAAAATAGCATTGTTCCTTTTCGAGAAATTTTCGGTTTGAAACATCTGTAAGTAAAGCTTATTAAATTCAAATAATATTTAATTTAATAAATAAATCACTTAATAAGTAAACATTATCGACAACGAAAACTCGTAAAAGTTGCATAGATCCCAACATTTCAATTTATTCCGGAGTATTTTAACCCTTTGCGGCGCAAGGTAATTCGGATTATTTAAATTACACTGACGCCGGAATTTACGAACATAATTAAAATACAAGAAATTTTAAATTTTCATGTTAAAGATAGGGTCTTTTCTGCTATGTTATAAATGTAAATTTTGGCTAAAAAATTTCCGGGATGAGTTTTTGCACTTAAGAATTAAAATTAGGTGTTCCATCAGCGGGAACACTGCGACTGAAAGGGTTAAGTTATTCTTCGATTTTTCATTGCTCAGTAGAAGTCTGAGTTAAGTTTTTAAAATGTATTGCTAAAAAGTAAAATGACTATTAATTAATAGTGGTTGATAGTCTGTAAGTGAAATGTATTTCCTTAAAACAAAAATTTCATTTTTTCTTCAGTAAAACATTGATTATGCAACTCAATTCTAGTTTTATCTTTTTGTTCACAGTTTTGTTAGTTGCCCTATTAAGATTCAAAGACCACATTACAATTCTCTTTATACATTTACATTTATATTTACTCATTATTATTTACACAAATAATTATGAGAATCACACCTAAAAAGCTTGCAGTTTATTTGAAAAAATAAATTTTGCTATTATTTTAAAGGAAGGAATCTGTGTTTCTGAAACATTTCAAAAATAAATATTAAATAAAACGTTATTGTTAACAAAGTCATAAATTAATAAAAATAAATACTGTCATAACCATTCTTCTAAATTCTCTTTATTAAAAATATCAATTTATTTTAAAATAATAAAAAAATATATACATGTTAATTATACAAAAATTAAATAACTTTTAGTACTTAAAATATTTAAAGGGGTAATTGGGAAATTTTATTTTATATACATATGTATGTACACGTAATACCATGTTATGACATAAATCAGAACACTAACATAAACATGAATTTAAAATAAATTCAAACGCATAAAAAATATAACTAGGAAAACTTTATAGTTAAAAAAATGTTGTTGAAAGTAAAAAGTATTTTCAAATATTTACTTATTCTTATCTATTTACATTATTTTGTTACAATATAAATAAATCTTTTGACCTTTCAAGGAAGGATTTTTATAATTTAAAATGCATTTTTTTTTTGCATGAATATACGTTTCAATTTTTTTTATAGTATTTATAAATAAAAAATATAATATGCTATAAATTGGAAAAAAGAGAGAGAGAGAGAGAGAGAGAGAGAGAGAGTTCGTATTAATTTGCAGCAAAAAATATATATGTATAATGTTGAGAATTGTAAATTATTCTAAAATTTAGCATACGACAGATATATTGTTAATGCCAATTACATTCAAAAATATATAGTTAAATATTTTAAGATTAACAAAAAAAAAAAAAAAAAAAAAAAAAAAAATGTTTACAAGATAAATCATATTTGATAAAAAATAAAATAAAATAATGTAGAATAAATGAAGAAAAATTATTACGTGAAACTTGCCCAAAGACAAAGTCTCTATATGAAATTATCAGCAAATGTTTAGAAGAAAATCAAACTTTTCAGAAAATACTATCATTTTACAATAATAAAATTAAAACTGTTTATTCTTTCTATAATTTAATCAGTATAAAAGCTGTTTTCTTGAAAGAAGCAAAGTTGCTTTCAATGCAGCCAATTATGTGTTAATCAAAATATCATATGGCTTATATCAGGTGATCCAAAAGTTACAAATATATATATATACATACTTTTACAAATATATATACTTTTCAAAAAGTATTGATCTTAGAACTATACGGTTTTCAATGAAATGCGCAGAAAAACATGGGATTTTTTTATATATAGGAAAAAAATATATTAGTTACATATTTACCAACAGATGGCACTGTATTCCTAGTATCCTCTAAAATTTGTTCATATCCGCCTTCTCAAATGACGTCATAATGTGAACACTGTTTAACGTAACTTTGCCATATTGCATATGATTTCAGATTTTAGCTGATAATTAGTTTAAAAATCCTTTGTTTATTACTGCTATCAATTATTCAAAAAAGGAAATCATGATATTGTTAAGAGATAAAGCATTGTTAACTAAATTTTATTATGAGAATCCCCAATGCTCAACTTCTGACGGCTACTCACGTGAATGGCGGCTATCACATAGACCAATTATAGTCTTAGTTTAGAGTGACCATATTTTTTTCATTGAATTCGAGGACAAATATGGCGGTGTCCTCGAATTTTGTGGACAAAAATAATTGAATAATTAAATCACCTTAAATTGTAAAATTTTAGTAATTTTTATATATGAAGCACCTCTTAAAAGAACTTATTTCAGCTTATTTATTATACATATAATAAATTATTATAATAAAAAATTAATAACTTTATAACCGGCGTCCCCAAACGTGTTGTAATTTTTTGAGGAGGAAGATTGTTTTCGGGCACTGTCCTCGAGATTCCAGGACATATGGTCAGCCTATCATAGATTCGTTGCTGAATGTAATGCGCCACTGTAAAAATGTAATTTTAGAATTAACGGAGTAAATTTAAATAATTTGGCAATATAGGCAATATATCTTTTGTTATTAAAAAAAAAAAAAAAAAAAGAAAAGAAAAAAGAAAAAGAAAAGAAAGAAAGAAAAGGAATACCGTATGTTTCTGTGTATTTCGGTGAAAACTGCATAGCGCTACGGTCAATATTTCTTGAATAATATGCATATATATTTTTTTCATTTTTTATGACTTTTGCATCACCCTTTATATTATTTATAGTATTTGGTCAGTACTTTATCTTTTCAATGTATGAAGCCTCAATCAATAGCTTATAAATCAAGCGTAAACTTTAAAAACTGCCCATAATATCGCCAATCTGCGCTTAAGAGAAAACTACCAATATAGAGTAATTCCTCCGGAATCCTGCCGGTTAATGCATTAAACAATAATTCCAGCATTAAATCCCAGGTTAATCTTCCGGACCATGAGGCGGCCTTAATACCTCCCTCTAACAAGAACTGCAGCATTGACGCAGTAGGTAATGCGTCTATGTTCAACACCCGGGTAGTTGAATCGGGCATTTCCTTTATGGTCTCTTTAACCCTCCATGTAGGATAATGTGCATCTTATTCTCTCTTAGATGGAGCTAGAATGGGGGGGGGGGGGAGAGCAAAGATGATAACTGCCTCCCTCGCCCATTTCTCCTCATCAGTCGTCTTATGGCAGATGGGCATTGATTAAATATTATATGGAGGCCTGATCACTTCTCCTGTTTCCCCACTTCCTTTCTTTTATGAACAACCGCATTGTGAATGGAAGAATTGAGTTAGTATTAAGGAAGAATTACAGGTATGCAATGAGGCGCGCCATTTTTTACCACAGATTATGTCATTATTTTTCGTTTTTTATCTAAGTCAGTAAATAAATATATTTTATTTATGCATTTTTGAAATACATAAATTTATTCAAAGTCGATTTGCTTTGATTCGTTGAATTTTTATTATGAAGGCAGTTTTTGAAGATCCTATAATAATGTATTATTTAACTTAGCAATTCACAAATATCCATGTATAATAATAAATAATAATAATAATAATAATGATTCTAAGAGTACCTTCTGTTCTGAGGAAACCATATTTATGGGTTATAATGTATTTATTTGGTTTAACAGATCGTGATTAATTAAATCTATCCTCTAAAAATTCTGGAACGAAAATTGCATTTATTAAAAAAGTAGTCATTATTTAGACCCCTGAAAATGTTTGAAGGCATTATTCTAGCTTTTGAATTTTCTCACTTTTTTCGAAACAGTGATGTTTAACCATTCTAATACAAAGAGTGAAGCGCCATCTAATGCATTTAAATTGTAACACCGAAGCTTTCTATCAGGCAAGTATAGATATCTGACATAATTTGGCCACCACCTGTTGATCATATTTCAAATAAAACATAAGGCATAATTTTATGTCTTAGAATCGTGTAGCTTCATGTATGTTTAATAAAATTTAAAGAAAAATTTCTGATGAATAGAAAATTAAAACTTCTCGTTTGAACTTCTCGTTTTTCTATTAGAAATGGTAACTAAACAAGAGGCATAAGTACTCAGTGGTTCAGTGGTAACGTGCTCTCATGGGAAGGGGGGGGGGGGAAATTAGGTTCGACTCTCGAGCGTTTTAAAATGTGACTACGTTTCCCTTGCGCAGAAAATCAGCATCACTCTTCATGTCTCTCTCTCTCTCTCTCTCTTTCTTCTTCTTCTTCTTCTTCTTTTTTTTTTTTTTTTTTTTTTTTTCGAAAAAAATGTTGAATGATTTGGAAATTTTTACTTTTAAGGGAAAGTAAAAAAAAAATCTCCCTTTTTCGAAAATAGATTTTTCAGTCTTTAAAGGTCAGTTCCATCTCGACACATCCCAGGAGCTTCAATTTCATTCTTTTAAAGTTAGATCTCATACACTTTATTGAGACTAATACTCTGTTTGAGAGATTGTGTCATAAATTCAAAACCGAAAATTGTCATGATAAAGTCATGAATGCCTTTCTGAGTTTGGAATGTTTAGTCACATCAAAGGGGTCGTCTTTGTTTTGGAGGAATTATTTGCTCGTCATGCAGTTTTGAACTTCATCTTCCTTTCTAAAATAGGTAATATGCCTTTTCGGCAAGATTAAAGGCAAAGGTAGATTCCTTTACGTTAACTTTACAAAAGTAAAGAATGAAGGAAGCACGTGTGGCGATAGGTTGTATTCGAACCTGTGACTATCGTGATAGAAATCCTGCGTCGTACCTCTGGACAAAAGGTTAACCCGTTGTCCATCGGTAAGTTAGGATACTCTACCTGAGAATGACGTTGATGGCGTCGCTACAAGAAATATTACATATGCATTAACACATACTTAGCCAATGGCTTTGTTCCCCAACATTTCATTATTTACATCGCTATTCTGTTTTTAAGAAATTTAATTTTCAACTACTACTAGTCATTCTAATTAAAATTTTAGGCTAGATCTATTGGTCAGTAAATGTTTCATTTTTTTTTTTTTTTTTTTTTTTAATCCAAGCTCATAATCATTCAACAAATAGAAGCCATAAAGATATACAATTTGGTGACAAAATTTGCGACTTAGTGTTGAAATTTGTGATTTGGCGGCACAATTTGATAGTTGACGACCAAATTTTTGACTTGGCGACAAAATTCGTTATTTGATGACAAAATTTGGCGAGCTTGGTGATGAAGAATGGCAGCTTTGGTGTCATTATATTTTCTTCCCACGCAAAAACCGCATATCCCTTCACAGACAAATATCTTATTTCCACAAGATAAAAAGTCAAAGGAAGATGTAACGTATTACTCTCAATTTCAGTTATAAATTTTAAATTCTTGCGTAAACCGGCGTTCTGAACTATTCACCGAAACAATATTTTTACCAAGACTAACGTATTATTTTAATTTTATATTTTAAAATGATTAATTAAAGCTTTTACCATGTTTTTTATATTTTCGGTGATCTTTTTTATTATCGTTTGCACGCGACGTAAGCACCAGATTATAAATTTAAGCAATTAAAGCTACAGAAAAAGTCGGCTTTGTTACAATTGATGAAAAATCATTTTTTAACTTGTAACTTTTAAGCAATTGTTCTTCAGGGTAAGGCGGTAATTCGCCTGATTTGAAGTTTTTTCCTATTTTCAATATTAAAGAAATTATGGGCAAATGAAAATTTCCATCCCCCACCATTTCCACCCCCTTTGAACTGGCTACCCTGTCTACGACCTCGACCGAGATTTTTACTGTCCTGACAACATATCCTGAGCTGGTTAAATTTAAATACAAAATTACTCCAGTTACCGTGTTCACAATTTAACATTGAAAAAAGCGTTATACATATATATATATATATACCTACATATATATATACATATAAATTTTTGAACGGAGAGTGGTTTTGGGTTCTAGAGGTCATGATCGGAGAAGATATGAAGAAATTTTCCAGGGGTCGTGTCGTGAGAACCATTGCAATAGGTAGATCTCCTATAAGGAATCTACCTAAAACTTTCATTTTTAAAGTGACTTTCATTATATTCTCCTTTTAATAATATTTCTACTAATTAATTAATTGTGTCAAAAGTGATGACTTTTTTTTTCATCTCAGTGTCAATTATTTTAGCTCAAACATTGCACAAAAATGAATCCTCAAAACTGCAAAATTTAACTCTTTAGCTGCGTATTCCGCACTTTTCTGTGATGTTTAATTGTTTATTCAGATATGTATTAACAGATTGCGTTAGTTGTCCATATTTCTGCGAAATATACATTTGCAGCATTTTGCGCCATCTTTTCAAAGCTCAAAGATGTCTGGTAGGAAGCGTTTCGCCAGTAATATAACCTACATTCCTGACAATATATCCGACACTGATAGTAGTTCTGACTCTGATTTCAAGTATAATGAAGACAGTTATAACGAAATTGAGGAGAATTTCTCAGATTCCTGTGCAGACAGTGATGAATCTGAAGATTCATTTTTTTTTCTTCAAAACGTTCGTTAGTATATACGTTTTATCTTTGTATTTTATAAAATATATCATAATTTAACCAAGATTAATTTTCAAAATTTTGCTTTTACATGATTATTCTTCAATTTTAATTTTCCGACGAACATTTTATGATCTAATTCTATATTGAAAAAAAAAAAAAAAAAAAAAACTTTTTTACCAAGAACTTTTTGTACATTTTAACTCTAAAATATATGTAGATTTTAAATATGTAATAAAAAAAAAACGCAATTTTTAAACCTATTTTGATTAAAAAATAAAATAAAATAATAAAAAATAAAAAACACAGCGAGAGGGTTAAAGTACAAGTATAAGCACAATGACATAAAGTACATATACTAACATATAATAAAACTATGACAAATATTAAACTAGAAGTATACTTTTAAATTTCTTGTATTACTATACGAAACTCATGCGAAGAAAAAATATGTAACGAACTTATGTATAAAGAATAAGAAAATAAAAAATAATAGCTGTAAAATAAATAATATTATAAGTGTTGTTTTCTGTTTGTCTGGCCAAATCTCTTTTTAACAAAAAGACCTTTGCTTAGACTATTTTGCACGGAAATATATACCCCATAGGTAAATGAATGATTGAGTAGGTTTTTATATTCTTTTTTTAAATCTATATCCAAATGACGATAATCAGCAAATCAACAACCAAGTTCCACAAACATAACAACATTTCTCAATAAGCCAGAAAATAACTTTTTGTCTGGGTTTTAATATTTTAATGTGTTTTCAAGCTCTCGAGCTTAACTGTAACTTATTTTAATTAAGTTGAACTTTTATAAACTTAAAAAACTTTAAGAACTTTTAAAATTTTTCATTCTTTCAGACTTAAATTTTATAACGTTATTCAAAATTTTATGCATCTTATATCACATTATCTTCTTTTATATTACTGCGAAGACCTCATCTTTATATATATATTTAAATGTATATCTAATAACCTACAATAAAATGGGTCTTCGGACTCTTTTGCACACCAGGCCTGATGCCTATAGTGTAAAATTGCTGGATAGTTTGCGGTCGGGCTATTTTGCCCAACCGTGATATGTACTTACCCGGGGGGGGGGGGTTATCAACACGAATAAAATTACAAATAATCAATTTACAGTTATGTTATTGTTAATTATTAATTATTATATTTAAAAGTTATAAATAAACGCAACTGTGATACACTTTAATGAAATTCAAATTTTCACAAGTTTATTCCTTTCTATTATGTTATGAGTTGATTCCAATAAAAATAACAAATAAAAAAAAAAAAAAAAAAAAAAAAAATTCTTTTTTTTTTTTACTTTTTTACGTAAACAGTTGTTTTCAAATGGAAACGACTGAAATAAAATACGACATTTTATTTTGTTTTAAAATTTCTAACAATCAGATCGCGTTGCTTAGGAAAAGAGAATACAAATATCTTAACTATCACATGAAATATGAGCATTCTTATGAAAAATATTTTCACTGCGTATGCACGAAAGATAGAAATATTTTTATTACATAAGTTGAAAGCTAGATATATTGGGCAACTTTTGTCAAAAGTTCATTTGAATAGAATAAAAATTAAGCAAATTGTTGGCAAAAGAACAAGCTAGATTTTAGGTACTTTTCCAGAGTTGGAATTTCATAAAGGGTGTTTCCACATACCGAGTACTTAATTTGAAGATCCAATTATTTCATCCACGCTCCAAAAGTTCTTTTTTGTGAAAAACTCATTTTAAGCTTGTAGGTCTAACATAATTTTGCTTATTTATTAAGATTTGGGAGATCGTAAGGGGTTTTTCACAAAAAAGAACTTCTGCAAAGAGGTTGAAATAATCGGATCTTCAAATTAATTATGCAGCATGTGAAAAAACCCTTATGAAATTTTAACTCTGGAAAAAATACTTAAAATCTAGCTCGTTCTTTTGCCAACAATTTGCTTATTTTTTATTCTGCTCAAATGAACTTTAGACAAAACGTGCCCAGTGTATCTAGCTTTCAACCTATGAAATAAAAAATGTTCTATCTTTCGCGCATTTTTCATAAAAATGCTGATATTTCATGAGATATTTAAGATATCTGTATCCAGATTGCAGTATTTTGTTTCAAAAGAGTTTTTTCAGTTTATCTCAAAGTGGGAATAATTTTCGTATAAAACTCTGTATATTATAAATAAAAGACATGCTGATTTTTTTTTTTTTTTTTTTTTTTTTTTTTTTTTTTAGTTTTAGTTTTAAAATAAATGTTTATATCTCCGTTCTTTAACATGTTATTGTCACACAAATTGTACGGTGTCTGTATTCACATATTTTAAAGTTACAGATCATTTCGACCCTTAAATGATACAGGGTAATCACAAACATTATTAATTCTAATCAATTTGTTACCGGCCCCCTAAATATTGTCTTAAACCAATTTTCACTATAAAACATGAGAAAGGCCCAGTTCTTTAAATCCTCAATGTTTGAAAACATTTCATCAAGAGATAAGTTTTTAAATGGAGAAAAATTCGTCGTTTACAAATCTTCTAAACTTTTGAGCAGTAGCGTGTACATATTATACATATATAATTATGTATTAAGTTCTCAATTATTGTAAAATTATACTAGTTTGAATTTTAAATAATGGAAAACTCATTTATATAATGAAAAATATCACATGAAGAAATGGGAGATTTAGTTTTAAAAAGTAAAAGAGATTATAAAAATTAAAAAAATAATAATAATAAATAATAATAAAAAAATAAATCAGACAGAAATTGAAAATTGTAAGCAAAATTAGATCATTTTTCGTAAATCTGTAAGCATATAACCAAAATATTACAGATTTTAACGCCCAGTCCACCTACACAGGACGATACCAATTAAACAGGAATGTAAGGTGTTTAATCCAAAAATTTATAGAAAGGTAAAATAAAACTTAAAAGATAAATTACTGACTTACAGAAAAAATGAATATAATATACATACGATAATAATAAATGAACTAACATCCGTTAGCATATTTCTTCAATGAAGCTAAAAGTCATAGATTTTACAACTTAAATGATAAAAATTTAAAAATAAATATAAAATCAAAAATTATATATATATATATATATATATATATATATATATATATATATATATATATATATATATATATATATATATATATGTGTGTGTGTGTGTGTGTGTGTGTGTGTGTGTGTGTGTGTGTGTGCTAAATTTTATAATATTATTAAATTCTTCACTTTATATATATATATATACTAGCAGGCAACGCCCGGGTCCCTATTTTTAAATGAATCACTATAATGAATTCTCAAAATTGCATTAATTTTTATCACGTGAAAAAAAAGAGAAACAAAATCTGAGTAGGAAAAATGTCGCACCGGGTTCTCACTGCCTTCGGAAAAAATTCCCAAAATGCTCTAACTCTTATTTCTATTATTTTCCCACTTCACCCCCCCTCCTGTCTATCCTAATAATTTTACAAATTTGAAAATATCCGCAATCGATTTGTAAGTATCAAAAACCTCTATGCACCAGTTTTGAACGATATATCTCTATTTTTATTTTTTTTTACCGCTCTACTCCCCCCCCCCTTCCCGCCCTCCCAATAATTTTAAAAATTCGAAAATAACCGCAATCGATTTGTAGGTATTGGAAACCTCTATGTACCAATTTTGAATGATCTAACTCTATTTTCTTTTTTTTTTGCCCCTCTCCCCCCCACCTTCCCGGCCCTCCTAATAACTTTACACTTTCGAAAATATCCCCATTCGACTTGCAGGCATCTAAAACCTAACTGTACCAATTTTGAACGGCCTAACTGTATTTCTATTTGTTTTTGCCCCATAGCCCCCCCTCCCCTTGCCGCCCCCCTTCCCGCCCCTCCTAATAATTTTAGAAATTCGAAAATATCCGAAATCGATTTGTAGGTATCGAAAACCTCTATATACCAATTTTGAACGATCTAACTCTCTTTTTATTTTTTGCCCCCCCCCCCCCCCCTGCTGCCCCACCTGGGGGCTGAATTTCTAAAATTCCAGAAATTGGTTTTTAGATATTTGCATTAGCTATATTTTAGAGCAAAAACTTCACGCATATCTATTTTTTTGTTTGAGATATATAGGATTATGCGAAATCACGTTTTTACGCATGTGAAATCACGTTTTGCCCCCCCCCCCGCCCCCCTTGGGGGACCGAATTTTGAAAATTCCAGAAATTGGTTTTTTGACATTTGTATTAGCTATATTTTAAAGCAAAAATTTTACGGATATCTGTTTTTTTGTTTGAGATATGAAGGATTTTGTGAAATCACGTCTTGCCCCCCCTCCCCCCCTTGGGGGGCGAATTTTGTAAAATCGCTTCTTAGTGTATGCCTACGTCATAGAAAGAACATTGTCACAAAATTTCATGCTTCTAGGTCCAGGGGTTTGGTCTGGGCGTTGACAGATCACCCCCTCACTCACTAACTCACTCAGGAAGTGTTCTTTTATATATATAGATATATTAATCAACTAAATTATTTTGTGAGCCGCGTGGTATATTTTGTGGGGTATATGAAGACTTCTTAATTCTTGTCTCTAAAGAAAAAAGTCCCATTAATTTGAATTTCAAATAAAGGAAAATTGAATATTTTTAATGTATTACGTTAAACTTACTCTCTAGTTAATAATTCCATCCTGCATAATGGATTTTTATCTAATTTACTGTGTTAAATATTGAAAGTTGTATGCAAAAATATCTACTTTGACCCTGCTTTAGACATAAACCATTATTATTAGTTAGTTATCATAATTATTTAAAAAGTATTTATTAGCGGATCTACAAGAATATAATAAATATTTTTATTATAACATCTATTTTTTATTTCCAAATGTTTCACAAGTGATAATGATTTGAAATTATTTTGAAAACAAACCAATTTAAAATGTTCAAGATTTTAACACTTCATGATATTATAAAATGATAAAACTTACATACATTAATCGGAAGAATAAATAACAGTTTGGAAAAACCAAGCATGAACAGTATAGTGAGTCAGAAAATTGTGTATATGAAAACTTCAAAATCTCAAAATTTTAAGTTCACAGTTTTAAATATTCTAAGTATAAGTTGTAGTTTAATGCTTAACGCCACGAAAACTAAATTTATTTAAGAAATCTCCCCAATGAGATTACATTATTAAAACCCGAATAAACTACTACGTCAGAAACGTCAAAGAAAAATATTGGAAATGCATACAGCTGTTTCGGTAGCCTATAGTGTACCGTCTTCAGTGCAAAAACAATCAATCCTTTTTGCACTGAAGACGGTACGCTATAGGCTACCGAAACAGCTGTATGCATTTCCAATATTTTTCTTTGGCGTTTCTGGCGTAGTAGTTTATTCGGGTTTTAATATTCCATCGCCAAGTCTCCTGTTATTATAGAGATTACATTATATTATAAAAAGGAATATCGAATTTTGAATTGCTTTTAAATATGTTTGATGCATTTAAATAAAATAAAAGGGTTCATGCATGACAGAGCTATAAGGAAAGGAGAGTCTTGAGGGTACAAGTTCCTCCCACTGGATATCGGGAAATTTCTTTTCATACCAAAAAGACGATGTATCTTTTAGAAAAAGTTAATTTTCTAGTTATTTTTTGTACTTAATACTAATAATGGGTAAATATTAATTAACATTTAATTATTAATCGATTTTTTTTTAATTTATTCTGATAATTACCACCTCTGAATAATATTTCGCATGTAGCGAAGTTTATTATTCTAATGAAATATACAAATGTAAGACTAAATGAACAATAAAAATATAGTTTATTCATACTTTTTCCATTTTTTATTACACATTTTCTTAAAATAATATATGTATAATGTTGATTAAGAATGTGTTTAAAAAAATAAAAAAATAACTTATAAATGATTTCGTTCCTAATTTTAAAGTTCTGTGTCGAGGAAACATATTTTAAAAATAATATTTAATTAGTTATTTGTCTGTACTTTTAAATGTATAATTAAAGACTTGAATTGAGAATTATATAAGTTGTATTTTAATACTCTAAAAAATCATAAACCATTAAATAAAATCATATAATTGAGATAATCCAGAGAAAAATTCTAAATATGTTTATAATTTTTTTTCAGGATGCATGTTTGTTGTCAGCTTTACAAATAAATAATTTTAAATTGTAGATTCTATTTATAAGATATGATATCACATAATGAGATAAGGTTTAGTTAAGGATATATATAGCTAGAGAGAAATATTGAGAATAATTCATTTTTAGTTCCCCATATCATACCTACTATAGGTATGTGGAACTTAGATAATCATAAAAATTTTCGACCTCGTTTTTTTTTTTTTTTTTTTTTTTTTTTAATAACCCATTTGAAGTGTGAGAAATTAAAAAATAACGAAATTGATATGGTGTCCGTACATAGTATGTCTGTTAGTTTGTTAATGATGTGTTAGTTTGCTAGTCTTTGTACTCAATATTTCAAAAACAAATTATCACAGAGAAGTCGTACCAGTTTTAAAATATTACTTATGGCACTAGAAAAAACTCTATTGATTTTCAACATTCTAATTTAAAAATTTTGTAAGTTCTTTTCAATTTATGATTTTCATAATACGGGATAATAGGGTAAACTTTTGCTTAAACATGAATTAAAAGAATTTATTTATTTTTTACTGTAAAAATGCCAGACAAGCTTTAAAATATCAATTAAGACGATAGCATGAGCATAATTGACAACGAAAATTCAAATTAGAAAATTTCGTAAGTTATTATAAATTTACGATTTTCTTTTGCATGGCAGAACAGGGCATAATTTTGCATGTGTCCATGTTGAGGAATATTTCCATTGTAAAGATGTAAGACCACTTTTAAAATATCATTTAAGATATTGTTATGAACAGTATTGAATATGAATTTTCTAATTTAAAAATTTCGTAAATTATTGAAAATTTACGATTTTCTTAACATGGCAAAATAGGGCAAAATTTCTCAAAAACGTCTATTTCGAAAGATATTTTCATCATAAAAGTGTCAGACAACTTTAAACTGTCCTTTATGATACTACCTAGAACATCATTGTCTGCAAATATTCTAATTTGAAAATTTCGTAGGTTATTTGAAGTTTAAAATTTTTTTCAGTGTAGCAGAATAAGAATAGCAGAGTAACAGTATTTCATATAAGCTTGCATTTAGTCTCCCAAATACAAGTTTATATAAAATATTTTTACTCTGCTATTCTTATTCTGCTATCGTTGCATTATCATTCACTGAGAAAAAATATATACCGACTTCCTCTAGAAGGAATAAGTGGCCATTTTCTAAATCCCTTAATTAGAAATATAGATTTCCGAGCTATGCGCGTAAGGCACGCCAATAAACTGAATAGACGAAATGGTCGAGAATTTCTAGTGTACGCATTTCTAGATGGTGAAACAATAGTCTGAATACTCTAAATATTCTGAATCCTTTGTAATGCGAGAAATTCTCACTTGATTTTCTAGAATTGGGTAATAAACCAAGATTATAGTTGCTGAAACCCGCCTCTTGTAGTCTCATTTATTTGCAGATATTTTTAAATAACTTTGCCTTCGAGAATATAGAAAAACGCTCTAGAATTCTAGCAGGGACTTCTAGAACTCACTTTCCAAGGGGACTAGAAATTATAAGGATGATATGGAACTATATTTTCTAAAGCCACAATTTAGATTCTAGATGTCAGTTACAGAATTTTTTCTCAGTGTTGCATTGAAAATAGTTTGAAATTGCATAAAAACTAAAATACGGAACTGACTCTAATAAAAAAATTAGGATAAGGCAAATATATCAAATTAAACTATGGGTAGCCTGTTATGTGGGGCATTTCAGTCTGTCATTGTGTCGAACGAACGGTCAAATTCATTTTTCTTAACATAAATTTACTATGTCGTGTATTATAAATTCATGAGAAGATATATATGATAGGGAACTGAGTAGAGTCCACCCATGCCACCCATTTTTTTTGTTGTTGTTCTTTTGTTAAAAAAAAAAAAAAAAAAAAAAAAAGCGAGAAGGACAACAAATCAATAGATTTAACAACGAAACTTAATGTCTAGAAGAGCATTTTCGTATATGAATGTATGTTTTATTTCTTAATTACTTTCAGACCCAGACTTACTTATGATTTTTCGCCCATGGGCAATTAAGTCTCTTCAAGTACTTATGTTTAAGAACTGTTGTTCTATGAAAGAAGAAGATATACAAACAGCTTCATCAACATTACCAGAGATTTAGCCAGACAATGTCCACAATTTACTGCAATTTGAAGAAGAACGTGTAGAAGAAAGTGCTAGAATGTTCCTCTCAAGTCCACAAACAAAATATTTCATTTCAAGCTTATAACAATGTCACAAAAATATTTTACGAGTTATTTCTCAATGTATACCGAGTATCCCATAAGCCGGTAGACATTTTAAAAATTTATAAAAACTGAAGGATTTGGTGGAATTGAAGGCATTTTGTGATAAAATTATTCTCCTGAAGACGATTTTTTTTTTCCTGTAAGGAAAAAGATAATAGTTAAATTTTTCTTCGACAGAATGCGCTGTGCATGCGTGAGCGTGAGCAAATCACACATTTCCGTGAAAAACTATATTTGCATACAAATGCTTAAAGGCATATATATTCTATTCTGTATGTCTATAATCGCCCCAAATTACAGTTTGAAAATGAGTTACAACACCACTAACTGCGGCTTCAGTCGGAAGTACTTAACTGAGAAAAAACATCTTCACACCAATAATGTTTTATCAACCAATTCAGCATCGTAATTAAAACTTCATGTATGCGCAAGTAGGAGACAAAATAAGAAATAAGCTGTGTTGGTCGTAAAGGATTTATTTATAGGACTCTGACTTGCATATTTCTCGTAATGCATTGGTGCAGCAGCCTCTATCGATGAAAAAATTAACTATATTTTTTCTCTGCCAAAAGAGGGAAAAAAATCCCTTTTGTGAGAATAACTTTTTCGCAAACCGCTTCCAATTCTACCGTTTCCTTCAATTTTTATGAATTTTTAAAATATCTACAAGATGTATGGGACACCCGTATATATATATATATATATGTATATTTATAAATGGAGTTGTCCTTTCAGTTTCCGTACGAAGAATTTAACGGTCTTTCTTAACCCTTATACGTATGAAAAATTACAACGGAAATAGTACTAGCGATGTTTATGCACAAAGCAATTTCTCACAATAATATAAATTTACAAAATATAGATTGCGAGTTCTGCGTAGGTAAACAAATAACGTGGATAGACGAAATGATTTAGAATTTCTAGTCTATACTTTTCTAGATGATGAATCGATATTATGAATATCATGAATTCTTTGTATAAATGGAAATTCTCGCTTGATTTTCTAGAATTAGGTTATAAACCAAGATTAAAGGTAGTAAAACACGCCTCTAAGTTCACATTTATTTTCAGAAATGTTTTAATAAGTTTGATTCCAATAATATAGAAAAACGATCTGGATTTCTAAAAGGGTTTTTTAGAACTTGCTAGCAAAGGGAAATAGAATTCATAAGGCTGACATGGAATAATTTTTACTAGAGGCACAATTAAGTTTCTAGATGTCAGTTAGAGAATATATATATATATATATATATATATATATATATATATATATATATATTCAGTACTCTAATCTCAATCCTGAAACAATTTTAAATAAGCTTGTACAATCAAAGCTAGACTACTTAAATTATTTTTTAAATAACATTAAGACATTATCTAGCTCCTTATTGATACTTCATATACTTGAGTATACATTTTAGTTATTGCTATTGCCTTTGTAGCTTAATTTAAAAAGATATTACCTCAGAAAAATAAAAACTTATAATTTATTAATTTGACTTGTCACGTTCTGAACGACTTTACAGTGATGCTCTCTCTTGTACGCCAGGTGTACGTACATATATACACACATTTGTGTGTGCATATTACACAATCATACATGTATGTTCATTATATCCACCCACCCGAAATAGAATTCTGAGCACGCCTCTTGATCGAGTAGTTTCCATCTTCTTGTTATCTTCCATTATCATTTACGTTTTCATGTATTAAGATCATATAAATATTAATGCAACTTGGAGCTTGTTAAGTTCAGTCAAGATCGCTCCAATAATGCTTGTTTCTTTGCCCTGTCCTGTATTTTTAGTTTTGTCTGCCGTAAGTTAGTCTCTGTTGATCAAGCTATCCTCGGAAGCGACTATGTCTCTAGAGATTATTTATTTATTCATTTATTTATCTTATTAAGCGTAAAAAAAAAAAAAAAAAAAAAAAAAAAAAGTAGCATAAATATCCGTGCACACAATTGTACATAAATATCCATGCCTTTTCAGTTACCGTTATAATCTATTATAAAATCAAAATAAATTTGTACTATTTTCTTTTTCTTAAGCACACAAAAACGAAAAAAAAAAGTCCCCATTTTCGTTTCAAAAAGGAATTTCTTATTAATTATTAATTTTTTCTTAAAAAAGAGGGGTTTTATTCTTTCACAAATATATGTATATTACATTAGCAAATAATATTTCGTTTTATATTGCATAATGAACTTATCACACAAAAATGGCGCTTATGCAACTATTTGATCTTTAGCCATTCACTTCTTTATGAGATGAAAAAGTAAGGGGAAAAAAATGTAAGAAGGAAAAAGAAGCATTGTGAAAAAAGTAAGCAAATACCTTTCATGCAAATGGACTTCATAACTCGAGCTTGGATTTAATATGCAGCCGCTGACTTGATATATCTCTTGACAGCTGCTTTTACTTTACGGCATTAAGTCCCTCATCAGATTTTAAAGCTTCGGATTTTTTTCCCTTTTTTCTCAGATTTTATTTGTTTTTCCATCATAGCTTTTCTTTTACACACTCCCGTTTCTTCGATAAAAGAAAGAAAAGCGAAAAAAAAATTAAATTAGTTATTGCACTTCCCGCCAGTATTAGGTTCTTTTATTTATTAAGTAAATGATTAAAAATTACTGGGAGAGCGTTTTAAGTGTTTTCTAAATGATATATTTTGGGAAGTACTTTTTTTTTCTACAGTTAAGTTTTTCAGAGTAGACTGGAAATACCCAGTCGTAATGTCTCTGTGCTGATGGGGAAAATAAAGAATGAGGAAATTTTCTATCAAGTATTTCTCAAAGGAAGTATTTCAGGTATTTGCAAAGTCATAAATGCTTTGCAAATTTATGAGTTTACTAATGGTAATCGATTTCTTCATTAGTACATGTTAACGATAGCAGTTTTTTTTTTTTTTTAACGCACGCCTTTTTTTTTTTTTTTATAATAAGTAATGTATTATTTTTTTAGCTCCATAAATTTATCATAAAGTGCTATTAATATTTTCACATGTCTTCTAAATGTATTCAGTAAATATTAAGATGCAAAAATAGTTTCAATACTAAATTATTCTCTAAATATCGTTAATAAAATGTATAAATGCATTTGTTTAAATATTACTAGTTTTTACATTTATAAGGGCAAAATTGCATCAGAATTTATGTAATTATGTAGGCAAATTGGGTTTAACGTCGCAATAGTACTGCGATATGAGTAATTCGCAAAGGTCTCCAACGCACTCCTAAGGATGGTCCGAAGACATGCCATCACAATTTTGATCCTCCACGGAGATGACTCTTCCACTTCGGTGATCTCCAGAGGTATAATTTGGATGGAAACATGAAGGAAATTGCGGCCACGACGGATTTTCCGTGCAGCAGCCAAAATTAGTGTACACGACGGTCTTTGGCCGGCTCGAGTATCGAACTCGCAATCTTCCAATTATGAGCTCGGTGTTCTACCGACTGTGTTACCGCGGCCCTTATGTAATTATATTTAACTATTTAAGAATAAGTAAGTAAAATTTAAATAATTCTATAGAAAAGAATTTGTTGATCTTAGCCTACCTAAGTTGTGAAAATTAATTAACATTATTAATTTAAATAAAAACTTATTTATTTATTTAACCTAATTAATATATTTTTGCTTCTTATTCTCTAGTAACCAAAACAAACTTTTGTAATTGTGTAATAGTAATAAAATTCGTCAATATTTTATTATAAAAATCTCGTCATCATACTCTAGATTTCCGTTAGCTTCTAATTGTGAAACGAGAATTTTTCGCTATCTATTCATATTGAACCTTAAATACTTGTATATATAATCGAAATCAAACAAAATGACAAATATTCGTATATAAAAAACAGATCTTTTAAACACTACCAAAGAAAGCTTGGAAAAAAATATTTAAAAATTCTTTTGAGGTGAACATACGTAGTAAAATATCTAGCTAGTTATTTCGAAAACTTAAATTGTTTATGGAAATAAATATAACAGAAAAAAGTTCGAGAACTTTCAGAGGTTTGATAAATTACCACAATTAGATTTAATAAATAATGATTCAGATAGCCATAACTGCTCAAATGTTTTAATGAATTTTGCAAGACAAGTTTATACAACATGCACATACTTTATAATGTGAAATGTTTTAAATTCTACAAACCAAAATGTTTTGAGCATATTGTGGTTTGACAAATAACCACGATTAGATATAAGCCATACAACTTTAGTTAGTCATAAGAGCTAAAATAATTATTCAGGGTTAATCTATTCTATTTGTGCAGATTTTAGCAAAATGTTATAAATTCTGTATTTGAAAAAAATTCCGATTAAAAAAGGAACTAAATATCTACTATTAGTCTAGAAATTAATTACGTTAATTTACATAAAAATATCCATTTGATTCCAGTACTATCTCTACATTCAACAACTCAATTCCTTCGCAGCATGGTTTCTAAAGACCATCAAATACAATTGATTTGACAATAGACCCAATATACCTGCACTAAAATGAAAGACATTGTGCTTGCTTTGAATTTATTCCGCAAAAATCTTGAAATACTTTCACGTGTCCGCTAGTTGACAACTGCTAACTAAATTATGCAGGTTTATATTGGTAAAAAAATCCTTCTCACGAACTTTAAAACTTGGTTTATTTTATCAAGAAGATTTATGCATTTGCTTACTTCAATATCAAATCGAACCCAATTGTATAGATATATCACATAAAATATATTACGAATGAGTTTATAAACAAAACCATTCGTAAAACTGATCTTTTATTTGCAGGGCAGACGAAAATTTTCAATTGAGGTAAAAGTGTAAATAGCTCAATGTAGAGCGTCATCGCAATATGTTAAAGACCGAAGATCGATCTCGGGCCTAGTCACTTTTCACTCTTTTTAAACTGAAATCCTCTTTTCGCTCTAAATTATATTATTATTTAGATAAACAGTCCAAATTAAATGTTTATGAAAAATACTGAGCTTAATTTCATTTGTCTTGCAACATAATGTTGATGCAAAAATATCATTCAGGAATTTGATCCTAAAGTTCCTATTTTATTTGCCATCAAACTCGAAAACTATGTATACAAAAACAATGTCTTACACAACTAATAAACTAACATTCCTTGCCAAAAGAAAGACAAAACAAGCGTAGATAAACAACAAAAAGTTCCCTCCGAACAAGTCTTTGTGATTAAATTTTGAATGATTACACTGATATTGGCAAGCTTTTAAAGCAATACATAGAAAAGAAAATCAATTTATAAGCAAAAGAATTGAGGGCCTCACAAAATAATTAAGCTATTGATAAACTGATTATTTTGCTTCGGCGGCGAAAATACGGCATCGAATGTCCCATTTAAAAAGGCGTAGTAGTTCTTTTCTATTTTCATTACCCATGGATTCTGATAAAATACCTCCCAGGGAAGCCTTTGGCCGAGCTTTTATCTCTATTTCCGTTGCAATCTTTTCTTCGTACTGAAAAAAAAAAAAATAATCAACTCTAGTATTGATGGAGCTTTTTTGAGCTAAAATGAAGCAAGTCTAGTACAATTTTAACAACTAATACATAGTTTGGTAGAAAGTATTATTTACTTTGCCTTTTATGTAAAAGTAGTATTGATTTAAGGTATTTCAGTTAGGTTTGTTAAATGGTTTTGAAAAAAAGAATTTTGCTTTTCCTCTAAATTAATTAAAGAATTTGGCATATTACAACTAGTAGTAGAGTAAAAAAAATTAGTCTTTTATATTATTTAATAAAATATTACATTTAAATGATATTTTTATAAATGATCTCTGTACTCGATTCAAATTCCACTATAACTCGATTCAAATTCAACTATAATATTGCATCAAAAAATAAAGCGTTGCTATAAAATAACTTTCCGTGTTTAGAGAAATCCATAGCTAAAACATAGATATAGTAATATATATAGATCTGTTATCCCCATGTTATCGATCAAAAAATTTTGATGCCGAAAAAAAGTTCTAAAATCAGCCATTAGAGAGTATTGAAAAAAAGAATAAAAAGAAAAATGAATTTGAAACTGTATCTGGAGTTTTTCATTCACCTTTAGTAAATAAATTATTCATAAATTTTATTTACTAAATTATCCGCGTGTATCCCTGTGTGTAATTTACTCGGGGAAAGGCAGCCATTAGAGTGACTTTTCCCGAAAAAAAAGGTATCACTTTTTCCCTCTCGCTGATCAATCTATGTCTTATTACTATATCTATGAGCTAAAACTGATAAATAGAATGAAGATTAAAAAACCTTCTTGAACGTGTGACTTAGAAAAAATTAAATCCCTCCTCCCTCCTAGAGCACTAGAATTTTGCCTTAGAACGTCTTCGGGATGTTCTGGGAAAGGATGTACATAAAACTGAAGTGATTAATCAGATTCATTTAGACCATTGTTGCCGTGAAAAGTAAATAATAATAATAATAATATCTATGTAAATGTTTTAATTTTCAAAGATTTCCTACGCTGCATTTTATTTGTCGATCCCGTAAATATATGGAAAATATTTCTGTTAATTACGAAAACAAATTACACTGTTAAAAATTTCAACAGAAAACTCTGTGTAATCTATTATCTTAAGTCTTACGCAAAATTACAGAGAAAAATAAACGGAGATGTTAGAAAAGTTATTTCATACATTCATTTTAATAACTAGTATTAATTTAATTAATTATTGATGAGAATATATTTCAGACTTGGAATGCTTTTTCTAAAGTAGAAACAGTCATTTTTAATTTTAATTCAAAAGTTAAATAATAAAATTAGGTAAAAATACGGAATAAAGATTGAGAATCTCGATTATTCACTTTTAACTAAGAATTACTGTAAATTTACAGAGACTCTGGATAAATATTTACATTAAATTTACAGAAATTTTTAACAGTGTAGATTTCTAACAGTTTTCTTAGCTGATCTTAGAATGGTTTATAAGAATATGAGAAATGTTACTGAATTGTTTGAATTTATAATGTTTCCGAATTTTCTGCGATTTTTCATAAGCTACAATTCTGTTCGAATTGGATTTAGATCTGGTGGGTGTGGAGAGAATGCCACTGGTTCTTCAAGTACAATCTATTATCTGATATATTTTATGTTTCGGATACATCAGACTGTCGTGCTAATGTGTGACGGACCACTATCCTACAAAAAACACTTCTTCCTTTAAGTTATGAACCGTACAGGCAAAAATCTGGAAAGTACTTCCTCCGTGAGAAATACGGTACGCTGTACAGTCGTTAACAAAAGTATCCGAACACTAGCAAAAATTTCTGTATAAAAAAGGTAGAGTTAATACTGTTTTGTTAAATAAATCCTTGTCGAATCATGTTTTTAGACTGTCTAAGAACATGATTCGACAAGGATTTATTTAACAAAATACTATTAACTCTAATTTTTTTATATAAGAATTTTTGATAGTGTTTGGATACTTTTGTTACCGACTGTAGCTGTCAGATGTTTTAGAAAAAAGTAAGGTCATAACAGCTTATCACTAGTAAAACTGAGACATTACGGCAAATCTATACTGCAGTGTATAAGAGAGTGATATGCTTTCCGCGCAAGCGTGTTTGTTTCGAATATTCATGTTATCATAACGGTAGAACGAAATTTCAACAGTGAAACAATACCAACGCTAAAACTTGAGAATTATTATTTATATTGTTACTATTATTTTTATTAATATTATTTTAGAGGGCACCATTCTCAAAAACTCTATTAGTAGAGGACTGTCTTTTACCAATATATATATATATATATATATATATATTAGATATTCTTCCCGTGGGAAGGATCCACATCACTTTGTGATAAACACCCAGTTCGGGTCAAGTGATCACATATTTTAAAGATAGTTAGTTCTCCAGTTTTAAAACTCTTATAACGCAATTTTCTTTGAGTTGGAAAGATTATAAGCTTTTCTTGAACAGTGTTCTTTCTATATTAACGAAGAAAGTATATAGTAAAAAATATGACGCCTCGGACATCCTGTACATTTTTTGTGCTTCCCATATTTGATAGTACACCCCGCGACAAAAAGATAGGTACAAAGATATTTTTCTTTGCTTTTTCATAAAATAACATTATCTAAATTGAGCTTGTCATTTATTATTATCATAAAATAACACTATTCCCGGACTAAGTTTTGTTTAAAGACTAATTTAGAAAAATTTTAAGACTAAATTTTTTCTAATTTAAGACTACACACCACGACAAAAAGATAGGAACAACGGTTATTATTATTATTATTATTATTATTATTGAATATGATAATTTTGAATATGATTCAAACATTTAATATGTTTTTGATATGATAATATTTTGTTCTGAAAATAAATGATCAGCACAATTTAGATAATGTTATTTTATGAAAAAAAAAACAAAAAAAAAAAACCTTTGTTCCTATTTTTTTGTCGCAGTGTGTAGTCTTAAATCAGAAATTTTTAGTCTTAAAATTTTTCGAAATTTGTCTTAAAACAAAAATTAGTCCGGGAATAGTGTTATTTTATGATAATAATAAATAATAAGCACAATTTAGATAATGATATTTTATGAAAAATCAAAGAAAAAACCCTTTGTACATATCTTTTTGTCGCGGGGTGTGCATATTCGCCAACCCTTTTAGATGTAATTCGTATCCTTTACTGTGTTAACTTCTGATGTTGATGCTACTTCTTTTCAACAGAAATTTGCATATGACGGAAAAATTTCTAAAACTGTTACTTTATTAGAATAGCAAAAATAATGTCAGAAATGAAGCCTTGTTCATGCTGGACATGTTACATATATATATTATATATATATTGAAAACCTTTTCAAACATTGAATAGATGAAAACAAGAAACATTGAATATGTATATACGTGTGTGTATGTACCACTTTTTTTCTCTCAATGTTTAACAAAATTGATATTCAAAAAAGTTAATTAAATTTAATTATCAGACATTTAAAAAACATAAAAAAAAAACTTTTATTTTTTTTCTAAAAGTAAACATATTTAACAGAGTGATAAAAGTTTAACTAATTTTAAAGAATACTGAGTAATAAAAAATGCATAGACAGAAACCGTTCACTCTGTCATCTAGGAAAAAGAAAGAATAAAAAGGACTATTTCTGAACTGCGTTCACTTCATTTCACTTCGCAGTGGAAAACAAGTTTCTAACTCTTATCTCCGGAACCTAGCTGCTCATTACTTTGATGTATCATTTTCTAGAAAGTGTAAAACGATTTTCAGAGCCAAAAAAAGTACATGTGCTTTTTTTTTTTTTTTTTTTTTTTTCTATTATTATAGATGAAAATCACTTCATTCTTAGACTTTCATTCCCAGTAGAATAAAAAGTATTAAATTTAACGTATTGAACAAAATATTTTGCCATTAATGTTAAACCTATTTTTCCCGAGAATTCCGTTTTAAAATATATATGTCATTATATCTTCCTTAGTAGGTATAAAGTTTATATTTAAGAGTGCATATTTTATCAGTTATGATAAATATATTATTATTTCTTATAATCCAGTTATTAAAATATTTTAAAATGTTTAATTTATATTTAATGGTTCCTGAAAAATATATTGCTTATTTTAAGAACATATATATATACATACATATATATATATATATATATTAAATGTCGAAAATAATTTTTAGTAGAATAAAATCCATTTAAAAAAAAATTGAATTTATTTTACTTTTTACAATTATGCATATTCTTAGTTAGTAACATTCGCAGTCAATGAACATAACACGTATTAAAACTCTTCCGAAATGAAACACCTATCGGTATATAAGATACAACAGGTGTGATGTAGATTATCACATATTATAAAATTAATTTTCTCTCTAAAAGATAGGTTAATTCTCTAAATAAATAAAATTATACATTAAATTATTTGATCTCAAACAACTATTTTAAATATAACGATATAACCATTTTTAACCTATAGATAACAAATTTGCAATATACTTTTTCTAATTTTTATATGTCCCCTTTCATATTTTTTTCAATGTAACTGAAACAAAATCTTTGATCGGTTCCCAGTATTCATTTAACAGTTCTAACGTAATGAAAATTATTTTCGCTCTGTAAATGATATTATTTTGACACATTTCTATCCTTTTGTTTTGTGAACCCAGATAATAATTAATTCGGTTTATTTTAATCTTACATCGAAATATAACACATGTACCTTCTTGTCGCCTAATTGCATTACATTGTCGCAAATGCCCATGTTTTAGAATTTTCGAACTGTGTAACCCCTCAGAAGTATTTAACAGTTAAAAGAATCCTCCCCCCCCCCCCACCTCCTAGAAACCAAATTTATAGCCATAAAGTCACCGGAAAATGACAAAAATAGGGGGCCGTTCCTAAAAAATGGGGGGTGATAGGGCAAAATGGGCGTCCTATTCGGATTCAGGAGGTCATTTTACATAAGAACATGCTGAAGTGGTGTTAGAAGCAATTTTCATGACGAGCTGTGTTATTGGTGTAAAACATTAAAACTATTGAAGGGGGGGAAAAATCTATATTTTGATGTTGAAAAATATGTTTAAATAAATATATTTTTTTGCTGAAATTCATTTCATGTAATAATGTAAAGAATGAATGAAAAAATTTAAAGAAATATGTTTTTTGCATTATTTCTTTATTAAAAAACTCTATTTGAATTACTGTTATTATTTGCGACATACCATTTTTAAACTCTTTTATCGAAAATAAATTTCTCAGACTATTTGAAACAATTATGTACAAAACACCGCAATAATACTAGATGAAAATTATTGAATAGAAATGAAAATAAATGAAACTGAATTAAATTAATCCGACATTTGAGATTGAGAATTTTTTTTTCCCTTTAAACCTTATCCATTAACCTACAATATTTCAATAACATAATTTAAAAGATAAATAAAAAAAACTTTTTTAAATTATCTTTTATGAAATATAGATATAGACAGCTTTTATTTATTTATTTTTATGAAAAACTCTACGTGTAATTATCTTATAATTTACGATATATGTTTGAATTTTTTTCTCATTTATACAGGTTACTACTTAAGAATGCATTATAATTATTGAAAGTGAAGGGAAACGCTTAGTATAAAACAAATTTATACTACATGTAATATTGAGAAATACTTTATTTTATTTTATTCATCCTTCATTTTTGAATCCTATTTTATTTACTCATAACTTTAAAGAATCTTTTTGATGCCAAAGTAATAACAGTTTTTTTTTTTTTTTTTTTTTTAACCATTATTGAGAAACCATTATTGAGATATATGAAATAAAATTATAAATTGCGGCACGTATTTCTTAATTATTTTCCTTAAAGTGTATTTTATTTCACGGGAATTACTGATGTAAATTACATTCTATGTAATTTTACTTAACTACTGATGTAAGAATGCATAAAAATTATTATAAGAAATCTACACTTAATTTTAAATTTACATTGTAAAGAAGTTTATTTATTTATTATTATTATTTAACATATATTGCTAAAATTACTCGTTTATTATATTGATGTAGTAGTTAAAATAAAGAAAAATTAAGATTCTATAACGAACAAAAAAATAATATAGGATAAATAAAAAAAACTTTTTTTTTAGTCACTTTATACACACGTGTAAACTGTTGTTCGTATTATTTTATTGGAAAATATTGCGCCTATTTTTGTATTGACTTTTGATTGTATAATGTTTTGTATTAATTATAAGATTAATAAATTATAACTCTGCGATGAAATCCTGCCTGTCTTTTAAACAAAATTCTATATTAAAAGCTCCCATTAAAAAAAAAAAAAAAAAAAAAAAATTGCATTCTTCGTCTTCGAACAAACTTTTTGCAAACTAACGCTTGCACAATTTTGCAGATAATAAGATCAGAAAAAAATAATTAGCATTAATATTAAAAAGAAATAAAATATAAAATATAGCTTGCAATATGTAAGCAAATATATTAAATATATAAAATATATTTAATCACTGCACATCTTTTAAAATTATCAGTAGCGTTTTTAACAAAAGGTAATTAAAAAATTTACAAGATAAAAAGAACTTTTATATACCATGATTTTAAATTTTCTGATGAATTATATAAACGCTACTGAAGGAAACGGGAACCCGGAGCAATTGGATAAAAGTATTAAAAAAATTCCTTGCTATCGTGTTTTGAGCTATTATAAAAGTTTCAAATGCTATCTAGTCGGAAAGTTAGTTAAAAGTTGACTGCAAGCTTTGTACTGGTAACGCTACCGAAGGCAGCAGGGTCCCGAATCAATTGGTTAAAAATATTTTTAAAATGCATTTTAACCGTATTCTGAACTATTCTGAAAGTTTCAAATGTCTAGCTACTCGGGAAGTCAGTTAAATAAATTTTCTGTTGAATAATATAAACGCTGCCGAAGGCAGTATGGACCTGAAGCAGTTGACTAAAAGTATTAAAAAAAGTATTGTCACCGTGTTCTGAGCTATCCTGAAAGTTTCAAATGTCTAGCTATTCGGAAAGTTAGTGAAAAATCGATTGCAAACTTTGTACTGGTAATGCTGTCAAAGGCAGCAGGAACCTGAAGCAGTTGGTTAAAAATATTTAAAAAATGCATTTTTGCCGTGTTCTGAACTATTCTGAACGTTTCAAATGTCTAGCTAGTAGGGGAGTTAGTTAAATGAATTTTCTGTCGAATCATATAAGAGCTGCCGAAGGCAGCGAGACCTGAAATAGTTGACTAAAATTATGAGAAAAATGTATTGTCACCGTGTTGTGAGCTGTCCTGAAAGTTTCAAATGTCTGGCTAGTCGGAAACTTAGTGAAAAATCGATTGCAAGCTTTGTACTGATAACGCTGCCGAAGGCAGCAGGAACCCGAAGCAGTTGGCTAAAGGTATTACAAAAATGCATTTTCACCGTGTTCTGAACTATTCTGAAAGTTTCAAATGTCTAGCTAGTCGGGGAGTTAGTTTAAATAATTTCTGTTGAATAATATAAGCGCTGCCGAAGTCAGCGGGACCTGAAATAGTTGACTAAAATTATTAGAAAAATGTATTGACACCGTGTTGTGAGCTGTCCTGAAAATTTCAAATATCTAGCTAGTCGGGAAGTTAGTTAAAATTCGATTGCAAGATTTGTACTGGACAAACAAACAAACAAACAAACAAGAATCGAAGTTAATAAAAACATGTTAAAATAACAGTATGTAGATGATTTACAGCGCTTTGACTATATTTTTTCCTTTTGTAATTAGATATTAGTTGTTTATATTAATTTATGTCTAAGAAAAAACATTTTTTTTTTCATGGTCTATTTTGCTGAAAAGAAATAAGCCTCCGTATTAAAAACTGAGAAATATAAGTTTTTTTATGTAAAAGAAATACATGTTTTATTTTATTCCTTTATTGAAAGACTCTTATAATATAGAAAACATTTTCTTAAAATATGTTTGCCTGAATATTGGATATATTTACATCAAATTTCTTGTATAAAAATGCATAAAAATTATTAAAAGGAAAATAAATTAAACCTACGTTTGATATTCAAAAATATAATAATAATAATAATTATTATTATTTATGTTAAATGCTTGTCGCTGAAATCTACTCGCTCATTGCTGTGGTGTAACAATTTAAAAAACGAGTAAAGTATATATATATGTGTATATATATAATTTGAATAATTTATTACCATTGTAACATTCAGCAGACATAAGATAGATGAAGATACCAACATAAAATTAAATTTAGATTTATTTCGAATAAAAATTGTCAAGGTAATAATTTAATTTGAGTACCAATGATTAGTATAAACATGTGAAAGTACTTACGCAGAAGTGAAATGACACTAACATAACACATAAGCCTAACGATGAGATAATTTGCAAAAACTATGAAATATTTATTAACAGTCAACATTTTAGAGAAAAGAGAAAGGATAAAAATTACCAAAGAGTTCCGTTTAAAGGAAAATAAATAAATAAATAAATAAATAAGGAAATTATCAAACTGAAAATTGGAATTTTAAATGCTGAAAAATAGAAATGTTTACCCATCAGGAAACTTGCATTTCTATCAGCATTTGCAAGATTTCGGAAAACTGTATAGCTAATTCAAGCAAATATACAGCACAAGTCTCTATCTTGCAACAAAACAAAATGAAAAAGGAATTCAAGTTAATCAATAACACAAACCAAAATTGAAACAAGGAACAAGTAATTTAAGCAATCCACATGTTAACGATACATACGTAGATAGCAGAATTAAACAGGTTGCCAAACGAACATTAGTAAAAAGAAAAGATTAAAAGTATATGATTAAAAATACAATTTTTCTTAGTTTATTAACCGACGATACTGATTTTATTAAGCGGCGGTTTTAAAAGTAGTTTGCATTGATTTGATTCCGGCACCTGCAATTTGATCAGATTAAGCGGCTTATTTTATTAACCAGTGAATTTATTAAGCGGCGGTTACTGTATACGCATAAACATTAAATAAAACAAATAACAACTGAGAGTTACATACATTTGTGGTTTAGGAAGAAAAAAAAAATCTTGACTTTAACTTTTTATCACAGATGAAAGTTTAAAAAATAAATTCCATGTATAGATGACAAAAATAAAAATTTTATTCAACAACTAAAAAAAAGTTACAATATTCATTCAATTAACAAAGAATGTACAAATTATGTTTAACAAAGAAATATTTCTATCCCATTTTATACAATTAGTTCAATAAAAAACGCATAAAACTTTTACTTATTATTTTTTTATATACAATTAATTCAATTAAAGAAGAATTAAAGAAAAAAGAAAGAAAGAATAGTGAACAGTTTTAAAGAAAATACTTTCTTCCTGTTATTTTATTAAGTCAATTAAGGAAAAGAATCTTATTTAACAAATTGAATGAGTTTTTTATTTTTCCTTTTTTTTTTCAACTGAATAATATTTTTTTTTTCGCATAAATTTAATTATGATTAATTTTCAAATTTTAATTTAGACGTTTCATTAAATTATAAATTAATATTTCTTTTTAATTATTTATTTGAATATTTTAATGACATTAATGTATTATAGGATAAATTATTTTTTTTCTCTTGAAACCTACAGGGTATTTGAAAAACTTCATTTCGGATTTAATTCTTTAAATATTGATAACTTGATTTTAAATTTCAAATTTGAGTAAAAAAATAAAAATAAATAAAAATAAAAATAAAAATAAATACTTAATTGTATAAAATTGTTCAAAATTTTCAAAGGATCCATTTCGTCTATTCCAAATTTATGCTATTTGTAGAGAATATGCTAATGAAATGGTTAAAAATTTCATCATTGTATTATAAATTTTCTAGATATAATGGGTGAGTGCGAAAGTTCTATCCGTTAAAAAAAAAAAAAATAAATAAAAAAAAAAATCAGAGGGTGTAACATGGAAAGCGAGAAGGAGCATATAAGACAATGTTTGTTATACGAGTTCGATAAAAAGAGTACGGCAGCCTCAGTATGTTGCAATGTTTGTCAAATTTATGGGGAGGATGCAATAGACGAAAGCACATGTAGTTGATGGTTTCGTAAATTTAGGGAAGGAGACAGAAGCTGCGAAGATTAGGCTAGGAGTGGACGGCCATCACGAGCCATGAAGATGACGATATTACCAAGCCATAGGGAACAACCCGCTCCCAACCATTGAAGAATTAGTGGAGACCTTCAATATACACCGGACAACGGTCGAGAGACGGCTGGTTAAGTTGGGCTTTACGAAAAAGTTGGATCGTTGGGTGCCACATAACCTGACAATTAACCAACGGGGTGACCGAATCGCCACCTGTGTTTCCTTGCTTTCCCGGTATAAAAATGACCCATTCTTGACACGAATGGTGACAGGAAATGAGAAGTGGGTTATGTACCGTAATGTAAAGCGTCGTAGGACTGTGTGTCGCCTTTTCGATCCACCTGTATCGACTTCGAAAGCTGAATTTCATCCCAAGAAGGTGTTATTGAGAGTGTAGTGGGATGTGCAGGGAATTATTCACTGGGAGTTCCTGCCACTCAACCGAACCATCAATGCTGCCTTCTACTGTCTACAGTTAGACAGGCTGCATTCAAATTTGGTAGAAAAGCGGCCAGGTCTCATCAATCGTCGCTGTGTTATCCTTCATCGTGATAACGCCAGGCCACATGCTGCTGTCATCACTCGCCAAAAGTTACTGGGCTTTGGTTTGTTAGGTTTTACCTCACCCTCCCTATTCTCCTGACTTGGCACTAACTGACTATCAGCAAATAACTGACGTTTATTTGCTCTTCTTTATAGGTAAAAAAAAAAAAAAAAAAAACGTGTAGAACTTTTGCACTCACCAATATGACGAGAGAGAAATGCTGACTTAAACCACTTTCCCATCTTTTGACATACACTGTGCTATGGGTAAAAGCATGCTGGAAGAGCGTGTTCCAGGGTTCACAAATTATAAGTGAAAATAATGATTAAAAAAAAACTATATTTACTTTTTTTTTTTTTCTATCTGTATAATTAGAAGGTACAGAAGTCATTAAAATTTTCTATCTCCGGTTTTCGATGGAGTTACAACTTTTGAGATGTGCAGAACACGGTTTGGCCATTTAAAAAAATGTTTGTCTGTGTGTGTATATCAAAAATAATAAAGGCTCTGTAGATCACAAACCAATGGTCGAAATTTAACCAAACATATTCAGTTGGACCTTGAATTAAATTGGTGTCTAATTACATTTGGATATCAATCGTTGAACAGGTGGCGCTGTCATCCCATTTTTTTCTTAATTTTTTTATATGGCTGTTCATGTTGACACTTCGAATAAATGTACATGATGAGATTTATTTTTAACTTTTCAATGTGAAATATCTATAACATATATGATAGTAGTATCTTCAATAAGTTTTCAGTGTGGCTATCTTTCAATGGAATTCGTCAATTCCTTTAAAAAGAAGGATTTAACGATACATCTGGGATAACTAAAGAAATATTTATCGATTTTTTTTTTCATTTTTAACGAAATAATAATAATAATAACTCGTTTTTTAAGATGTTGTCTGTGGAGCTAAAAATTGATTTTCTTAGGAAGTTTATTGCTATATTTCTCTGAGAGGAAAATCATCAGAATTTATCATGAAAAGTAATTTAAATAAGCAATGATTTTATTAAATTATCTATATTACATGCTTTTGTATAAGAAAATATAGAAAAAAAGATTGAGGTATACTAGTATACTAATTGTTAACAGTAACTAAGTTGGTAACAGTTAACAGCAACTAGTTGGTTGCTAGGGGTAAACAGCATACTAGTTGTTTTCTAAGTAACAGATATAAAATTCTTTAGAAATAAAAATTTAATTTAGGATGACAGGATTTTTTTTAGTCTATTTTTCCATATAAAGACACGTGGTAACGATGTTGCGTTTTTTTAGCAACGATTACTATATGTGTGTGTATATATATATATATATATTTTTTTTTTTTTTTTTTTTCACGTTTTCCCACAACTTTATTTTTAATATTTTTGTAAATTAATGTGCAGTGGTGAAAAATATGATATAAAAGTTTTTAGTTGGTCTAAATAAATAGAGCGTAAAAAAAAAAAAAAAAAAAAAAAGCCTCTACTTTAAAATTTGATGTTGTATTCCTTAGCAATGGTTACTAGTATATTCTTTTCTTAAAATTCCTTTTGAACGTTTTCTTTCTATTAATTTTTTAATACATTATCTTAAACGCGTTTTTAATATCTTTTTAACTTATTACCAATGGAGGAAAAAAGAAAGAAAAACTGTTTTCAAATGATATATTTTGTTTGAAAACTATAGTCCTGTTCTTCCATACTAATAAACCCATTACGATTTTAGTTTGTGATTAATCCTTCAAAAACTTTTTCTTATACTTTAAAAACTTTTTACGGCGTGTAGGTAACTATAAACATTATCCTGTAAAATAAAAATTGGGAAGAAAGTCAACTAATAACAACAATTAAGTAACTATCTTAGGGATATGGTTGTTTTTTAGTGGATTTTACGCTTAACTAGAGCTACGCAACTGGCGAATGTCGAAGGGCTCAGTGAGGCAAGATCGTCGAGCTCTAAGCAAGCATCTCTAAGCAGATATTAAAAATATTTACAGTAATTTAACAACATTCCTTTTTAAAATTAAATTATGATTGATTTCCGTTTTTTTTTTTTTTCCCTATAATTATAGCTATTTGTTCTACTAGGGTTTTTGAAAAATTCTTAAAAAATATTTTTATACCTAAAAAATATAATTAAAAAATTTGTAAATACCATTCATAACTATTTTTATTGTTAATATTTTTCAACTTAAGGAAAGACTGTAAGTGAAAAATATTAATTATTAATTTCCTGCAATTAATTTCATTGATATAACAATTATATTAAGATACTTATGAAAAAATTAACATGCTAAAAATATATCCATTTTTTTTTCCCTCATTGTTTTACATACTACAACAAAACGAATTTTAAAATTTATTTATTTTATCCGAAGTTTATGTATTAAAAAATATCAAATTAAATGAAAAAATACTTCTAAATTTTAATATTAATATAGGCTTGTGAAAACCTATTCCGCAGAATATATAAAATGTAAAATTTGTACGAATGTTTGTTTATTTATTTTCATTATGTAATTAAAAAAATTCCCTTTTTTAAAAAAAAAAGTATTATATTTAATTTATAAATTTTATCAAAAAGAAATTGCAATTTTTTTCTTATAATGTAATTTGAAATGTTTTATTCAATCAAATTATCTTTTATTATTTTAAAATTTCCGTGAAAGTTTTATAGATATATGTGTATGTATTATTGTTTATAATGCTTCAGAAATTTCATCATTTCAAAATGATAATCTTTTAATGTTATTACGTTCAATTATAATTAGCAGAACATCCTTCTTGTCCCCACGAATCAGCAAAAGTACTACATAATTGTCTATTTATTTGTTTGTTCCATGGAAGTTTTATTCATATTACATAAAATTATGTTTATCAATTTACTATCATAAATTTAAATATATATATATATCTGTTTTTTGATTTGATTTGATTTTAAATTCTATTATACATATGGAACTGTTCAGTTTTGTTAAGTTATTTAAAACAATTGAACTTATTTTCCTTCGCATTTCTCAATAATTGTATTTTTGTTAATTTTTGATACAAAATTTCCAATTTGTAATTGCTATTTGGTATTTGGTATCCACAGATAAAAAACTTTCGCCAAGATTTAAAATTTTGTTTATTTATTTTTCTTATATCACATTATTTTTTAAATTAAGTAACGTATGTAAAACATCTCTTGTATCGTAGCGAGTAGCGATAGCCCCCCCCCCCCCCCCCAGCTTTTTTTTTTTTTTTTTACACAAAAATATTTGTTTACCCAAATTTTAAAATGTGAATCTGTAAATCTAAGATAGGATGATAGAAAGATATATATAATCTCACCTCAGATTAACGCAGAATAGAATATTTCTCCCGCCTCTTACTTTAGAAATACTTTTTATTTATTTATAAAAATATTTATTTATTTATTTATTACTTTTCAAAGGTTTAATATAAACTTGCTAAAACAAAGTGACATAAAAGTCAAAATAGTATAACAGTAAAGATTTTGTTTTAAGAAATGCCTTAATAAAATATACATTGAAATTTTAAGCTATTAGAAATTCACTACTATGCATTAAATTTTGAATTTTTCCTTAAAATTTGGAATTTAAAATTTGGAATTCTAAGTCTCAGGTGTGATGCTACTGCTTTGGAAAAGCATGGATGATCCCTATCAGCAATTGTTTAGAGCTCTTATACAATATTTCAAGATATTCGATATTTTGTATTTTTGATTCGTAGTGTTCAGTTTCTTTTTTCTTAACTGTCTTACATACAGATACAAACCGTGATCAAATGAAAATTCAGGAGTAAAGAAGAAAATGGAACGAACAGCAGCTCATTGAAACGTCTCCAATCTCCCTGGCACTCCATCTATTAGTCGTCCGATCGCACTTTGCGGGAAGCAAATTCATTTCTTCTCATCTCGTAAAAAAAAGGACCTGAAAAAAAGTAAAAGAATCCGATATTCCTGCAAGAAAATATTCTTTCCTTGCGAACATTTCTCTGTACGCCTCTCTTAGAAGCCAGTGAAGCAAAATCTCAAGTATAGACTTATCCCGCCTGCCAACCGCGTTCGCCAAGCCATAGAATCAATATTGCCGTCTTCGGTGCAGATATCAGAAAGATACACTCTCCCTTGGTGTATCCCCCCTTTACTTCGCTCTGTATACCCCCTCCTTTTGCGACTGTGGTTAGTGAATCAATGGACGATTTCGCCTTCTCTCTCCCCATGGAGTAGAGACTACTGCAATAAATGGTTTTCTCTTTCTGAATTTCTCTCTCTCTCTCTCTTTCTCTTCTCCCTCTTCCCCAGAGTTCCTTTTTTTCCCTTTTTTTTCTGTTTATTCGTAGCTCTTTTTTTTACGTCATCTTGTGGGTGGGGACGAATGTCACGTGATATTCTCTCTCCTGGGAGGAGCCGGAGACAGTGATTGACAACCAAAGGGGCAGAGGAGGCGGGGTTACATAAAACAATTTTTTTAGCTGTTATAAATATGGGAAGGTTAGGGGATATATTTTCTTCTTTTTAGCTTGCATTGCCCTTTTTTAACACTTTTTTTTTCATCCCAGCCTCTCGAGTTATTTTTTCCTTATGTCTTATTAAATGTAAAGTTGATGGTTGAAAGAATTTCGTTTCCTTTTTTCTTTTTTTTTCATTATGTTTGAAAAAGCATGAATGCTATTGGATAAAAAATAATGACGTAATAGATGCAAAACAAATATATATATATATATTATTTTTTTTTCCTTGTTCAAATTATTTCTTACAGAAAAGAAGAAACACAATTAATGTTTTTTATATATATTGGTAGGGTAATTTATTTATTTATTTCCTTTTCCTTTTTTCTTTTTTATCATTTGTATTTTGGAGAGTTATTCTAATTCTCTAGTAATTTATTTACGATATTTATTGAGTTATATATATATATATATATATATATATCATAGTTTCATTTATTTAATCGAATCAGCATTAATAATATTAAACTTTAATTTGCTGCCATTCAATTAATTTCTAATTCATATCATTAATTAATTTCAATTAGAGTTAGAGAGAAATTATTCTCTTTCAGTGTATGATTTTATTTAATAATTTTATTTAAAACAATTTCAATGTTTTCTTTTATATGTTTGTAGTCATTATCGTATTGAATAACTTTAAACCATGGAGATTTCAAAACTGAAATTTTTCTTAGGGAATTCATATATATACACACATTAATAAACATTTATTTCCTTCTGGTTTCTTATGTTAATTAAATTAAAACAACTTAAGCATTCTTGAGTTTCCCCATAAGATCCTTCAAGTAATCTTCAACGGAACGAGAGACAGCAGATAAGTCATTCTCCTGTCCAGAATTCTTTTAAAATTGATAATTGTCCTGGTGGTATACGGCCGTACACAAGTTGAAATGATGATATGCCGATTGTACTATGCGGAACTTCCCGATATGCGAATAACAAATAAGGAAGATGTAAGTCCCATTCCGAGCCATGTTCTTGAATATTTTTGTTCAACATGTCCCTTAAAGTTCTGTTCCATCTTTCGATCGCACCCATACTTTCAGGGTGTCTCGGAGTAGAGAATCTAGGGGCCACTCCAATGACATTAAGAAAAGCTTCTGTCAGTTTGGCCGTAAAGTGTCCTTTGATCAGAGCAGATTACCTTGGGAAATCCAGTCTGAGTGAAAATTTTCCTGAACACATCGCACTTAGATTTTGCACTAATATTTCTGACTGGAATGGCTTCTGCCCACCGAGTGCATAAATCTATTGCACGTATAATGTATTTATGGCCCCTTCTAGAAGGTGGTTCCAAAGTACCTATACTGTCTATGCTCCACACTTTAAAGGGTGTTTCTGGTCTTACTATTGGATGAATAGGGATTCGGTCCCTGTAAGAAATTCCCTTTCTCAAGCGGCAAACTTTACAACTTTGACAGTATTTTTTCACATCCTGTTTGAGTGTAGGCCAGAAGAATGAATATTTAATTCGTTGCTTGGTCTTCCGCTCACCTAAGTGTCCCGCTAGTGGAATCTCATGGGCCATTTTCAAGACGTCTTCCCGTTTACAGAGAGGCAACACTACTTGTTTTATCATTTCACCACACACGGATTCAACGTGCACTAAAACTCCATTATCAATGTCATACGACTGGAGTCTCTCTTCAGCCCTTCCCCAAATTGCGTTCAAAGTTTCATTATTTCTCTGGCTTTCAATAAATGATGCTTTTGCTGACTTTCTTTCGGCCTCTTCTGGATCGTGCATCACAACCAAAGCAGCTACATCTTCACCATTCTCCAGGATCATCTAGTTCACTTTGTCGTCATCGACTTCCTCTCTCAACCAAACGCACCGGAATCTCTTCAATTCTCATTTTGCGTATCAGAAAGTGTATGGTCCTGACGTAGTTGGACACTCTCTCGGAGAGCTTCGTATGCAGACATACTTAGCAGAAGATCGTTGACTACCTTCTTCGAGACTGCGCAAGCAACTGGCACTGGCCCTGTAAGCCTTCGTCTAGTTCGAAATTAAAAATCCTTAAGGGAGTTAACTCTTTTTCACCAAAAGCTGACTCAATCGCTGTCTGGCTCTCTCCCTCAAAAGGTTCATCTGCCACCAGATCTTCACGCACAACCGAAATTTGTACACCTGAATCTATAAATCCGATTAATGTCTTTGTTCCACAACGGATATTCACAGTTTGTAATTTCTCGACAGTTTCAATAGGGGAGGAAACTGGGACATTTATTTTTGCCGTTAATACTGAATTTTTGGTCTCTGGTTTCAGCTTGCTGATTTTCATGAAATTATTCTGACAGAGGAATTTGAAGTTTTCTTTTGAATAGGCTTAGAAGGTTAATGACATGAAAGGTGACCTTCAGCCCCACATGAAAAACAGGTAGGTTTGAATGTATGTCTAGTCTTATCAGTCTTCCATTGTGATGGTGCTGGTGGTATTCGAAAATTATTGCTTTCGAGACTGCTTTTATTTTTCACAAATTTTTCATGGAAATGATTTTGAAGTTGATATTTTTCCACTTTTTCTTTCACTAGTCTAGTTTTCTTACTATTGATTCGGACATTCTCATATGCATCTAGCTTATCGGCTAATTCTGATGGAGATATTAATTTTACCCATTCATCAACGAAGTGTTCTCTGATGTCTGGGGGTACTCGCCTTTTTATGTGGTCGGTAATAATCACATTCTTTAAACTTTCGAAGTCTTTTACTTCAAGACCATCTATCCATTCTTGAAAATAATTTGTGACTTCATATGTGAAGTCCCGCCACGATTTTTCTGAACTTTTCTGATGCGTGACAAATTTCTTGCGGAAGGACTCTGCTGTGAGTTTAAATCTTAACAATAGTATATTCCTGATGTATATATAATCGTCAAATTTTTCTTCCGACTCTCTTCCAATGAGCTGCACTATTTCAGACGGAAGTAGTGTCAATAAAGCAGACACCCAGTTCTTCTCTTCTACCTTAATTCTTTTAGCTTGACGCTCAAAAAGAGAGAATAACAACACGATATCATCATTTTTAAAATCAAATTTTGGCATCTTCTTTACCAATTGTTAACAGGCCGATGCGCTTTCACGAGAGGGATGAGTGTCAACCTGAGTTTTCTGGGCTTTTACTTTCAATTGCTGTAGCTGCAGCTCGTAATTCATACGCTCTTTCTCTCTACAGTAATTGTTTTCCTCAAGCTTTTTCTCTCTACGGTAATTTTCTTCATCGGTTCTAGTTTTTACAATTGTCTCTAACCTAACAGATTTTTCGCAGTCTCTTCCTCGTAATTTTTACTGTTGGTAATTAGATTTTTTAACCCGATGACTTTTTAGATCGGGACCTGGATTTTCCCCAAGTTCTTCTTGCAAGAGATCGCACATCATCCTTTTCAGCTTCGGCAAGGAACGCCATAACCCCAGTCAGTAATATTAAATTATTAAATATTAAATTCGAAGGTTTAAAAAAAGAAAAAAACTAACGATTTAAAATGTTATATAGATCTTTTAACGTAAAAATAAATAAATAAATAAATAAATAAAAATAAATAAATAAATAAATAAAAATGAATCAAACTTATATTATTTTAATTTATACTATAGCAATGCTAATTAATACTCGATAGGAAATATGCAAATATCGTTTTTTAACTTTCTCACATACAGATAATAAAATACTATCACCTTCAATTTATTATTGTAAATATTCAAAAAGAACATAAAAACAATTGTGCAATTATTTTTAAATATATGACAATAGAATAACCAGCTTGCACAGCCCGTCAATGAAATATTAATATCATAAGAGAAAAAAAAAAAAAAAAAAAAAAAAAAAAAAAAAACCTCGCTGTAGAAGAAACCTAAATAATCCAATTTTTATATTAAATATAAACCATATTCTTTATTATTTTAACACAGAGGATGCTCATATGTAACAATAAATAATAAATTCCAAATAAATGAATAACTCGTTAATCAATAATTAATTGCAAAAAGGATAAATAATGATAATTTAAAAACACCTTTCTTTTTAAAAACTTGCAATCATTATTACTCAAATAATAATATATCCCATGTATTTTATTTATTTTATCTTATTTACTTTCCTTCTTCACTAGTAAAATAAAATAAAAAATATATTCATACTTTTCAATGGAATGAAAAGGATAATAATAATAATAATAATAGTAATAATAATAATAATAATAATAATAATAGAATGAAAACAAATAACTGAATAGTATTTGATTTTTTTTCTTTTAAAATAAATATTAAAAAAATATTCTTGTATTTAATGATATTTGCTTATATTATTATGCTGAAATAAAAGAAATAAAAAAAAATCTTTCGAAATAAGAAAAAATAAAAATCTATTTATTCCATTTCAAATTAAATATATGAAAGTATAGAATTTTATTATTTCCGAATTACACTCAGGTTTAGAGATTAACAAATTGTTCTTAGAATAGAAAGAAAATGCAAGCAAGTTTTTGATATTCTTAACTTGGAACACAAAAATTGTATTTACTGTTTTAACATACAATAGAATATATTTCTCAGGGTGATAAATTAAATTTTGTTCTTAATTTGAAATTACGTTTTCGAAAAAAGAACACACAAAAATTGTAACAATATAAATATTATTTAAAATTCCAGCAATAAATACTTTCTCAAAAAGTGTTATAAAAATGACTTTTTCAACTAAATAAATTAGCTATTGGAACTATACAGTGACACTTTCGTACTTTTATTACCACGGATGGCTTTGTCAAACAAATAGAGCCTGGGTGGCCTTTTACTATTAATCAGCAAGGATTTCTGAACTTATAGCAACAAAAATAAAAATAATAAAACTGACTGTCGTGATGGCTTTATACATTTATCATTAAAAGAAATATTCTAAATAAATTAATAACATGGGGAGCATGCAGCATGCAATAAGTATTCAAAAGCTCTCATCTTACCGTGACAACGCCAGTAACGATTTGTCGTCGTGACCGAAAATATATAGATATATATATATATGCCGACTGAAATTGAAGAAAATATTGAACACATTCCAAATGATGACTCTGGACACTGGAGAAACTTTTAACTTATGAATTTAATTACGACACTGCACAAATATATTTACAAACGCGTACATTAACACACATAAAAAATATATACATTCTAAAATTAACATTTAAAAATTGGCTTTTGAAGCCAGATCCTTCTAACATTCTTTTTTGCCACTTTTTTTTTTCTCTGCAATTCCCATTCTAATCTCTCCGCATCCTCTTGATGCAACTTCAAAAAAAATTAAAAGTTCGCAAACGATTCGAATAAAGTTCCAATATGATCTTTACACGTTATAACAACAATTAAAAATAAACTTTAGATAGTGCAACGAAATTTACAGCAACCTCAAGTAGAACACACAATAAGTAAAAAATCCTATGATGACTCCCTTATGTTTCCTCTTCTAATAGCACCAAAGCCAGCTCTTATAACAAAGATGACTCCAAAAATATTAAGGAAATAAAAAATCTACTGAACATTGTCAGTAACAAAATCACAAATTGTAGAACAACAAAGACAAACAAAATCATAATGCGAAAACGAAAAGATTTCCAGAAGCTGAGAGAGAATCTCGAAACTCAATCATAAATGCATCAAATAGTCACTACAGAGGATGGAAAGTGTAAGGAACTGAAGGTCATAATCTTCGGAGCACCGCCACCAGAAAATGGCATTATGGACAGGAAAACATTGTAAGAGGAATCAAATAAAGTGCAAGACTATAAAAGAACTCTTTCAAGAAGGTCCTCTAAAAAGAACCTAGAGACAATTACAAATTCTACAATCAATTACAAAATCTACAAGATGTTTAAAAACAAAAACAACCAAGTTAATCTCGTCCTAGAATTGGAGGAACACTCAGTGAAACGACTTGCGCTAAAAGGTAGGATCTTGTTAGGTTTTAGCAATTGCCTTATCAAACACTTCATAAGTTTGATCGGATGCTATCATTGCCAGGAATACAATCACACTTCCAAACAGTGTAAAAATGAAACTCTACATGCAGTATGTGGAGATGGTCATGGGGCAGGGGAACAAAATAGTACATAAAAATGTAATAAAATGTCACAATCGTGAATCCTTTCAAACACTATCGAGCTTTAAGAGAAGGAAACAAAAAACATAGATACAAGACATCGCCCCTTCTCAACTAGCTGTGCTGAATTTCATTAAAATCGAGATAAATTGAACAAAAGGTAAATAGTGTAGATAAGAAACGAAGAAATTAAATTAATAATTTTTCAGCAAAATCTCAATAATAGTAAACATTTAACCCCTGCATAGTGCATGGTGGAGGTGGACTCGGATATGGCGTGCTTACAGGACGTCTACTTGCACAATGGTTCCCCAATAGGTAAACAAAGAAATCTAACCTGCTATAGTTTAATCAATACAAACAGTCATGTAAATATTTTAAACCAAAATATTAAACATTGACAAACAACCAAATTTCAAAACTCAGGTTTTGTCAACTTGACAATAAATAGTCAAAATTTTACAAAATGCTCACAGTATTCCCCATCGTCATGTGACCACGGGCTGACCTGGCTGAATAGAAGTCTCGATGGGACCCTCTACCATTTTAATTTTGTTCTTCTAGATGATTTAAATGCACATAGTCCACTATGGCGTTATTCAACAGATGAAAAGGGTACAGCTCTAGAAAACCTACTATTAGAAAAAAATGTAATAATCCTTAATCAGGTTCTATCCTTACAAACTTTTAAGAGTGGTAATAAGGGGGGCTGGCCGTATGTGCCTCTCTAGTCTCTATGAGTACCTACAAGTTTGTGAGTTCATGGGAGGTTCTGAATGACCTATAGCTTGGGGATCATCGTCCAATTAAAATTGTAATGAATCAAAAAATAGAAGAAATGCCAAGGAGGCGAAACAAAACTAAAAATATGCCACTGACTAAATTTATTAAAACTTTTAAAAGAGAATCTTCAAATATAATTTTAAATTTTGATAATATTGATATAGCAGAAGACTTTGATAGAAACTATGAGAAATTCTATAATATAATAATAAATTAGACAAATTTATGCATTAAAAAAGAAATAGTTACCATACGAATAAACTAAACTGGTGGTCCCCGGCTTTTGAGGTCAGAAAGAAACTGTTTACGAGTGCTATATAAATAATCAAAATCAATTCACTCAACTGATCAAGACAAATTGAAATATAAAAGAGAAAATTGGAGAGCGCCAAGAGAGACGCCTGGGTCAGAGTGTGCAAGTTAGAGACCTCGCCTTTCGGAAAGGTAAAAGATGTGGCATTCGGAAAATATTTAGGCCATTTCTTGTTCACAGTCTCCTGCCGGTCCATTCCCATGGCATATTTCCCTCCCCCCTTCCCCTTGCCTGTCAATAATTCATTTTACCATTTAACAGGGAGCAGCCCCCGCTCATCGCTATTGGAGCGATGTTGAGCGATTCAATGTCAAGACAAAGGGGACTACTCCGAGGTTTATAAAAAAAATACAACGTTTCGCCAGGCTTGTAGCCCAAGACCGACAAATGGCGAGAGAGGTTAAAACAATAATTGAGAGAAAAGTTCTTGGTTTGAATTAATTCTGGTTGATAAAGTTCATTTAGAGTTCGTGAGATAAACAGCTGAAACATATTAAGATAAGTGCTGCGGTGCAATCACCTCTCGCGACATGGGGGCACAGGTTACTGATCGTTGAATCCATTTCTACAGCAAAGCATGTACATGATACATTTGTAGACGTTGCTCTTGAGGAGGTCTAGGTTCCTGTCTGAGACACTAGGCAGTGTTATTGATAACAACATTAATCAGTGGCATTTGATATATCCATTAATAGGGAGATAATCTTATTGAGTTTGTTAATTAGATTTAGTTTAGTTAAAATGTTGTCCAGCCAGTTTACTAGACTGGGGGAAGGATTTCTGATATGGTGGGCAGAAGAAAGGACATAGTTAAAGTAATAATGCAATACATTTCCCTCCTCGCCACAAGGGCACAGGGGTGAGCGTCGGCGATGAAATCTGTGGAGGTAGCTTGGGAATGAGCCATGACCCGTCAGGAAGGCTGTTATAGGAGGGGTAAGTTTCCAGTCATTGGTTGTGGCTATGGGGATCAAGTTGTGCGTGAGTCTACCTTTTTCTGAGACCTCCCACAGAAATTGCCAATTTTGAATCAGTTGAAGTTTTAATTTTTGTTTGACGAATGGTTGGGGGGGGGGGGGTAGTGCGGGCAAGGAATATTGTATAAGGCTATTTTCAGTGGCATTTTTTGCCAGAATATCAACCAGCTCATTTCTGACGACACCCTTGTGGGCAGAAACGTGTGCCAGGGTTACATTGTGATGTTTCAAGCTATGATGTTTCGAACAAACAGAGTAGACTGAAAGTCTACGATTTTGACATTTTTTTAACAAAATAAAAGCCGCCCTGTAACGCCTTGACAAGTATTGAAATTTCCTGAGAAATGTTGAAAGAGCAATCCATGGGATGGACTTCACCACCTTGGCGCCAACAACTTAACAAATGAGAGGTCAACAGATCTCCACCTTCTAAAAGACCATTGGAGATTTAAGGGACAATTTATCCCCCTCCGAAATCGAGTCTTCTGGTGAAGGAGAAGAAAAGGCAGAGAGGGAATTAAGTTGTGTGTGTGCGAGCTGAGGCTCGAATTTTCTCTTTTTTTGGAAATCAAAACTTTGCCTTGTAACGGCAAACAATATTTATACTTTACTTAATACCTAACTAGTTTTAGTACTTTTTCACGAGTTATGAACTTATTCACCGACTTATCTGTTTGAATCCAGTTATTCTCGATTAATTGTTTTTAAAAATAAAGAATCGTATTTAAGGTTGTGAAGCTGTGATATACTCCATTAACGCTACCTCTTCTTCATTTGCTGACGGAGACGTTGCACCATCAATAAAAAATACAGATAATAGAAAAATAGAAATAGAAAATAAAGAAATCCCTTTCTCTCAAACAAAAATAAAACATGCAATCTATAACTTAACACCAAAAATAGAACTTCAGGTCTAAATAACTTAGATACCATTATATGACTAGATCCCTATTTAGGAATTTTTCCAAATTTGTTGTCAATGTTTAATTCTGTTCTAAAACAAAATTATTTCCCAATGGCTTGGAAACTACGTGAACTTGTTTATTTCAAGAAAGAAAGAAAGCCGCAGGATCAGTTACCGCCGTAACGTCCAATCACGCTATTATCAGTATTTGGCAAGGACTATAAAAAACTCATCGTGAAAAGAATTCAGTATAAATTGTCCAAATCAAAAATAAATAAATAAATAAATAATAACTACGATACAAAATGGATTTACAGATTTAAAACCAACAGAAACAGCTCTTCAAACAACAATAAAGCAAATAAAAGAAACCAAAAATGAAAAACAATACATGACCTTAATATCAATAGATTTCAAAGGAGCTTTTGATAACATTCTTTGGGCAGAGTCAATTGATCCGTTAGTAAATTGAGAAATTTCCTCACAATATATAAATATAATTACATCATTCTTAAGTGATCAGAGGGTGCAGTATGATAGGACTTTCCCAAACGAATTCCATTACCACTACAAGGACTGTCCTCTGGTTTTTGCCTAGGGTCATTTCTCTGGCTTGCACTTCTAGAAGATCTGTTTCGCTCTTGCACCGGAGAAAACTTTAGAGTAGTTGCCTATGTCGATTACTCGTTGCTCTTAGTCAAAGGACACTCGCGCAACTCTTTAGAAAAACATGGAAATAAAGCTTTTAAAAGTATAGAAATGTGGTCCAACTCAAAAACTTAAACATTTCTCATGAAAATACTCAAAAGATTCATTTTGGCAATCCAAAGACACTAAAACGCCTACCGATTTTCAAACTGGCAAATAAAAACATGAAGACAACGAATCTATTAAAATACCTGGGAATCACATTAGATCAGGGAATCTCCTTAATTCCGCATATTAAAAATAAAAGGCAAGAAATACAGAAAATAACTCAAAACCTTTATATATTTTTTTCTGTCTTTTAGACCGTCTTCTTCGAAATTTCTTTAAAATTTGGTATAATAACATTCCACGGCGCAAACTGTCTTATGGTTGTGTGGCGTAGTTCCCACAAATGTGGCCATCCCATGGTTGCCCACATTTATAGTCAACACAAAGATCATTTCTAATACTTATTTTTAGAGCCTATAAAAAGATATCAACAGTGGCCCTCCATACAATGATAAAATCACCTCCACTTAAAGAACAATTGAAAATGGAAGCGGATTTGTCGCTTTTAGAGAGGCATTCAACTTCTACAATGGATCATTTTCAACCTAGCTACAGTACAAAAATACCAAAACCCTTATTACACACTTCTAAGGAAGGTATAAAAATAACACCACATCAAAATTATAAAGAGACATTGAAATCATACACAGATAGTTCAAAAATGAAAGACGGAACAGGCTTAAATTTTTGGGTTATGGAAAATGAGGAATTAATTTATTCCGAGAATGGCCGACTATCAGGTGAGGAAGTCTGTTACTTCATGACAAGGGGCATTATGTAATATGAATAGTACCTGACGCTTTTTTTTCCTCATTTCAGCATTAAAATTCACTAGCCAGTTTTGAAATAAAATTGCAGTCATCCGTGCTTTATTGTTATTCACATAATCCACATTATAACGCAGGATTGAAATATTTAAAGCATCTTGGCTTAGCGGATTTTCCAATAACAATTAATGGTCGTTCGTCAGATCCATCAACATTCGTGCAAAACACAAGCGATGCACGATCTTTAACTTTTTTACGCCCTTTAACAGATCAATTGGACATTGTTAAAATAAGCCGCTTTCTTCCATATTATAGACATGAATAGATTCATATTCTGAAATAATAGCACATTATTTTTCCTGACCTCTTACCACAAGATCTTCATTGATATCAGCTGTTTCGCCACATCGTATATACTGAGAGAGTACACATTGTTTCGTAAATCTATTAAGCCAGCCATTGCTATATTCAAAGTCTGTGATATTCATTTGTTTACCAAAAGTTTTTGCATATTCCTTGACAAAGTCTCCAGTTATAGTAGCATTTTTCACACTCATCTGAAATATCCACATGTAAAGAGCATCTTCTAATTTTTCATGTTTAGCTGATTTCAGTTGTTTAATATTTGATTGAGGACTGTTAACATTAAACCATTTTTCCCGTTCATATAATATGTCACCATCAATTTTTCAGTGTTTATTGATTAATCTTTGTGAGGTGGTAACTTGATGCGAGAGAGCAATCCAGGGTATAGTGAAATGAGGTTGAAAGTTCTCCATAGATACACTGTAAGAAAGATCTTTTTCTAATTTTATATAGGTACGATTGAAACGGATCATGCTTTGTTAGGAATAAGAATAGAAATCTGTTATTTATATTAAAATCATGATTTACTTTTGGAAGAAATTTATAGGTATATCTTCCTATGTCTATTGTGTTTCATGTTGTTTTCCAGACATAAGTTAGTTGAATTTTTAGGTTATATTTTAGAAAAGATGAAGAAAAGGGGACGAAAAATTTGCATTTATATCCTGAACCGCTCCCCTTGCTAGATTATTTGCCAGCTCGTTACCGTGGTTTCCTTATGACCCCTTATTAGTCAAAATGAACTTCTTTATTTGTTATGTTTATTAATCATTGTATTTCTGTTACACAGAAATCCTGGTAATCATGTTTTTTAAGAGCCAGGAGAACCGATTGCTAGCGTTCGCTTTAGCGAATCCGAGACATTCAATTTCTGCAATGGATCATTTTCAACCTAGCTACAGTACAAAAATACCAAAACCCTTATTACACACTTCTAAGGAGGGTATAAAAATAACACCACATCAAAATTATAAAGAGACATTGAAATCATACACAGATGGTTCAAAAATGAAAGACGGAACAGGCTTAACTTTTTGGGTTATGGAAAATGAGGAATTAATTTATTCCGAGAATGGCCGACTATCAGGTGAGGAAGTCTGTCTTCAAAGTGGAACTACTCGCAATAAAATGTGCTGTTGAGTGGCATCAGTCTTCAAAATTTTACTCAGTAATAATTCTTTCAGACAGCCAATCGGTTCTCCTGGCTCTTAAAAAAACATGATTACCAGGATTTCTGTGTAACAGAAATACAATGATTAATAAACATAACAAATAAAGAAGTTCATTTTGACTAATAAGGGGTCATAAGGAGGCCACGGTAACGAGCTGGCAAATAATCTAGCAAGGGGAGCGGTTCAGGATATAAATGCAATTTTTTCGTCCCATTTACTTCATCTTCTTTAAAATATAACCTAAAAATTCAACTAACTTATGTCTGGAAAACAACATGAGACACAATAGACACAGGAAGATATACCTATAAATTTCTTCCAAAAGTAAATCATGGTTTTAATATAAATAACAGATTTCTATTCTTATTCCTAACAAAGCATGATCCGTTTCAATCGTACCTATATAAAATTAGAAAAGGATCTTTCTTACAGTGTATCTGTGGAGAACTTTCAACCTCACTTCACTATACCCTGGATTGCCGTCTCGCATCAAGTTACCACCTCACAAAGATTAATCAATAAACACTGAAAAGTTGATGGTGACATATTATGTGAACGGGAAAAATGGTTTAATGTTAAAAATCCTCAATCAAATATTAAACAACTGAAATCAGCTAAATATGAAAAATTAGAAGATGCTCTTTACATGTGGATATTTCAGATGAGTGTGAAAAATGCTACTATAACTGGAGACTTTATCAAGGAATATGCAAAAACTTTTGGTAAACAAATGAATATCACAGACTTTGAATATAGCAATGGCTGGCTTAATAGATTTAAGAAACAATGTTTACTCTCTCAGTATATACGATTTGGCGAAACAGCTGATATCAATGAAGATCTTGTGGTAAGAGGTCAGGAAAAATTAAGTGCTATTATTTCAGAATATGAATCTGTTCATGTCTATAATATGGGTGAAAGCGGCTAATTTTATTGCTTGCAACCTGACAAAACAATGTCCAATGGATCTGTTAAAGGGCGTAAAAAAGTTAAAGATCGTGTATCGCTTGTGTTTTGCACGAATGTTGATGGATCTGACAATTGACCATTAACTGTTATTGGAAAATCCGCTAAGCCAAGATGCTTTAAAAATTTCAATCCAGCGTTATAATGTGGATTATGTAAATAACAATAAAGCACGGATGACTGCAATTTTATTTCAAAACTGGCTAGTGAATTTTAATGGTGAAATGAGGGGAAAAAAGCGTCAGGTACTATTAATATTACATAATGCACCTTGTCATAAAGTAACTCCAGTCAGCAATATCCGAATTGAATTTTTACCTCCTGACTGCACTAATGTTTTACAACCTTTAGAATGCCAGAAACATAAATTCTTTTAAAGCGCATTACCGGAAATATCATAATAGACACATTATTGACCGTTACAGGAAAAATGATTTTTCTGCTCTTTCCATAAAAAATGCGATTCGAATGATGAAAAGAGCGTGGAATTAAGTTTCTACGGAGACTATAGTTAACTGCTGGAGCCATACTGACTTCAAAAATAGTGAAACATCTATTAATGAACTAAACACTCCAGAAATTAAAGACTTACCGCATGATTTAAATAATTTAACTTGCATGCATCATCCTCTCACTGCAGCCGAATATATTAATGTAGACAAAGATGATACGGCATTTGAAGAAATGAGTCAAGAGGAAATTGCTGCACTAATAACGAACAACGACCCAAATTCGGATTTAGCTGAAGAGGAAACTGAAATTGAAGAAGAAGAAATTAAATCTGACGAATCAAAAGACTGCATTAACAAATTAAGGTTATATTTAGAAAAAAATTCAACCGATGAAAAGATGATTGATAATTTTTTAACTTTAGAAAAAGACATTGAGAGCATTTCCATAATAATAATAATAATAATAACAAAAGCTAATATTTCAAAATATCTTTCTCGTGCATAAATATAATTACTACTTAGATCGAAATAAAATACTAGTTATCACATATTAAATGCTATGATCCTCAAGTTTTCTGATGCTTGTAATATAATGAGGTAAGTGAATAGCTAATTTTATTTCATTTATACAGGTAGGATTATAATTCGATATAGCACCTAATTCGTTATAACGCCATATTATTATCGTACCGATGATGGCACTAAATCGGGGTTTGATTGTACATATATGGCTGAATATCATATAAATGTGCATTTTAGTGTTTCAGGTCTTTATTATTAATTTTAAGCAAATAAATTGTAAAATTTTATTATTATTCTTTAGAAGTACCTTTTTAAAAAAGCATCAAATCATAAAATGTGAGTTTATAGCAATTTCAGTATTTTTTAGAAAATTTTAAACCTTAAAATCGTCATTTTCGTGACTGTCTCCAAGACCAAATGTTTACATACAAAGTATGTTTTTTACTAAAAATAATAAAATGATAATTATAATAATTGTTAATTCTTGTAAAAAAAAAAAAAAAACTATTTGTTTTCAAAGGAAATTTTTTTTCTTTTTAATTACGTTAATTTTCATGCATGAGTAATTAAAATGCTTGTATGCAAGTCTTGACGTCATTTTCGTGACACGTGAAAATAACTTCATATATCATCAAGGGATGGTGCCACCATTCACTTTTTTTAAAGTTTAAGATCAGAAATCAACATTGACGAAATGTGGGGAAAATAAATCTCAAGAAAATTAAAAACAGGTAAGAGTTAACATTATTTTTATTGTTTACATGCTGTGCGTATTTTTATTGCTTGTCATTTTCGAGATGCATAAAAAATAAAAAAATATTATTATAAAATTTAGAACAAAGTTTTATTTTAATATAGAATGACGACCAGAAGAAGAAAATGTGACGATATCGGCTTAGTGAAAGCATGTTTTTCAGTACAGAACGAATTATTGATGATTTGTCATTTTCGTGACGGTCATTTTTGTGACGTCACGAAAATGACATTTGTTGCAGATTTACTATTTTGTAAGCCCTGGATTTAAATATTTTTTTATTTTTAGTTAAAAGATTTGTTGGTGTATGATAAGCTTTATATTTAAATATTTAAAGTACTTTCCGGTATCCAGGTAAATATAAAAAAATTACATACGACATTAATATTAAGATACAATTAAAAAAGCAAACTTTTTTTTTTTTTTTTTTTGCCCCCTTTAAGGTGTCATTGAGAATGTTACTCAAAATGTTTTACTTGTATCATTTATGGCAAGATGCAGAAAAAATAAGTTTGCATGGCCTGAGAAAGAGGATGTCCATGAAATTCAAGTGCCACATATTCTGTGCAAAATTAGGAATTCTCCTGAACCTGCTTCAAATAGATATTTTAAACTTCAGGATGAAGATTTTAATAATGTTCAAAATGCTTTTTCTGAATTTAATTCAGTTAATCATTAAACTTGTAACTACAAGGGTTTTAATACAATAAAATTGCTTGATATTCTCATTATTGCTCTTTCTTTTCCCTTCACAATCTTTTCTCTATTGTTCTAATATGTTCCATTTTTAATATTATATGGTCCTATTTCATTGACAAACAATGTTATTTCAGTGAAAAATAGTCATTTTGACAAATATTGTCATTTCAGTGACAAACAGTCGTTTCAGTGACAAACATTGTCATTTCAGTGACAAACCAGTCATTTCAGTGACATCATTTTTTGACATCTTTAAATGCTATAATTAAAAATTTAATGCAAGTAAACTAATTATTTCCAGTTTATAGTCAAGAGGTATGCAGTCTATGATATTTCCCATTGATATAATTTATGTTTATAAAAAATTAAATTTAAATTTATTTATTTATTTATTTATTTTTTTTTTTTTTTTAATTTAAAAATTTTGGTTTTTTTTATTTTATTTTATTTTTTAAAATGGGAAGAACTTTTTAGAAAAGCCTAAGTCTTGTATTTTTTAATGAAAAAAAAAATTCAATGGTAATTTTGATTTTATAAGTTAATTAATATTATAAATTTTTTTTGAAAATTTTCAATAAAATTTTAAAAAATTATGATCGATCTCTGTCAAACTCAGAATTTATTTAAGATGTACTTACGGACTCATTTTAAAAAATTCAAATTAAAATACAAAGTTTAAAAAAAAAGTTTTAAAAAATCCAAAATGCACACTTATGTGATATTCAGCCATATATATATATATATATATATATTTAGCCTTGAGTAATTTTTGTGAAATAAATTTTTTTGGCGTTAATTTATTTATTTATTATTATTATTGTTATTTTGTGAGATTTTTTTGAATAAGAAAATATATCCTAGAATGAAGACCATTCTAACGGAAAATATTATATATATTAAAAAAAAAAAAAAAAAAAAAAAAGAAGAAGAAGACTGCAATTATATTATATTTATGGTTTTTCTTTCATTATTATATAATTGCAAATGGTATCTTGTAAGTATTTGTGGTTATATAAAACAAAATTATATTTCAATCTTTAATAATAAGGATAATAAATCTCAGCAATCTTGAGTATTTTTAAGGTATGCAAAGAGTCATAAAAATTATTTGCTTTATTTATTTAAGTATTTACGTTCATTTAAATTAAGGAGCTTAGTAAATTATTATTTTACATTCCCAAAAATATTTTTTATAAATGTAAAAAGAAATTGATTTTTCAATTTCTTAGTTTAGATTTGTGTGTTTTATTGTTTAAATAGTTTTATATTGGAAATGTCGTAAAATTTAATCTACATTGTTTAAAATCCTTGTTAATTAAATAGGGTCAATTTACTTTATTTATTATGATATTTAAATCTTGAAAACTATTGAAAAATTTTAATGCCGGTGATAAACTAATCGCAAGATTTTAAATAAATACTAAAATATAAAAATTAAATATTTTTTAGCAAAAAATAAAAGTATAGTTTTTTTTTTTTTTTTTTTTTTTTTTTTTTTAACTGTTTATTTTCTCAGACAAATATTTTTGCAACTGTAAAATTGAAAAAACATTTATAAATATATATATATATATATATATATATAATATATTTAATTAAAAACTGGATATAAATGACGTGATCTACTGTTCATTAAAAATAAATAAAAGAAAAAAAAAAGAAAAAAGAAAAAGAAAAAGTATATATTATTAAAAAGCACGATGTTTTTTATTTTATTTTATTTATTTATTTATTTTAAATTAGCTAGTGTTAAAACAAAAAATTTTGGCTTGATTTTAGTTGAAATATCAGAAAAGCATTCCGGAAAAGAGATATACTTACTACAATAACGAAAGACCTACACTACAGTAGGTAACAAAAGTGTCCGAACACTAGCAAAAATTCCTATGTAAAAAAAGTACACTTCATACGGTTTTTCTAAATAAATCCTTATCGAATCATGTTCTTACACTGACTAAGTACAGGATTCGACAAGGATTTATTTAACAAAACTGTATGAAGTGTACTTTTTTTTTTTACATAGGAATTTTCGTTAGTGTTCGGACACTTTTGTTACCGACTGTACAACCTCCGATTAATCGCGGAAAACTATTGTCCAAGATATTTCATTTAGAAAAGCTGTAATTAAAATGGAAACAGTATGGAATAATGAAACCAAGTATACTATGTTCTCACTTTTTCCCATTTAGTTAGTCTTAAAACAAAATTTTTGACGCAATTGCAGTTACAATATCGGAAAAGCATTTAGAAAAACAGATAGATTCACGACCATGGATGCCTATAACGAAAGACATACATTACAACCTTCGATTCTTTGTGGAAAACTATTACCCAAGATATTTCACTTTCAAAATGAGTATCGCTAAGGCGATTCGTAAAGTGTCATTTCAAGACCATCTTAAATCTGTTAAGCGTTCAGATTAGCCGATGTTCCATTCTGCACTGTTGAGAAGACGATGAGGTGAAGTTGTAATTGTTCAACAAGAATCGATTTGTTTGCTCCCCAATAAATGACTTTTCGAGCTCTAAAAGCGATAGCATCGATGTAAAGGCGAACAGCCTGCCTTTTCTGTTGAGGCGCAGCTATATTTGCTTGAGTTCTTGGGATGCTTTCCTCATTCAGCCGGGAAATGCTCGTCTAGCGTTTTCTTTGTTCAAATCAATCAGAGAATCTATAATTACGCCCTTTTCTATAAAGGGACGTTCCGTCTCGATGGGGATTTTGAATAGAATAGCAATATAATTTTTAGGTTATGCTGAAATAATAATAATAATGATGATAACGTCCTCTCTGAAATTGGAAATGAATTGATACTAGTCTAAAATGGGAAATGCAAATGAGTAAATTTCCCAAAATATTGTATTAAAAATGTAATATGAAAACAAATTATTCTGGAGAATTATTTAACATTATTGTAATTGTAAATCGTAGTGACATGTATCACTTGTTCGGTATTGCAACAGTTCCCAAATATTTTATTGCTTTAGATGTTTATACTCCAGATTTTCATCAAAATTTCGAGCAACGTGCGACATAAAAAGTGGTTAATTGTAGAACAATATGTCTGTTAACCATCACAGCAGAGAATTGCACCGAGAGACAGGGAATGTCGCTTACAAATGTGAAAGAAAGATAAGAATCTCACACTAATAAAATAAAACAGAAAATTATAATTATATAATTATATCGAAACAGTGTTAGTCACCATTGTAAGAACTAGTTACATCTAGTGATCTCGTTAGTCATAAATTATTAAGCGCATATATTTATTCTTATATATAATAATAATAGTGTTCTGAATTATATACTTTTGCAAGTCTATATTTTTTAAAAATATTCACAGGATTAAAAAAAAAAAAAAAAAAAAAAAAGAGTAAAAATGTTTAATGGAGCTTTTTTGCACTGCTTTTTAAACTAAGGAAAATAAGGAAAGTAATTTTCGGTGAACAATAACGTATACGATTAAAATTTTGTAATATGTTTAAAACATAGTTTTAGATTATAAAATGTTTATTTATAAGTGTTTTCGTTACAGATATTTTTACACTTTAACAGTTATTTTTTTAATTAAAAAAATAAATAAATGATAATAACATAAATGTAATATTTTTTCTTTATTCAGCTGCTTAATGATTTTTTAAACATTTTAATTCTCTTCAAAAATAGCTATTTTAGGCATGCTTATTGACTAAATAAGAAAAGTTTCTACCATCCCCACTTACAGGCAAAATACATGTTTTTTTTTTTTTTTTTTTTTTTTTTTTTTGTTTTTTAATAATCCTCAATCTCAATAGAAATGAAAAAAAAAAAAAAAAAAATCTACCAAGTTCAGTGTTTATTCAACTACCACTGATCAGTCATTTCAATCTTGGACTGTATATATATATATATATATAGTGTTAATGCCTAAATTAAGCAAATCCAAATATATGAAATTAATATATTTTAATTTATTTGAAAATACATCGTTCATTAAGATTTATTAATTGAAATTACAATGTTTCATTTTAATAATAAATTCAAAATGCATCCAAAATATATGCGCAATTGCAGCAGTTTTAATTTAAAATTTAAATATATTAATAATTTTTTTAAAACATAGTAAAAGCCAAGCAACAGCTTTAAGACCACTGAAACCCCACAGACCAACAAGAATAAAATTCCTTCAAATTAAAATTACCTGTGTAAACTGGTTAATAATTATTGAAACAATTAATTTTACTTTTTGATTTTTGTAACAATAAATTTTACTTATTGATTTTTTTTAAATTTAATTTAGCCTCAAACTTACCTTAATTTTATTTCTAGATAGTATGCTTTTTAAATAATGTTGCCTGTGCGTTAAAACGACATGAAACCCAAAAACAAAAGATTCAAACAAGCAATAAACAATTGAAACACTTTTTTGGCAGATTATTTTTCAATTAGGAATATTTCAAAACGGTGAATTGTTTAATAGCAACAATAAAACTTTTTAATTTATTTAAATGAGTCATATCTATAAACATGCAATATACTACATACAAATTAAAAACAAAATGTATGAATAATGCAGAACTTCACAAAAGATCAACATGCACTTTACAATTGACATTTTTATTAATTTTATGTAATAATAAACGAATTATTATTATTATTATTATTATTATTATTGTTACTATTATTATTATTATTATTTTGTGCTAATATAATTAAAGCTTTTATCTGATAAGATTTGAATTAAATCATTAACAATAGTTTTCGTTGCTTACATGTATTCATGCATGTATTCTCCAACCGTTTCTACTTTATCATATAAATAAAGAACACTGACATTTTTTTTCACTGTTAGCAAGCTTATATGTATGGAAACCACCGAAAACAATGGATTTTGCTTATGATAATTCAACAAATACTAATAAAAATAAAACTATATTTTTTTTCTTCTTCTTCTTCTTTCATACGCAATGAAATTTTATTTGTAGTAAGGTACATTGTTAAAATTTATTTATAATAAATTATTTATATTATATTTCTCATTAAATGGCTCAAATAAAGGGATATTTTTTTAATAAAAAATAACTGATTATTATTAGACGTTAGGTCAAACACATATGTATAAAATATGAAGCATGGTATTTTTTCATAGTCAACAAAGAAAATATTGATAACAAAAGGATTTGGATCTATATAATATGTTCTAAAAAATTGTAATAAATTATTATTAATTTCATGATTAATTTTTGTTTCTGCTAAATTTAATTGAAACTGAAAACAAAAAAATATATATACTCGTGCTTTTTTGTCATTTTCCAGAAAAATAAAAAACGACTTTTTTAAATTTTTAATAGATTAAAATACAATGGAAATACATGAGCAATAAAAATTTATTCGTAGTAAGTTACATTGTTAAAATTTATTTATAATAAATTATTTATATCATACTCCTCAATAAATGGCTCAAATAAAGGGTAAAAAAAAATAATAATTGATTATTATTAAACGTTAGGTCATATGTATAAAATATGAAGCATGGTATTTTCTTCTTCTTAGTCAAGAAAGAAAATATTGAAAACAAAGGGATTTGGATCAATATAATATGTTCTAAAAAATTGTAATAAATTATTATCAATTTCATAATTAATTTTTGTTCCTGTTAAATTTAATTAAAACTGAAAAAGAAAAAAATAAAAAAAATATTCGTGCTTTTTTGTCATTTTTCAAGAAAAATTTAAAACGATTTTTTTTTTAAATCTTTAATAGATTAAAACACAATGAAAATTGCGTATACTCTCACGTAATATCAATTATTAATTATTTTCTAGCTTACTATTCCAAGCGAAGTGCAAGGACACTAGGGATACCTTTATTTAGTACGAACCCCCTGAGCCTCTTTCATAATGAGACGCAATAAACAGTTACATTCATTTTAATTACAAGCAATCCCTAATTCTTTCCTCCAAATGTGCACCGACTAGCACAGAATAAATTTATTTTAAAAGGGAACACGGTATCCCATCCCCCTCGTCTTACAACTAAATCAATAAGTTCTGCCTCCCTGAACAGATAAATGATCCGCACAAAAGGCCGCGCGGCGATAACGAGGCTTTAATTAGGCTCGTATAGTGCTTAATTACTAGAAGCCTTAGACTAAGGGGGAAACATTAATTACTATTTAATATGCAAAACCACACGTCTACCCTTATTGATATGTAATGAGTCCTTATTCTCGAGGGTAAGGGGAGAAAAAAGCGAAAATTTTTGCCTGGCAATTTCATAATTTCACTGAAATTCTTTTATTCTGTTTATGAAACCTTAGACTATTAACTAGTTATATCTAGTGAACTTATTAGTCATAAATTTTAAGCGCATATATTTATCCTTATATAATAAAGGGTTTCGTTAAATTGCTAATAATAATGCATTGATTTATACATGTGTGAAAGGGCGCACTTACAAGTTTATCCTGTAAGTAAAGTAATCCAAACTTTTCTTGCATGTACTAAATTTTAAAAGTAACTTTACACTAAGTTCTTTAATTGAGGTAATTATAAACATTAAATTATAAGTTTTTAGATAGCAGCTACAATCGGCAGCAAAATTATTGAATCACTAGCAATAATTCCTATTTAATACTGTTTTGTTAAGTGAATATTTGATGAATCATGATCTTAGTTTTATGCTGTTTATAAAAAAAATAAACTAATGATAAAAAATTATCGATCAAATTAAGAAAAAAAAAAAAAAAGTATGAACAATGGGGATGTGTGCTTCAATAATTTTTCTGCCGACTGTATACTAATATTCAACATTAACTTTTAATTAGAATTACCCATAATGCATCAGTTTAAGACTGAAACTTTCTCAATGTTTTTATTCATAAACAAATAATAATAATAATAATAATAATAATAATAATAATAAACTTTTTAAAAACACCCGCAAATTTCCATATCATTTCTTCCAATTAATATATATATATCTATATAATAAGTAATAAGTTAACATATAATAAATATATAAAATTATTATATATTTATTTTTTGATCAAAAAGTAATTATAATATATTTATAATAACCCTAACAGCGCATCTTCTCCGCATAACATTCTTAAGATATCCTATGGATAAAAGTGCATCCCAAGGACATCCTTCGGATGTACTATGGATATGCGTGTTGTACGGAAACGAGCTTTAAGTAATACCAGCAATAAAATTTTAAGTACAAACAGTTTGAAATTAATATTATTAACTATGTAGGTTTTAAACTCAATAATGATATGTGAATAAAAAATGGGTATTTTTGCTTTGTGTTGTACACCAATATACCGTAATTTCTGGTAGATAACCCCCGCAGGTAAGATGTGTCATTTCTCCACCAGAAATTTTATTTAATAGAGAAATCTGTACTTTTTCGAAGGATGAGCTCGTACAAATGTAAATTTATTTATCAATTGAAATTTCTGGTGCAAAACTGGACTATATAACCTGCGGGGTATCTACCAGAAATTACGGTAATTAATTTTCAATGATTAAGAGTAAAAACGCATTAGTAAATAAATATAATATATATAAAGGTATAGAAACAATAAAAATATTCTTAGAATTAACGAAATTTTACTGTTTTTTTTATTATATTATAAACGTGTTTAAATTTTATTTCCAGTTATTTAAAATTTTCAAATACAATTCACTGTTGTAAATACTTAATCTTTAAAATAAATAGATATGTAGTCTAAAAAAATAACATAATATCTACAGCTTCACAATTGTTTTTCTCAATCAAAATAATATTTAAACATATTTCACAGTAAGCAAAGAAAAAAAAAATAATATTCGTACATATTTTGTTATTTTTCACTTTTAAGATAATACCAGGAATTATACATATATTATAACTCTTATAAAATAAATTCACTTAATTATAAACTAAATATGGGTTATTCCATGTAATGGCACGGCCGTCACATTAATATAAAGATTCATTTTACAATATTAAATTATGCATTCTTTTGTTATTACTTTATATTAGAATGGAGGAAGCTAAGGTATTGTTCTAAATCTATAACATAACGATTATATTATTTAATTTTATAAAATTATTATTTTTTAAAAAAAATTTATGAGTGTGACAATCTATGGACTATTTCTTTTGCATAAGAAAAATATTTATTTTCATAGCAAACATTTTTTAAATATCCTTTAAAAAAATTTAAATACATCTAATTTGTTAATGAGTTAATTTATTAATACTATATTTAATTAGTATTAAAAATACGATAATTCCTATTACTAATCATTTAGTGCTGTACTTAGTGATAAAAAGTACTGAAAGTCTCTTTTTCTTTTTCTTTCTTTCTTTCTCTCTCTCTCTCTCTATATATATTAAATAAATGAATAAATAAAAACTTGAAATCGTATTTTAAGTTTTAAAAAATAAATAAATCCATATATGAATAATACGATAATTTTTTTTCTTCTGGTGTATTTTTGAATGTTGATTAATGAAAAACTATTAAAAAATGTCCATCACGTACAGTTTTAACAAAAATGGGATATTTTTTCAGCTTAAAGCTCCACTTTTTCAACCCCCATCAGGGTTATTTCCCAGAAAATCTAGGTGATGTGAGTGAAGAACAAGAAGAGCAATTTCATCAAGACATTATAAAAGAAAAAAAAATGTAGAGGAGCTATCAGGGACGATAGAGTATTAACATGTTAGCAGATTATTGTTGGATTCTGTATAGAGAATCCCCCCCTCCCTTAAAGCCTTCAAACTATGTACAAGAGAAAAAGCTCTTAAGAGATCTTCGATGTAAAGAAACACATTTAGGAGATTATGTGTAAAGCATTGCCTATTTTAATATATTTTATACATAAATAGTTTCAAATTTGTTATAGCCACTGTGTGAATTCTTCGATTTGCATCCTTACTTTGTGAAAAACCCTTACGTGTTAGGAGGAAAATACAAGCATTTCTGAATTTAGCGTATCGAAATACATTAGATACAGATACACCAAACACAGTTCAAATAATAATAATAATCATATATAAATAAATTGAAAAGTACGATTTTTCTAACCTATGTGATAGATAAAATTATTTAAAATTTTTGCATTACTTAATTGTTATATATTTTTGGGATTAATTTTTCTTTAAAATAAAAATTCTTTAACTTTTTTTTTTCTTAGTACGACAGGACTATTTCTTTAAATCTGGCATTGTTCATCGTTACCAATTTATAATGTTCCACTTCAAAAGTGCCTACCAATATCCAATAATACGATTTAATTTCTTACTTATCTTAAAATATTTTGTGAAATCCGTAAAAACTTTTCTCTCTATATTTTTTTCCACATCCCATCGGTGAGGAACAAACTCACAACCTTTGGATTCGTAGTTGGGTACTCTGACCACAGAGCCAACGGGTCTCGGCTGAATATTTCCTGATTATTTAGACTAGTGTTTTCAGAGCGATATATAGATATATAGATATATAATTATTATTATTATTATTATTATCATTATTATTATTATTGTGAAAGAGTGTTAAAATACAATTATAAGCAGTCCTGTCGTACTAAATTAAATTCTGTCATAGACAAAATTTCATCCATTTCATTTTTTTTTTTCCGCAACAAAAGAAAATTTCATTGAAATAAAAATTACAACAAAAGGACATTATTTAAAAATTTTACTGAAAGTCTTGAAAATCTACTTATTTTTATGCGAATAAAAATAAATATTATATTTATTATTATAATATAGTTCAAATTTAAATATTTTAAACTTATTTTACTCTCTTTTAAAAATTTACTGATATATTTTTTCGTTAATTATAAAATATTAATGAATTTCTTTTATTTATATTTTTCATAATCCAATAACAGCATTCCTTCTAAATGCATTAAAAATGAAATAAAAATTAGAAAATAAATAATTAATCTGATTTATTATTTTTTTTTCTTGTTAAAAAATTGACTTTAGTAAGTAAATTAAATACCGAGCTAAATAATGGTGTTTGTTCACTGACGCTTTCGCTTTCCCTTTGCAAAAGTTTTCATGCGCGAAAAGAACATTTACAGGCATAGAAACTTCCCGTCCCTAACAACCTTAAGGTATTTATTTATTTATTTTTTTTAAGTACTGCCTGAGACTTTTGAAACTGTTTATACATATGCATTTAAACATAAAAAATATTAATTATACTAAAATTTCTCGAAAGCTATTTAAATAAAAAAGATATCTATAATTCAAAACTTTATTTATTTATTTTAATTTTTAAAATGTTTCCTGTTAGCTAAATTTCATATGACTCCTCCCCTCCCAGAAACCTAAACGTATTTGATTATTACTTTGTGGATTAAATTTTAAATTAATTAAAAAAGAAATTCTATGTTTGAAATCTAAGTATTTAGTAAAAAAAAAAAAAAAAAAGTAAATAGGATTTTGAAAACAATAATAATAATAATAATAATAATTGAAAATCTTTCCAGAAATTTTAATATGCTTAATATCATTATATTTGAAAACTAAGCAAATGTTTACAGTTTTAATGCAATAATTTACATACATGCATGCACACACATATAACAAAATATTTTATTCTGCAATTTACTTACTTCAAATTATTTCTTAACATTCATAACATTAAATAATATATTATGAAACAAAAACTATTTAGTTTCTAAAATCAGGAATAAAAATTACATTTACCAACCTGTTAGAACACATTTTAGAAAAGAAATGATGTATTAAAGCTATCAAAATATGTGTAATTTCATAATTCAGATATACGCAAATATATATATATATATATATATATATATATATATATGTATATACTTTTTTTTTCTTTTTTAAAATAATACTTATAATTATTATTTAACGAAAACTTACTAGATTTTATTCGCTAATAAAATTATTACAAGTTTTATTTCAGCATTTTTTTTTTTTTTTTTTTTTTTAATATTGCACATAATTGTACTACGTTTGTTTTTTTAAATATAGTTTTTCTGTTCATGAAATATAAGTAGAATTCGTTCCTGAAAATTTTAAAAAAATGTTTTTTCAGTAAAATAAGTTAGAATACAATTTATGTTATTATTGTTATTATTATTATTATTATTATTATTACAAATATTGTGTTGAACTCTTGCTAGTTTGGAAATCTTTGCCTTAAAAAAATCGTCTATTTCGTAAGCATAGTAGGCACTCATTTTTTTTTTATGCTAGATCTTCATTTATTCATTTTCAGAAATGAAAATTTCAACGCTATTTTATTTTATTTTATTTTATTTTATTTATTTATTTATTTATTTATTGTTTATTTATTTATTTTTTTTATACTGCCATCCCTTATTTAGCGATCACTCTCAGATATGAACAACACTTTTGTGCAGAAAGTATCTGCAAAGCCAAAAACCAAACTAAATCAAACCAATTATGTTCAAATAAACAAATTTATATGATCACCAAATTATTTACTTATTAACTATTGAAATTCATTTAGTATTTTCGTATAAAAATAATTGAATATTTCTGACTGATTTTTATTTATTTATTTACTGTTACATTTGGAAGTTTCAAGCGATTATATAATATGATGATATTAAAACTGCAATGCTATAAATAGTTTTGTAGATTACTTTTTCTCCATTCAACTCTGAAATGATAAATATTACAGTAGGAATGTGTAGCACTTTGAATTAAGTAATGAGACCTCAAGGAATACATGCTAAGAAGAGTTGGATTATAACAACTTTTTCTTTATCATCCACCGCTATGCTTTATTTTAAGCTTCATCCTGGGAGTCATTAGAGATTGACCAGGGAGATATCTTAAGACAATTTTGTTTCACTTCGTTATATTCTGTCTTAATTAGTGAATTCAGTTTTTATATGTTTTTTAAGTTCGGTTATTTTTTACAGGAATTTTAAATCACCGTTTAATGAGAGAAAAATCCAGTTTTTTTTTTCCTTTTTCTATCAGCTTGATGATTTCATTAATTAAAAAAATAATTGAGTCAGTAAATGTAGTAATCACAAAGAAACAATTTGTAAATGACAAAGATAAATTTATCTTACTATATATACTTTTTGTGAAAACAGTTTTATTTTTTAATCTTTAGATAATTTCCATAAAAATAACAAAGTTATTGCAGTAAAATTATCTCATTAGTGATTTCTACTTAGCTTAGTTATATTGAAATCTTGTTTAAACGGCTAAAATGTTTAGAAATATGTTAATTAATTTCACTGAGAATATATATGCCTACTTGCCAACATCCTAATTAATATTCCATAGTGTTGTTATTCCCGCCCTTTTTTCAAAATTAATTAGTATGTTGGCAAGTATGTACATGTATATATAGCCTTCATCTAGAACGAATAAGTAGTCATTTATGATTACCTAATCTAGAAATATAGATTTCCGAGTTATGAGTATAAGTTAAACAAAAAACCTGGATAGACGAAATGATCGAGAATTTATAGTGTATACTTTTCTAGATAACGAAACAATATTATGAATATTATGATGAACAATATCATGAATCCCTTGAATTGCGAGAAAATATGACTTAATTTACTAGAATTAGGTCATAAATCAAAACTCTAGTTACTAAAACTCTCCTCTTTTGCTCGCATTAATTTGTAAAGATTTTAAAATAAGATTGACTGCGATAATATAGGAAAATGTTCTGTAATTCCTAACAGGTGTTTTTAACTCGGTAGCAAAGGGAACTAGAATTTATAAGGATTTTTTCTATGTTAAAAAGATTAAACATAATAATAATAATAGTAATAATAATACTAGGAATGTTTGTCATTTCATATTAAAAAGGATTAAATAATTTAACTTATTATTATTATTATCATTTGTGCATTAATTGTGCATTAAAATACAATTTTTATTAAAAATACTTAAATAATGAATTCGATTTATTTTTTTACTTAATCATTAAGTGCAATTTTTAGAAACAATTTATTATTCGTATAGAAAATGAAGATTTTTTAACATGTATTTCTGTACCCAACTCTATTAAATTATATAATTTTTGATAATTTTTAAGGACCGTTTCCATTTTTAAGGACATTTTTATCATAAAATTGTCAGATCACTTTTAAAATGGCATTTATGATACTCGCTTGAGCATTATTGACTACAAATATTATAATTTGAAAAATTCTTATTTGTAATTTTTGAAGTTATTCAAAATTTAAGATTTTATCAACATAGTAGAATATAGCGATATTTCATATAACCTTACATTTTTGGGATCGTTGAATTGTAAATAGTACGTAATTGCATAAAAACTAAACTGCGGAACTGGCACGAATAAAACAAATTAACAAATTAGGATATAAGGTAAATGCATAGAACTGAACGGTGGGTAACCTATTGGGTACGGCATTTCATTCACTCATTGTGTCGAGCGATCGGTCAAATTCATTTCTATTAACATGAATGCAGTATATCCTGTAATAAAATTTATGCGAATATATATATGATGGGGAACTGAGCAGAGTTCACCTATGCCAATTAGTTTTTAAATGTAGAGTGGACTTTCAAATTAATACGTCAGAAGGTCCATTTTCAGTTTTTGTATAAACATACATTGTAAAAATAAATTTTTAACTTCACTATCAGATAACGGATACGTTTCTGATTTTAATAAGTTTGGAACAGGCTCCTTAGAATAACGGGATTTTTTCCCAATGAAACGTTCCTGATTTGAGGAATTGAGGAGATTTTTCAATGATGAAATGAATAATTACGGATAATATGCCATAAAAATTACTTGTAAATATTCGACACATAACTGCACGAAATTTCCCATCAAAATACCATATTTCTTTCTCTTCTTTTTTTTTACATTGTAATATATACTGTTACATGATATATTATGCTTTATATCATGATATTTATATTATGCTATGTTATCTATATATTATGTCATGTTATGTTATTATTTTATGTTACATATTAACATGATATATTACGTTAAATGATGTATAGTCCAGTCACATCTTATTCAATAGTTTTAATAGGAGACATTTTGCGCGTAAGATTATATAAATATAAAAATTGTATAAAAATTAAAAGATATATAAAAATTAGCTCTGACATTTGTATTTAAAAAATGCAAAATTAAAAACGTAGAATTCTTTTAAAGGCTGCAATATAGCAATAAAACAATTGTTAACTTTCTTAACACTTGTCAAAATTTACAATCCTTAAAAGTAATTATTTTTTTAGTTATCGTATATAAAGTTATTGTCATTTTTTTTTATGAAATTTTCTCCTTTCCAAGGTATCTGCTGGTCTATAATAGCGGAAACTACTTAAACTTGCCGACAGCCGTGGCCCCTGTTATTCTATGGGAAATCTTTTTTTCCTATAATTACTCATTATCTAATGTATTTTTTAATATCCTGTTTTCACATTCAGACAATTCACAACTGTTAAATTAGTACTTATTTTCTAAAAATTGATTTTTTGAATATTTAGTATTTCATTTTGCGACTCAAAAATGAGAAAGATGCCCTTTGTAAAAAATTCACAACTAATTAAAAAGAAAAAGAAAAAAAAAAATCAATTTTTGGAAAATGAGTAATAATTTAACGCTTGCAATTTTTCTGAATGCGAAAACGGTATTTAAAAAATACATTAAGTAATAAGTAATTATATAAAAAAAAATTTCCCATAGAATAACATGGGCCTCGGCTGTCGGCAAGATTAGGTATTGTTCACTCTTAAGGGTGAGCCCCAGACAGTCGCCAATTGTCCATACATAAATGTGTATTACTCCCATAAAACATCTCCAATATATTATATACATATACTTCTTCTTTCCCCCCTTTTTTTTTTTTTTTTTTTTTTTTTCTGTTAATTAATCGAACAATATTGGCGTTATGTTGTTAAAACGTACTAGTATAAAGAAAATACATTAGGTTATTGATGGCACTCTCTACTTACTTTCAAAAGCATTAATTTTTTGTCATAGAAAGGCAAATTATTAAAAAAATAAATTGATAAATAAATAAATAAAAAACAATGTCTAAGACATTTATACTAAGTTTACACTAAATTATTCTCAAATTTGGCAGTGGTGTTGAATGATCTATAATGAATTTATTATTATTGTTATTTTTCTTTTTCATATGTAATAGATGTATCATATATTAAAAATTAATCATGTATAACCAAACACGTTCTATTGTAGAATCTTATTCTCTACATTTCCTAAAATAACATCAACTGTATCATAAAATTCTTTTATCTTTCTTCAGATACGTTATAGATTACACGCTCGTAGTCGAAAAGTGCCAGGTTATATCCCAGGTCGCACTCGTCGACATAGCCGTTCGTAGTTTTCCGTGGTTTTCTCCAAAACTTACGTAAATACGGGATAGGACCCCTTAAAAAGACCCGATCATGGGGGACATTCCACCCATAAGCCTAGGACCCTAGCATAGTCAATCGCCTTAAACCACACAACCACAGCTATGAACAAGTAGGAGATTAATAAAAATAAATATTCTTATTAAGAGAAGGGTAGGCGTTATAGATTGTAAATTACGTAAATTTGAGATTTCGTAAATTACTACCTCAGATTTATTAAAATTTTCACTCGTATGCATTGAAATATAACAGTGTTATGTCTATTACAATTTCTAGAAAACTACTTCAATTTAATAAAATAAAATTCAAAATGTAAAATATTTTGAAAAAAATTTAAATGCTCATTGATAACCACTTTTTAATTTTTTTTTCTTCAGTTTTGCTTTATGTTCGATTATTTACTCAGCGGGTTTCATGATAAGTTCTTAATATATTTATATATATATATGTGTGTGTGTGTGTGTTAGAATGTTAAAAAAATGCATAAAATTCCATCATTAAAATATAAAAATATTTTCAAAAAATTAACTTATCAATGATAAAGTAATACCCAAATATGGTTAGAATATAAAGTTTAATTGTGGTAATGATAAGGCGAGGGAAAAAAATCGTAAGCATGATATTTTATTTTATTTTTTAATTTTTCGATAATAATAATGATGATGATGATGATAACATTTTGAATTAATTATTATTACTATTTTTTAATTTAGATAGTTTTTGCGAAATTTTAGTTTATTCTAACATAGACATACTTAATTGCATGTATATGCAAACGTTTTATAACTCTAAGTTAACCAATAAATAAATAATATCTATTATCCATTTGACTGACATTCTGATTCATAAACAAAATAAAATTTAATTTAAATAATGAAATAAAATAAAATAAGCAAATAAATAAAAAAATATTACATCATATCAATAGCTTAATACTTTCAGTAAATTAGCAATTTGTAAATATACGCTACCAAGACAGCTTCCAGCGCTTTAAAATATTTTTTTTAAAGTAGTATATATATCCTGAAAAATCTTCCTTAAAAGTCTATTTCGCGAATTTAATTTATAAATATATTATTCTGCCACGACACCAAATCTAATTTTAGAAGAGCAAGAAATAGGAACTACTTATATCTCTGGAGATCTTTTTAATCAAAATCAATTGCTAGTCCCAAATTATCCGTGTCCCATCATGGCCTGCACCCCAAATGAGACATCACGCCCTCTCCCCAAAGTTTTCTTCCGCCTGGCCGATTCGTAGCTTAGAATAATGGAGGAACATAAACGTCAGGGAAATAGCCCCCCCCCCCCCCTCTCTCTTTTCCATGACTTTATTTATTCTTAGCTGTTAAGCGCTTTACATATTGCCCTTTCCATCTCACTGTTTTCATTGGTACATCTGAGAATGAGTGTTATTTCCTCGTTTTCCAGTGCTATAAATTTGAAGGAGTCCCAGGTTCTTGTTATTTCGCGCTTTGATGACCCTACAGAGTATAAAACGATGTAGAAAATTCAAATTTGAGCTATTCAAATTTTGCTAGGAACTCATACGTACCGCTTTGATCTTGGGAATTGTTCATTGATGAATAATTCCTCCATCTTGGTACATCATGATTTCTGCATGCTGAATATATGTTTTCGTGATTCCGAAGGAATTTTATTCTATTCTTAGCCATGTACTATATATATGAATAAAATACAGTACTCTCAAATTTCTCGTATTTTGCATTTAACTCCCCAAACAAGTCATTATAACTGAATAAAGGTGTTGTGGAATATATGCAAATATAGTTTATTCACAGAATTTTTAACCATTTTCATATTTATTAAAATAATTTCTAAGTATATATTGTTTTATTGTTTGGTAATATATACAGGGTTATTCTAATTAAAGTTATGATTTCAAAACGCTATAATTTTAAAATTACTCATCAAAGCGATTTGATATTTTACCAGAGCAATCATGAGGCAATGAAATTTTGTTTGGGGGAGGAAAAAAGTAGTTCCAACATGCTCCTATAGATGGCGTTGTCAGGGTAATGTCAGGGGAAGCGTCTAAATGGACTCATTAAAACACAGGAATGCTGTTAGCAACACAATGGAATAGACTTAAAGGGTTTACTACATTTTTTTTTTTAGCAAAAAAGACAAGAATACTTGTTTACAGCGGAAACAGCCATAGTGAAAAGAGAAAAACAGGAGCTTCATGAAGCAGATACTTTACAGGTAATTAAAGGCACATTTTGGAACTTTTTTTTTATAGTATGACTCATAAATGAATAAAAAAAGGAACTAAATTGAATAATAAGAGATCACATTAAAAATAAAAATAAGTACACCTGAAAATGTACCTAACTGCTATGACGCGTACACTTCTATTATAGAATAATTCAGCATTTATAATTCAATTAGCACATGATATTCAAAAACCAAAAACTGAATAACAGATAAATTTTTAAAAACATCTTCATATATATGTTATGAACTGAATTAAAACCCTAGGACTGAAAGAGAGAGAAAAGAAAAAAAAATTAAAATCAGAGAATTCTATTAGCAATAGCTTGTAAAATATCAAATGAACAAAACACAAGAGCTTATTTAAATAACATTCTTCGAACGACAGACACTTTGTACTTCTTTAAGAATTATTATATTCATTTGTTTTCATGCTCTCCGACAGTTAAAAACAAGAAAAGCCTATCTTATGACTTTCAAAATCTTTTTGTTGGCAAACAAAGAAAAAAAAAATTCCCTCGCGTAACAGAGACAAACAACAGCTCTCTCATACATACACATAACTAGGCGATGTTCCTTACTCACCATCAGATTCCCTCTGATCCTCTTAACAAGCAATACACTTAAGACTAATCTGTGAAAGCCTTACAAGTGATGAAGACCTATGAGACGATAATCCTTAACCTAGTTCAGGAAAAAGCAATGAAATATTCAACGGCTCTTTTTTTTATAATCTTTTGTGAGTGAATTATTAAAGATAATCTGACATTGAAACCCTCATATTAAAGACGACTTTATCTTGACAATGAAACGAAAAAAAAAAAAAGGTAGAAAATAAATAAAAGAGTTTTATATGGTAAAATATATTATTTAAAAATGAAAAATGAATGCTAATGTAATTATGTATTTATTATCCTTTTGGGAATTGCCGATGATTTCAAAATGCAAGCAAATCTTCGTAAAAGAGAAAAATAGTTTTTTAAACGCATTTTTGAAACTTTCGGTAAGATGTTTTCTCTGCATTTTCTAATAAATCCGCTTTATTTAAAAAAATTTAAATTTTGAGATTATTAAAATATTCTTGAAAATGGAATAAATAATGTTTTAATTATCTGCAAAATGTAAAGGGTATTTTAATATGTTTGAAGGAGCTACATGCAATGCAATATATGCATTAATGCCTATTTAAAAAGAGACAAATCATCCATAAATAAAGCTTTTGAAAAAAATTAAAATGCAAAATATACATGTTATTTATTTATTCAGTATTTGTTTGTGCTTGCGTCCTGATTTTAATTCAAACAAAGAAAAAGTTTAATTAATTCAATGTGCAAAATATTATCTTCGATATTTCATACTACATATAAACAACAATTTTTGAAGAAAAAATTCTTAATTTGAAATGTCATTAACAATTAAAAAATAAATAAAATAAAATAAAATAAAATAAAATAAAAATAAAATAAAATAGTTTTGATAAATTCAGATGACATTTTTGATTAGTTAATAAGAATTTCTTAATTTCGATTTATATCTGTGATGTTCAATGTCGATTTAATTGTGGTGAAGTAATGACTTGTATTATGAATTGAAACATAAATGAAGATATACTAAATTAGAAATCCTATAAAATTTTTAAATACTTAATTAAATTGGTACAAATAGTCTAAGTCAATAAACTAATCTCTGAATGGTGAGTGGTACTAATATTTTATTCCCATCTTTCTTTGTCACTATTCTTGTTTGTCTGAATGATCTGATACGTCTTATAAAATCTTATTCGTCGCAAGATAAAAATTTTGTATCCGGAATGTGATGAGTGAAGGAACTTATGCCTTTACTTTCTATTGTATTTAAAAAAAAAAAATTATTGTTCTTGCTAATGTACAAAATGCCTCTATTGACGCACAACCGTAAAAATCTAATACAATTAAATGGTACCCCGTCAAAATAGCCCAAGACAAAATAGCCCCGACAAAAGAACCCCGACAAAAGAGCCTTGACAACAAAACAGCCCCGACAAAATAGCCTCGACAAAACGGCCCCGACAAAAGAGCCCCGACAAAATAGCCCCCGACAAAATAGCCCCGACAAAACAGCCCCAGGACAAAATAGCCCTAGACAAAATAGCCCCGACAAAACATCCCCAGACAAAATAGCCCCAGACAAAATAGCCCCGACAAAACAGCCCCGACAAAATAGCCCCAGGACAAAATAGCTCCCGACAAAACAGCCCCGACAAAATAGCTCCCGACAAAATAGCCCCCCGACAAAATAGCTCCAGGACAAAACAGCCCCGACAAAATAGCCCCCGACAAAATAGCCCCGAAAAAATAGCCCCGACAAAACAGCCCCGACAAAATAGCCCCAGGACAAAACAGCCCCAACAAAATAGCCCAAGACAGAATTGCCTCAGCAAAATAGCCCCGACAAAATAGCCCCAACAAAATAGCCTGGAGGCATATATATGATTTAACAGAAAATTTATTTAATTAACTTCTCGACTAGCTAGATATTTAGAATAGCTCAAAATACGATGACAATGCATTTTTTAAATACTTTTAGCCTTTTGTTTTGGGTCCCCGCTGCCTTCGGTAGCGTTTTTATGATTCAATAATCATATAACTTCCTGACTTAAAGGTCTGCACGGGCCGGGTTCGGGGCGAATTTTTAAATTTGCGCTCGGTCCGGGCTCGTGCTCAGTTATTTTGTGTATACTCGTGCCGGGCCGGCGTGGATGATATTTTTTCCGGTCCGTGTCAGCCCGAATCTTTTTTTAGTTTCCTCGTTAATCAAGGAAAATGAAAAAGATAAAATATTTCTTCAGTCATTTATTTTACATAATTTCACAGGCTTGTGTAGCACATAAAATTTTATTTTGTTAAAAAATGTCTATAACTTCAATTAAAATGAATATCAATGTGCCTGTTTGAGATTTCATTTTCCGCAGATATTTTTAGCATGTTTCGAAATTAATATATTTTATTTCATGTAATATTAGATGGTTCTTATTCAAAATAGTATGCATGTCATTATTCGTTTGCACACATGTACAAACAAAAGAAATTAGATACGTTACTGTGTATAAGGCTTTGTGTCCTACGGTCTGAAGAGTTTAGGTTGCATAAAGGCAGTAAAAATCATTCCACTCTAACTTTTTCGCGAAAGCTCCTTTTTCTTATCTCCTGTGCACTGGATGAAAGTAACACCATTTCTAGCATGTGCAAAAGCATCTTTTCTATTGAATATGGTTGGATTAGCATTAAAGTTTTATTTATCGGATCACATGAAAAATTCAGATACATTACGGTATATAAGAGTAAATGGTTGAAAATACATTTTTAGTAGTATTAATTATTTTAAATACTGTCCTATATTGTTTGATGAATGCTAATATTTTCGACTCGATTTTCTGTCGTCCTTTGAGTCTTTTGTACGTCTGTAATAATGAATTTCTGTTTATATATAATTATCTTGTAAAAGTTCAGCAGCTTTGTTAAAGGACATTCTGTTAATTGGCTGTATAAAATCTCTACAAAACACATACTAAAAATTTTTTTCATAGAAAAGCATGCATTTATTTTTTATTTTTTTTTTTTTTTACATATTTTTGAAACGGGCCGGGAGGGGCTTGGGCCTCAAAATTTCAGCCCGTGCAGACCTCTATCTTGACTAGCTAGAAATTTGAAACTTTTAGAAAAGCTCAGAACACGAGGACAATGCATTTTTTTTATTACTTTCAGCCAATTATTATGGGTCCCCGCTGCCTTCGGTATCGTTTAAACATACCTGGTAACTTTTATAATTTATTTCGGAGTACTGTTAGCTTCGCCCTTTTTTCACACCAGTATGATTGTAGAGAAATTTTCTCCAATATGTAATTACGATGAAATAAGAAGAAAAGTGCTTTTAAAATATACTGGTATGAATAAAGGGCGAGGTTAACAGTACTCCGGAATAAATTATAAAAGTTACCAGGTACAGTCGGTAACAAAAGTCTCCGAACACTAGCAAAAATTCCTATGTAAAAAAAGTAAAGTTAATACTGTTTTGTTAAATAAATCCTTGTCGAATCATGTTCTTAGACTGACTAAGAACAGGATTCGACAAGGATTTACTTGACAAAACTGTATTAAGTGTACTTTTTTTTATATAGGAATTTTTGCTAGTGTTCGGAGACTTTTGTTACCGACTGTATGTTTATATGATTCAACAGAAAAATTTAAAAACATTGTATATAAAAAGTTCTTTTTATCTTGTAATTATTTATTGTAAAACATAATGTATTTTCATAAATTGTAAATGACTATTTTTTTAAAATGTGGATTTGTTATTTTCTTTTATATACCTAAATAGGGAATGAAATATTCCTGAAAATTTTTGATTTAAGGTTTTCTATGAATTTGCACATTTCGAGATATCTGTCTGTGTGTGTCAGCAAAAGTTCTGGTCGCTGTAACTAAATCAATAAGCAGAATTCAACAATACTTGATTTTTTTTTTTTCATCTTGAGTTAAATTTGTTCTGATTAACTTTTGTGATACATCGCCAAACAGGTGAGCTTTCATCCAGCGATTTAACTTATTTATTCTAAGGCCGTGGCGAACTCCCATTTGGGGCCTACTGTCCCTTAATCTAGCCTCCAAATAACTTTACACTTTCATAATTAAAAAAAAAAAAAAAAAAAAAAAAAATTGCATAATTTTGTTTTAAGATAAAAATGATTTAATCAGCAACCACTTCAACATTATGTGTACATCGACGGCAGACGTCAGTGTTATGCTTCACTGAAATAATTTAATCTTGTGTAATTTTAAGCAACAACAACAACGAAAAAAAAAAAAAGGACTGAAAAGTGGTGTAGTTACGTTGTAAATTTTGTTTAAATTCGTGTTTATATCGGCCGAAAGGTAGCGCTGATGCTGATATGCTGTCATTTTCTTTGTTTATGAAAAAGTTTATCTTAAAATATAACGGTCATAACTGCATCATTTTGTAAATTCTGTGAATATTACACGAAATGTTGTTTGTTATCGGTCGGAAGGTAGCGTTTTTTGTTGTAAATGTCTCTGAATTTTCCTTGCCTATGAAATACTACACATCAAAATCTATTGTTTATAAGTGAACCATTTTTTCCTACTGATGTTTTCAGGCCTAGGACCCCAGTGTTGTCAATCGGCCTTAATCCCTAACACCAACACACCTACTGATGTTTAAGTTTTTGTGTGTATAGGCCGATAGGTGGCGCTAATACGCTGTATTTTTCTTTGATTCTGAAAAAACTATATGACACACTTCCGGTTATCCAATTTTCACCAAAAGTTCGAAAAATCATATGTACACCAGACCTGCCTCAATTCTGAAGTTTCGTAGTTCTATCTCTTTTTTTTTTTTTTTTTTTTTTTTTTTTGAGATATAATAGTCAGAAGATTTTCCATGTACACAGAAAGATACATACAAATTTTGTCGGCGGCTGTTTTGTCGGGGCTGTTTTGTCGGGGGCTATTTTGTCGGGGCTATTTTGTCGGGAGCTATTTTGTCGGGGGCTATTTTGTCGGGGCTGTTTTGTCGGGGCTGTTTTGTCAGGGGGCTATTTTGTCGGAGGCTATTTTGTCGGGGCTATTTTGTCGGGGGCTATTTTGTCGGGGGCTATTTTGTCGGGGCTGTTTTGTCGGGGCTATTTTGTCTTGGGGCTGTTTTGTCTGGGGCTATTTTGTCTGGAGCTATTTTGTCGGGGCTGTTTTGTCGGGGCTGTTTTGTCGGAGCTGTTTTGTCGGGGCTCTTTTGTCCTTTGGGCTCATTTGTCGGAGCTATTTTGTCGGGGCTTTTTTGTCGGGGCCGTTTTGTCTTGGGCTTATTTGACGGGTCACGCAATTAAATTTAAGCGAACTTCATATTATGAAACTCCTCTATACAATACTGTCTTAAATTTAAAGAATCCTGTATACACGTGCATTAAAATAGAGCAAAATTAAATATATTAAAAATTTTTCACAATTAGTAAATTAAAAATGTATAAAATTCCAAAGTTATATTTTTCTGAAAATTTTTAAAAATGACCCAGTCTCGTTAATTTTAGATTACAGTCGGCAGCAAAATTATTCGAGCGCTAGCAATAATTCCTATGTAAAAAAAAGTACACTTTGTTGAATAAATCCTTGTCGAGTCATGTTTGCCGACTATGCAAGTTATGACAATTACATTGAAGACACCTCATAAACATTTAAATGGACTTCCGTATTCATATAACTAAAATGGATACACAAACAATGTTAATTTAGACTTAAAAAATAATTTAAAATTTTGAAAAACCAGAAATTCGCAAAAAGCTTCGCCATACAAAATAAAAATATTTTCTTATAAATTAACTTGTCTATGAATGTGCAAAATAATACTCATGTATGTTTAGAATATATATTTAAACAATAATAATTAAATTCGAGGAAAAAATATTAATAAAAATTAACAAGCCTGGAGTATTTAATAAAAAAAAAAAAAAAAAATCAAATAATTTAAAATTTTTAATCCTACTTCCTTATTTTAAAAAGATTTGATGAAATTTTAATACATTTAATATTATTATATTTTAATAGAATATTGCTTAATTTAAGGACGGTAATTTATAAATAATCCATTAAAAAAACTTTTAAAACCCAAATTCTTATTATAGCGTATCATATAAATCTTTCCAATGTTAGAATAAAATTTAATTTGAAAAAAAAAAAAAAAAAAAAAAAAAAACTTTTTTGTTTATTAACCAAAATTGGGGAAATTTGAACTGTGTTAAGAAAAGAGAAATTATTTCTTAAAATTCACAACAGATGGCAGCACCACATGATTGCCTATAAGTTTTGTTATTTCATTTTCTGATTAAGGGCCAATATCTGCAATTTAATTATTCGTTTGAGGCACCTTTTTATTATTATTTTAGTTTATTATTATTTTTTATATTATAACTTAACGTTTTACTGATTTGGTTAATGTTTATGTGTTTTTCCTAATCATTTTTATTTTGTATTGTTAATTGTTTCATTGACATTTAAGTGAATATTCCGCCCAATAGAAGGCGCTAGTAGTCCAAAAAAAAAAAAAAAAAACTCTTTTAAGAGATGTAAGAAAAAGGCTTCTTAAAAAACTCTTCAAAAATTCTTAGGATACTGTGTAGTCAACGATAAATTTTCTTTTATCAATTGACATCTTTTCTACTAATTGTCTGCAAAAATTAACAATCCGGACCTTCAGGGTATCGAACGCGGGACCACCGGATTACTAACATGGCGCTCTAAGCACCTAATCCACGGAGAGACAAATAAAAAAGTTTGTATTTACCTTAAAATAGAGGCGCATATTTTATTTGGTTGAGATTCACAAACATACCGTAGGGAATGACTGTAAGTACATAAGAATTTGGGAAAAAGTATTATAATGCTCATCGTGTCCTTAATTGGAAACATCCCCTAGCTGAAAATTTCATGCTAAAGCCACATTTACCAATACCAAGGAATGATTCGCCATGCGATTATTTGCCGCACTTAGCATAACATCACATAAAAAGTGAATCTAGCAATTCTTTTTCTCAGCCTTTCATTTTTCTCATCATTGATATTTTATGAAACTCGCAATCGAACCCTGATATCATTTTTGCTGATTCTTATGTAAAATGACCTCCTGAATCCGAATATGACTACCATTTTGCTCAGTCACCCACCGTTTTCTCGGAACACCACGCCCTCTCCAAAGTTTTATCACTGTTCGGTAATTTTATGGCCATGAATTTGATTTGGAAAATGAAAATAATAATAATAATAATAATAATTCAACACATTAAAAAATATAATGTTTAATAAATAACATTAATAATAGATTAAAAAAATATAAGAAAATCTAATACATAATTTCAGTGGCAAATTTTCCCCTTGCCTCAAATGTTGATGTTTTAGAATTTTTTAACTCTGTAGCCCCCCAGAAGATATTTAACAGTTAAAATAATCCCCCTCCCTCACTAAAAATGAAATTTATATCCATAAAATTACCGAAATTGATAAAAATAAGGGGCCGTCACTAAAAAATGGTAGGTGGCAAAATGGACGTCCTATTCGGAGGTCATTTTACATAAGAATTTGCCAAAATGGTGTTGGGGGCAATTTTCATGCCGAGCAGTGGTCTTATGGCGATCCGCTGGTATTCAAATGGTGAAAAATGATAGTATGAATGATTCTGATGGTACCATGCTTTTAAAGTAAATATAAATGCTGTTAAAAATTTGACCGAAATCTTTTTTATTTATTTTTTATTTTTTTAGGACTGGGGACTATTAGTCTCAATCTGGGATTTTTGCGGTGTCATTTTTCGATAGTTGGACATTTATCGAAATCTAAAATTTATCGAAAATATAATTGAAAGCGATGTTAGAATTTGAAGAAAGAAAAAAAAAAAAAAAAGAAAAAAAAACTAATAGACCTCCGTCCTAAACTAAATTCTGCTTTTGCCAAAATTTCATCAAAATCTTTTTATTTTATTTTATTTTATTTATTTTATTTTATTTTATTTTTTTTGGAATGAAAGAGAAAAGAAAAGAAAATTAATAATAATCAGTATCGAAACAAACACTATCGAAAAAGTTTTTTTTTTTTTTTTTTTTTTTAATAGTTTTGAATTAGGAAATAAAAAGTGCACGTGCAAAATGAAATAAAAATAAGTAAAAAGATGAATTCAATGATTTAACTTTTATATAAAACATGATCGCGTGCTATCTTAAAAAGTAGATGTAAAATTTAAAGTTTATGTGGTGCGTGTGGCATCTATAAAAACTGTTTTAAGAAATGGAATAGAATGAAGAAAGCAGCGATGTTCGTTGCATTTTGTTATATAGTTTGAATATTTTATAGAAGTAATATCTACCGTTGGAATAACTTCTTATGTTAAAACTAAAGGGAATTGTTATGCGAGCACAAACGATGCTACTTTTTTTTTTTTTTTTTTTTTTTTTTATATATATAATTTTGTCACTGATGAATAGCACTTGGCATGAAAGCTAATTCAAATAGCCAGGTAAAAGTTTTAAAATGAACATTTATTTATTTATTTATTTATTTATTCCCGAACTACTCTTTCTGAAAACTATGAATAAAATTTAAAAACCATTACAATACAAAATTTGGCAATTTAATATTACACGGCTTTTTAACACTTTCCAACAAGTCTGAAAAGTGTTAATGACTTAGGTTTGTCTGTCTGTCTGTCCACGCTCTGACTCCCGAAAATATTCATATAATTTCTTGAAATTGATATATGCTATTCGAGTTCACTATCGGATGTTCTCTATGGAAAATGGATTGAATATCTCAACTGATTTGTGTACAGAGACGCCCGAAAATATACTAAAGCATTGCGTTCCATGAGAGGTATTTCAAAAACAAAATTTTAATAACTTTACTTTGCACAAATTTCAATGAAATTAAGATATTTACTCATATGCTCAAAAGAAGGATTCCTATAGAATATAGTATGATTAGAATTAAGGTTTACAGGGCCACACAAAAATATTCAATAGCATTAAGTGATATTATTGGATGTTTACTTTAATTGAATTTCCGTTAACATTAAGCGTTTTGAATACTTTCTATTACTTTTTAAGCGTGATTATGAATTGAATTTTAGTATCTGTCTGTCCGACTGTCCATCCGTCTGTCCGTTTCCAGTGTCCGTAAATATTTTCAGAATAATAATAATAATAATAATGATACGGGTTATTCAAGTTCACTCTATGGAATACTTCCTATTTAAAATGACATTAATAGATCATCCTTACCCGTTCGTAAACAGGGACATTAAAAAAAATGTCAATGCATTTCGTTTTATGACAGACATTTAAATAAATCACATTTAAATAGTTTTCTGCTGCAAAATTCCTAAAATAAAATGACATTTATTGTTAATATGCTAAAATACTGTTTTGTATAGAATAAGATATAGTTAACCTACCAATTTACAGGGTTGCATTAAAATATTAGATGTATTAAGTGCTGCGATTAGAATCTAAGGGCTGCGTTTTCTTTTGCGTTATGCATTTTTAATACTTTTCAACGATGTTTAAAAGTGATTATGAATTCACTAATTCTGTCTATATGCCTTTCAGTCCTTCTGTCTGTCTTTTGTGTGATAACGTAAGCAATGATCATTCAAAGTTATACGATACAATAGGTATGTGCAGTTGGAATGTATTAATAATCAATACGCACCGCATGATTTTTCGTTCTTGTTTTAATAATATTAAAGTACAAATGATGACACATCGATAACTTGCTAATTATGTAATCTTGCTTTTTTTGTTCAGCTAATTTTTAATAATTCGTTTTTGCAAACAAATATTTGTTTAAAAGGAAACTTTTAATAATAATGATGATGATGATTTCTTCTGGTATAGTAATTAAAAAGAAAACTACCACTGTACTTATGAATTAGCTGCCTTAAACAAATTGTGAGATAAAAGGAAATTTCATTCTTTAGTTCAGGTTAATAACAGTCAGAATATTTTATTTTATGCATCGCAAATAGATGGCGCAATGAGTTCTATGATTAAAATTTGAAATTGAAATTTTCACTTCTCCGTGATAAACATGATTATCAGACTGTTTATTTTTCTTTACGAAATGATATATTTTAATAATTGATACTTTTTTTTTTTTTTTTTTTTTTTTTTTTTTTTTTTTTTTTACGGTTTTCATCCTTTCGTCATATGGTGTAAAAATAAATAAATAAATAGTCTTTTAAATGTTTTAGAGATTTAAAAATAAATTGGAATACTGATTATTGAACCTCTTAACTGAACTGAACCTCTTAATTCGTTTGAGTTTCATTATCCATTGTGTTCCATCTGTACCAGATTTCCCAATTTTAAAGAAAGAGAAAAAATGTCATTATTGATAATGTAATTATGCAGAACAAACGCGACAATTAACAATATTTTAACCATTGCATTATCTATTGTTCTAAAAAAGAAAATATATATATATAAAACCTCAAAATTCACAAATAACGGAGAAAAAATAACAAAACTAGCCCAGGGAATTCACGGGTATTGTTAGTATTACTCAATAGGTAAAAAATAAATACAACACTTGGAAGCTTATCTATACAAAATAAAGGTAAGTTGAAAAAAATTGAATTTTTCCTCTATTGAAACCCTAAATTTGTATGCCAAATTTTACCAACACCTTACCCTTAAAGCCCATTTGGTGGCTCAATGGTTAGTACTCTGGCTTTCTTTTAATAGATGCATGGACGTTAGTAGTGGTTCTAAATCTCCTTGAAGTAGTAGATCCAAATCTAATTAGCCCTAGTTTGCAAGAACGTCCATAGTGCAATAAAACAAATCAAACCTTTAATTTTAAAAAAATCAAAATTGTCCCTGTCTTCACAACAGGTTACGAGGCTTTAATTATTTCATATAGAGTTTATTTCATGAGATGGCACAGCATTCAAATCTAATATTTAAATTAAGGTGAGAGTGAATATATATATATGTATATAATTGTATTACTACTAAACGTTCTTGCGAATTAATTTTGAATTAAACCCTTTTTTTTTTAATCTTAAAATTTTTAAAGTTTTAAAAAACAGAGAGTAGAAATTTGTAACTAAGTTTTCTGATAAGATTTTTTATAAAATAAATAATAAATAAATACACATTAAGTAAAGTTTTTTTTTTTTTTTTTTTTTAAAGATTCAATAAAAGATAAGATTTCAATAAAAGAAAGATTTCAAGAAAAGAAAGATTTTAAACTTCTCAAGAAAATGTGTGTGTGTATGATACTTAAATTTTCATTTTAGAATAGATTCAATATTTATTTACAAATATAAACTCTTAAAACTGAGCATAGAAAGATGGCAATTGAAAAGTTCTTTTTGCGACATATTACGATTGTTATGTAGCTTCATATTTTTCCAAAGTTGAAATATGGAATTTTCAGTTTAATTTTGGCGTTTTGAAAGTCCACTATCGGCTTAAAGTATGAAACTTCCTTCTGTTAATATGTGATATTTCTTAGTACCTTCTTCGAACACATTATAGATAGATAAAAAAAAAGTGTTTACAAAATAAATTAATTATAGTTTAGTTATATACTCAAAACGTTTACACACAAAAAATGTTTGGTTAATATTGCCATGATTCTGCGGGCAGCATCAATTTTTAATATTTTTCTACAGATTGTCAGTTGACTACAGAGATCTCATGCAAATTGTTTAAACATATCTATGATTTTTCGTGCAGCAGTTTTGATATCTAATTTTCTTTCTATAGATTACCAGTATATTATAAGAACTCACGTAGATTGTTTAAATACAGGGTAGCCATAATTAAACTGACAGTGTTTACAGTGTACTGTAGAGTGATCTAATTGCGCAAATGGCGCCAAATTTCGTAGGATGATTTAACAAGACGGAGGACGAAAGACTGCACTAAAAAATATATTAGTTCCAAAAGTCACCTCTAGGGGAATATGTGGCGCTGTGTAAAAGAAATGAGAGTTCAAAAAAAACGCAGAATCAATACTGAAATAAAATTACCTTTTATTTAGCACATTCAAATCAGAGTCAATGTGTCCACCGTTTTTGTGGACCCCATATTGCATTCTGTGCACAGTAGATGCTTTAACCATGCTTTAACCATCCAATGGAAAGCGTTCTAGGCCGATCCATTGGCAGATTCTGTCCAGTAAGTCTCTTAACTGGTCAACAAATTAAACTTCTCAACGCTCGAAGTTGCCGATCCATTTGAGGCGACGACTGAACAAGTTCTCAGTAAGTGAAATTGAAGATTAAGAAACTTTATCCCTGTTTATGTAATTTTTTCGCTTTTTTAAAAATTGTTACCACACTGAACTTGAATTAAATTGTGAAATGTACTAAATAAAAGGTAATTTTATTTCAATATTGATTCTGCGTTTTTTAGAATTCTCCTTTCTTTTACACAGCGCTACATATTCCCCTAGCGGTGACTTTTGGAACTAATATATTTTTTAGGGCAGTCCTTCATCCCCCGTTTTGTTAAATCAACCTACAAAATTTGGTGCCATTCTCACAATTAGTTTACAGAACACTGTAAACATTGTCAGTTTAATTAAGGCCACCCTGTATATCTGTGATTTTGCATGCAGCATAAATATTTAATTGTCTTTCTATAGATTGCCTGTATATATACAGAACTCTTGTGAATAGTTTAAATATATCTAGGATTTTGCGGGCAGCTTAGAAATTAAGTTATGTTTTTTCTATGGATTGTCAGTTGATTATAGAAAGCTTATGTAGATTGTTTAAACATATCCATGATTTTGCGTGCAACATAGATATTTAATACTTTTCTAAGGATTGTCAATTTATTATACAGAACATTGATATTGTCTATAAATATCAATTATTTTTCACGCAGCATAGCTAGATAATTTCTTTGTATAGCTTTAATAACTTTTATTATAGAAAGCTTATGCTAATTGCTTAAATATCCATAATTTTATATATAGCATATATATATATATATGTGTGTGTGTGTGTGTGTGTAATTTTTTTTCTGTAAATTATCAGTTGATTACAAGGAGATCCTGTAGATTATTTAGAAAGTTAAACGCATTCATTAAAATGTGAAAATTCATAAAAAAAGTTATTTATTAACAGCAATTTCATGATCATTACCAATTTTTTCCTGGTGTGTCTAAAGAAGTTTAATAAAAAAAAAATCTCTCAGTTAAATTAATTTTAAATTCCCGTTTATTGCTGTAATTGAACCTAACTAAAATTAATGAATCACGACAGACAATCGAAAATACAAATTTTTATGTAAAACTTTTTTTTTTCCATTTCATTCATTTGTACTTTTTTTTATAATCTGGAAAAGAAATATGTTCCTTTCTCAACTATAAAAGGAATACGAAAGAGTCCATAAAAATTAAAACAAAGTGTGTCAAAGAATTTTTCCAAATTCTTCACAATTCCCTAAAGGCTAGAGTTACGAGTACGAAAAACAGTGAAAATCGTTTTAATGGTTTTCAAAGTAATTTTCCCATTTCTCAAGAGATCACCACTAGTATTCCTTTATCCTCTTTTTTTTCTTCCCTTCTCTTTTGAGAAACAGATCGAAAAAGTCTCTTTGTTCTAATCTTTGAGCTGAGTACCTTTCTTTATTTCCAGTCTTCCTAATTGTTGTGGTGGTTATTTTGCTAAGGATTTAAAGGATTCTCGTTCAACAAAAAATCCCCAGTGTATTATTTCAAAAATAAATTTTGACAGAGTATCGAGCATTACTTTGCAAATAAAACAGTTGACTAAAAATTATTTATTTTGCTTCAATAAGTGATAAATGAAATATATTCTTTTCTCTTTTTCTAATTCTCATAAGATAGATTTTTAAACAAACAATGTAAATTTCGTGTAAAAATGTGTGATAGGATTAATGGTTTCTTTGACGCAGCATTTTAATACAAAAAATAAAACTTTTATACCGTTGTGTGATTTGTTTAAAAATTTTTTATCAAGAATGTTACTTCCCTTTAGGTATGACATCGCACCCCACCATTAAAGATGATTTCTTGTAATTATTATAGTTTATCCCTACTGAGAGGATTAAATATGTGGTTTATCAAAGTTTTAATTTACCCATTTTTGCGCAGACCTAAATAGGTATAGCTAGAGTAAAACTTATTTTTAACTCGAGTTTTCATTTTATCATTTTCAATTTCTTTTATTTTTCTATTTAATTTCTCAAATTTTTTCTTCCAAGTCAGCCGAACAACGTTAAATTTTTGGGATGCTGCCATTATATTAAAGAAATGTCTGCAGCATTAAGGAGAGAACAATGGACAGCAGCATGGCACATATTAATCTGCCAATTGTTCCCTTCTGTATAAATAACAATAGCAGAAAAAGCAAAGTTATGTAATTAACAATTTAAATGAACATTTTTTCTATATTGTTTGTAACCAAAATATCCTCACTAAAAATACCGTTTTTTTTTTTTTTTTTTTTTTTTTAATTTACAAGTATTGATAGGCTTAGCGGCTGATTGGTGAGTACGTACATGCAATTTATGTGTGTGTGTGTTGCAACAGTTGGTATATTCATGAAATGGTTTATTCATTAGATAAACATATTTAAAGAAGGGTGTTAATTTTTTAGACATTTTGATTTTTGATTTTGATTTTATTATTATTATTTATTTATTAAAAAATACACATATTTCACGCTATTATAATAAAATATTCAAACTCCGAAGTTGTCAAAGACTTCTATTATTGCAGATTGTGAAAACATGATACCCCCAAGCGTCCTTAAACCTCACCTTTTTATCAGAATTTGACTTTTTTTTTTCCTGTTTGATAGTTTAGACATGCTTCCAAAGCACGTTGAATCATATAATGTATTATATACATATTTTCTTATAATTTTTCTTTGAACGTCTTTTTTAAGATGAAAATCTACCTCTGAATGTTACTTTATGACAAAATATACTAAACTCTATTTATTTTTATCTGTTTAGTTTATGTTTTTGTAAACACACAAGGAAAAATAGTTTGGGCACGATTTTCAATAACTTTTAAAACATATTTCCTTTCGAATTCGACTGTTTGTACACTTTTCGTTCTTATATACTTTTCTATCCTTTTCTTATCTTTTAAAATATTCCCAAAGCTAACCTTTTGAATGCTACATTTTCTTTACAAACTGTCATTTTTTTCACTTTTTAAAAATGGAAAAACGCCAAATAAGGGACGCTTTTTTACATTTGTGATTGATAGTTGTTTTTTTTTTCCCCTATAAAATTGTGCCTACTTACAATATTCAGAATGTAAGATGTATGATTGAATATTTCAAACAATTTTTGAAAGATGCATAGCATATATATATATATATATATATATATATATATATATACATATTCACCTTTCTGGGCTTCTACTGCATGGAGAAATTGTTCATTCTTATTGGTCAATGTAGTTTTGGTGGTCTTGTGTCTGTTGCTTGGCTTCTACAGCACTTAATGGGCCATTATTGTTCATTACATGGTTCTCTTTTTTCAAACTGAAATATTGTCCTAGAGTCAACTTACTTTTCATCAGTGTCTAATGACAAGGTCCTATTTTAATTTTCAACAGGTATTGTTGTGCAGTGGATTGGCGTCAGTGCTATTGTTGAACTTGTTAATTGAATCAATTTGGGAAATCTTGTTGCTTTGTTTGGCGTGTGTATGTCAATTTGGGGAATTTTTTGACTAACTATTCTTCGTTCTCATGATCTTGTATCAGTTGCTTGGCTTCTACTATGCTTAATAGATCATCTTTATTATATATATATATATATATACATTACTATTTTATGGATTTTGTTTGTCTTTTTTTTTTTTTTTTTTTTTTTTTTATTTAATTAAATCTTCAATTTATTCAGGTAATATTTTTCATTTCTACCTGTGAAATATTTGAAAATATTTTCATATTATATACACTGGTGTTAAAAATTTAAACATCAGCGTATTTTCCCGTTTTCTTCTTTTGCGCATAATTTTTAAACAAATAAACATATGGACATAAAATTTAGATGGCATATTCGTTATCATACCATTAATCGGATTTTATGTAATTTTAGCATGAAAAATAATTTTTAAACTAATCATTATTCTTTTTTTTTCGGAAGTATGCTCTGGAAAAAAGGAAAATTCTCAACAATTTTAAAAAAGAAAATTTAATTAAAAATGGTGTTAAGGATGCATTACAGATAGATAAAGACACATATGGCTTGAAATGATACTTTAAGTCTCAATTTTTCTTTCTGTATTAACTTTTCTTTTACTTTTATAATAGAATTTTAAATATATATATATAGTTAATAATTTGTAAACTATGAGCATCACCAGAATAATAAAAATGTCGATAAATAATTTTATAATGAACATCTTATCCAATTTTCATGTTTGTATGTATATTTTTTAAAAAGTTATTCACATGCGAAAAAAAGAAGAAAAAAGAAGAAACAGAAAAGTGAATACAAGTAAAAAGATCCGATTTTAATCTAACACATGGATGCATGTGCATCTTTACCTATCTGTAATGCATCTTTTTGACCATTATTCATTAAGTTTTCTTTTCTAAAATTATTGAAGTTTTTCAATTTTTCCAAAGCTTATTTTTGAGAAAAAATGAATTATTAGCTTAAAAATTTTTACTTACGTAAAAGTTATATAAAATTCGGTTAATGATATGATAACGAACATGCTATCCAAATTTTATGTTCATATGTTTATTTGTTTCAAGAGGTAACCTCAGAAATCGTGGAAAACATTATATTCATAAATCCGAAATACTCCGACCTTTGTTGGAAGAGAGAAAGAACCACAGAAATCGTGGAAAACATTATATTCATAGATCCGAAATACTCCGACCTTTGTTAGAAGAGAGAAAACTACTTACTGAGACCATGGACGTATCAAATATGAACTTAACCAGAAGCAAGCTACAGAAAATCAACGCTGAGATAAAGCGTACATATGCTCAAATCAAGAGAAACAAATGGAGCGAACTATGCTCTAACCGTGATCCAAGAGTCCCTAATAGTAAACTTCGGAAACTTGTTAAAAACATTAGCAAGGAACAGCCCCAAGTAGAGAAATGCAATACAGTTCAGGACTTGAAAGGTAGGATCCTCCAATCTGATAGTGAGGCAGCTAATATGTGAGCACTATCAAAAAATAAGCAAGTTAAACTTTAGTAAGGAGAATAAATCTGTCAAGAGAAAAGTAAGTAATACTGTTCATGGATGCCGTAGTAAAATCGATCATGATGTTCATATGTTTTCTAACGACTTCAACATGCAGGAACTTGAGGCCGCTCTTCTTGATACCAATCTACGTGTCTCTTGGCCCAGGATCTATGGCTGTATGATTGATCACCTTGGTAGAAATGGTAGAAGCAGATTCTTGGACATCATTAACATCTCTTGGAGAGCGGGACGTCTGCCACGCGACTGGAATAGAGCGACAGTCATTCCTATCAGAAAACCACGGAAAGATGCTTGCTACCCCAAGAATTACAGACCCATTGCACTTGTTTCTATTGCATGCAAGATAATGGACAAAATGATTTTAAAGAGACTTTTGTTTTATCTTAATACCCGAGACCTTCTCCCAAAGGAGCAATACGGATTTAGAAGAGGACACAGCACCACAGATCATGTGCTTTACTTGGGACAAAAAATACGTGACGCTCATAATAAAAAGTCTGCACATCACACTGTGGCGAACTTCTTGGACTTATCTACAGCCTTCGATACCGTCTGGAGGCAGCGTCTTACCATTAAACTCTTTGATTCCTTTGGAATTGGAGAGAGAGCTTCGCCTTGGTTATCTGATTTTTTGAGTAACGGGTCGTTTAGGGTCAGATTTAATAGTTCATTGCCGAAAGGTTTTAATTTGAGTCAGGGCGTTCCCCAGGGTTTTGTGCTAAGTTCCATTCTCTTAACATTGTTCTTAAGCGGCTTTGAAAATTTTTTTTCCAGGAGGTGTGAATTGGGTAAGTTTGCGGATGACATCGTAATCTGGAGTTCCGGCGCCGATGTTTCGGTCTTGGAAGAAAACATTAATCAAACACTTGCAGAGTGTGGAATCTTGCAGAGCAACATAAATCCCTCAAAATCTACTACTATTTTCTTCACTACTAAAAGAAAACTGTATGGGTATCAACCTAGAATTTTCTTGAATGAACTACCCGTCTTCGTGGACAACCAAGTACTTGGGATGTTTCCTGGATCCGGAGATTTCTAGCTGTAAACACATTGACCATCTGGTTTGAAGAGCAGAAAGAGCCTGAAAATTTTAAAGTATAACTCTGGATGTGAATGCGGTGCCGATGCTACTACCCTTCGTATTACTTATTTGGCGCTTATTAGACCAATCCTGGAATATGGCTACCCGGTATATTGTTGTGCTTCTAAGACTGGGCTCCAAAAGATCGAGTGGGTCCAGTTTAGGGCTGCTCGTACAGGACTACGAAGCAGTTGTCCCAATGACAATGTCTTTTTTGAGGCCGACTTGAAACCACTCAGCTTCCGAAGAAACTCAAATCTAGTAAATTAGTTTAATAAATTACTCAGCATAGTTCCAACAATCGTACTTCTTCTTACCTTCGGGGTTGGTGTAATAATCAGAGACTCGGGAAAAATTGCCCATTTAGCCAGGTGTTGGGGGAGGATTTGTTATAGAAAGCTGTAGAACCACATTACTTGAATTCTTGTATTGATCCATCTGAAGTTCTTCCCAGGATGCTTTTCCACCCAAATCTTCCTACTCACGTCAACAAATCTTCTGATATCCCGGCATATATGAGGAAAATTGCTCTCGAATTAATCACTAATATACCAAAGGAGGCTACTCTTATTTATAATGATGTAGCAGGAATGAAAATTCTTGTACTGGTAGTGGTGTCTATATTAGATCCAGTTATAATTCATGCCATATCAAATTAAGAAATCCTGATGACTGCTCTGTTTTTCGCAGTGAATTGATAGCGATTGAAGATGGCCTCAATAGAGTACTTACATTTCCTAGTTTGAAGGATATCTTGGTTTTGAGTGATAGCTGGAGTGCCATCCAACATCTTTCAAATTGGCATAACGTGGGAGACAATATCAGAGTGGCTATTTTGAACACGCTAAAAAATCTTTGCACCTTTCGTGAGATTCACTTGCAGTGGATACCTTCCCATGTAGACATTGCTGGTAAAGAGACTACAGACTCTCTTGCTAAAAGTGGCGAAGAGCTACCCTTAATTTCTTAGGCGTCTTTGACTTTTTCAGAATTGCAATCCCGCTTTACCAATCTACGTGGTCCCACTTTCCCTCCTGCTCATCACTGGTATCAGGGTAATCGCCCCGGTGGTTCCTTGTCCCTCAGACAAGAGCAGACAGTCATTTCTCGTTTCCGCAGTGGTCATCTGAGGTCTATGACATTCAGTGATAAAGTAAAGGTTTTCCCTACTTGCTCTAAGTGTGCTACTTGTCAGGCTACACTTAACCATATCCTCGACTGCCTTAACCTAACTAGAGGGGATCTCTAGAAAGATCCGCTGTATGTTCTTGATATGATCAGAGCTGCTGGAGTCATACTGGTAGAAATGAAATCCCATGGAGTCATATTCATGCCATAAGAAATCCCTTGTTTATTGCTCGATCGCTGTGAAAAAACTTCATAATACTTTATGCACTATCTGTTCAATATGACACAGAGTTTCATGTTGTATAAAATTGTTTCAGAAATGTATTTTATTTTTTATTTATTTATTTTTTTTTTGTGCTGCAAATGAGAAAAAAAAATTTCCAACATCTTACGTTATTTTTCTGAAGTAACTGTACACATTATACACTTCCTGGTCGTTCCTCTTAAAATAAATAAATAAATAAATAAATAAATAAGGACCATCGGCAAAATTTTGCAGTAAAAATATGCAATACAGTACTTTTTTGTTTTTTTTTTGAGAGAGAGAGAGAGAGAGAGAGAAAGAGAAATTGCTTCAAATCACATTTCGTGACTGTGGAACTCATAATAGAGAAATTGGGTATTTACTCCGTCATTTAAATGAAACTAAGCTTCATCTCCCCATAAAATCTTCCGCGGAAAGCCAACATCGACTTCATTTGTTCTAAAAACATAAAGTCGAAATTTTGCTTCTGAGTCAAATCTGCTTGTTGATGAAAACTAATTTTATGCGTATAAAATTAAATTACTGTTCTAGAATTTTTTTAAAGAGTAAAACATAGAAGATACAGGTTCATAATCAATGAATGTGCACCGAGACACCCTTCTGGGATGAGTTCTGGCTTGAACATTGCAGTCGAAATTTCTATTGTAACACGGGTATGGGTTTTCTCTTCCCTCGATCCAACCTTTTCAAAAGTTCTTTTGCACGAAAAGACTTTTCTCCTTCATATATCCCTTTCGCATATCTAAATTCATTTAAAGCATCTGCAGCTTTAGACATGTTACTGTAGAACCATTTTAACAGTGAAGCCTATGAATAACTAATAGCTATGACGTCCTACGTTATTTTTCAGGTATGAAAGTTAGTTTGTTGATGTTTCTTAGTAATGAATTTGACAAAAGTAATTTATGCGACTCTGTAAAAGCCCTCTATCGTAAATTTTCGAACAATTTCTTTTCTTGTACTATTTTCTTCTCCTTTCTTGCATAGTAAGTGTACCAATTTTGGTGTCAGTAGGATTTTTGAATTAAGTTACAGTCTAAATAGAGATGCTTATTTTATTGCCACATAGCAAGAGATTCCCTTGAAATCATCTATTAATAAGTTTAAGTCTAGACGTTTGATGTTTTGAAATATGAGCTTGGTACTAGGTTCCTATGAAACCATCTATTAATAAGTTTTAGTCTAGACACTGTAAAAAAAAAAAAAAAAAAAAAAAAAAAAAAAAAACTGTTAAAAGTACAGGAAAAATCTGGCAGCTGGGGTGCCAGTATTTCTCCGTCAAATATGCAGGACAAAACTGTACTTTTAACAAAAAACCTGTTTGATTTACAGGATTCCTGTGTAAAATATATGTCAGTGATACAATTTTACGGTTTTAAACTGTATATTTGACGGAGAAATACTGGCACCCCAGCTGCCAGATTTTTCCTGTACTTTTAACAGGTTTTTTTTTTTTTTTTTCAATGAATAAATGATTATGGACTTCAGCCCTTCTCATGATATTATAACTTAAAAAAATAAGTAAATAAAGTATAACAAAGCACATCTAACATTATACAAACAACATTTTCATTTTTTGTAGAATTATAAATTAAACACTTGCTTCGAGATGCAATAAGATGCCCTTCTCTTTTCATTAATTAAACCGATTACAACAATCATTTTCTTTTTATAAATGTATAATTTTTCTTGTAATTTGTTCTATCATCTTTTAAAGCCACAAATAAGAATTTTAAATTACCCTGTAATGATTGTATATGTAATACATTGAACAGGTATTTCAATTTATTTTTCATTTGCATTTATATAATTCATATTTTTACATTTATATTACATACATTAGAAAAATCTTCTGAAAATTAACTATAAATATAATAACTATAATATTAACTATTAATCTTGTAAAAATTAACTATAATAATATATATTAAATTTTTCTAATGTTTCTACTAAATTTGCAAAACAAATTTATGTTTTGCCTTTTAATGCAATTATTTTTTATTATTTATGCCTTTTAATGCAATCTCAAAACTTTATAAATTCCTAAATAAAAATAATTTCAAAATAGTTAGTGACTCAGAAAATAAATAAAATTTCTCCAGCAATAAATTTTTTTCCAAAATAACTGTAAAAAGTGTTTTTGTATACATCGGGAAATAAAATAGGAAAAAAAATCCATAATGTTTCAAATCTTGCGGAAGTTCGAGAAGAGAAATGTTTTCATCATAAAACTGACAAATGCTTTATCTAAAGCATTTTAGATTTTGTCTTCTGGAAGTATTTTGAGGATAGAAAAACACATATGAATCTGAGAAAATAGATATGCAACTTAAATTTCAAGATAATTTGTCTCAAGTATTTTGAAAATTATTTATATGAAACAAATGATGGAAATAAAATAAATTGTTTGCGATAAGTTTATTTACATACATAGATATAAACTTAAAAATTGCATGAATATGCATCATTTATCTAATTTTTTTCTTAGTTTAACAGGATTTTACAGAAAACATCCAAAGAGCACTAAATTAATAACAAAACAATTGAAACAAGAAAAGGTTATAATGAATGTGCTACATAAACTTATCTTTGTTATAGAGAAAAAAGAAATGCATGAAATTATATAAATATGTGTTATTTATTACTTTTGTTTAATGAGAATATAAATAAAAGTATAAAAATATCTTAGAAAGGGAAATAATGATGTTGATTATAGATAAATTTGTCCTTGTTTGGAAGAAAATAAAATCTTCTATACAATTAAAGTACATATTAAGATTCAGTATAGATTTATTATTATTATTATTAATTTTCGGCTTGAAATCTGAAATGAGAATAATTAAATAAATTATTTGTGTTAAGTTTTGTTATAAGTTTTACATACATCTATTTATTAAAAAAAAATTCTATAATTATGCATATCATTTCTTTTAAAGGAAATGCAATTTAAAGAAAAAATCTAAAAACATTAAATGGATAACATCGACATAGAAGTAATATTGGTTGTATTGTGTAACCTCATAATTACAGGGTTATTTACTACTGGCAGTAATGACATATTGTGGTACTATTAGTGGACACTCATAAAAACCTTATATTCTATTGCAAAATCAAAATTTTAACACCATAAATTATTTTTGAATACTTCTTTTAGTTGCTTGAAAGCAATGGGTATACGAAATCAATACTAAATTAGTAGCTGGAAAAGAAGCAAAATTTGGCTTAACTTATACAAAACGACAAGCATTAGCAATAAGCTGTCAAAAAATCCTGTTTGAGTAAAATTGATCTCATTCTAGGAATGATAGCTTAAACATTCTTATAGTTCAAGTCCTTTAGTAGAGGGTTGTAACACCAAATTTAAATTCGAGATGAATTTACAGTCCGCAGCAAAATTATTGAAGTGCTAGCAAAAATTCGTATTTAAAAGATATGCACCTAATACTGTTTAATAGATATAAATATATGAATAATGCAAAAATTTTAATTTATCAATGAAATGTCATGAAAGCAAAATTATCCACCTGAATGATAAACATAACAAAATATGTAGAACTAGTTTTAAGAAGGTAATCAAGTCAACGAAAATTTATTTATTTATTTATTTTTTTAAGCATGGTTATTACTGTAAAAAAATTCTGTTAAAGAAACAGAAAATGTCTGTTTTCTAAAACTACATGAAATTTACTGTAAAATTATTTTTCAGTGTGTTAAAAGACTTTTTTTTTTCTTCTTACAATAAACAGATAAAACCCGTCACCTTTGATACAGGTTTGATCTGTTTTGCATACGAGAAACTTTATATTAAAGCACCAATAAATCACATGGTGCATTAATAGAATATCTCATTTATCAAATATTATGATGTTTTTCTTCTTTGTATGCTTAATGGAATGTTTTTTACGCTTGAGAAATGCGATTTTCTTAGTAAAGCTGATGCATCTATGTTGTTGTCCGTTTCCACTGTTAAAAAAAATGTAACTTTGCTGCCAGAAATCATCTGTAATTACAGAAAAATACGTTTTGTCAACGTAATTTTTTCGTAATTTACGACTTTTTTCTCAAATTACAGAGAATTTCTGCCACCAAAGTTGCATTTTTTTTTTAACAGTGATGTTTATATTCTTATTCACTATCATTGTGTTTATATCTTTATTTTATCAAAAGGTAAAATTTAACATCTCTGGTTATCGAGAAGGTAAAGTTGCCGAATCAGGGAAGACATCCCCTCCGCCGATGATCAAAATTGAGATGGTATGTCTTCGTACCCTCCCCTACGAAAAACACCTGTCATGTACGAATATTTTCCGCCACAATGACAGAAATTTTCTGTCAGAGAAAATTTCTGTCATTGTGGCGACTTTGCTGCAAGAAATTTTCTGTAATATAACAGGACTTTTTTTTTAAACGACGTTAACTGAATTTTTTATTATTCAAAATTTAGCGTAAAATCTTTTTTTGAGCTGAGGTATAATGATTGCAACTACTAATATAATAGTATGTCTGAATAGCAACTCCACACTGTAAAAAATATATCCTATTTGCTACCAGAAATTCTCTGTAATTTGAGAAAATACGTTCTGATAACGTAATTTTTCCGTAAATTACGCTTATTTTCTCAAATAACAGAGAATTTCTGACAGCAAATAGGACATATTTTTTACAGTGCAAAGTAGTTTTTTAAAATGTCATGTCCAAAAGTATTGAACATTACGTAAGAGCAAATTTCCGATAAATTAGAAATAATTTTCTGTTTTTTTTTTTTTGTTAAATGGGCAATTATATGAGTGGCAGATATATAGAAATATATTTTTGTAATTTTTACGGCTAAACGTTCTTAATGGAATGATCTACTTAGATAATAATTAATTTATTTATTAGGTATTGAAAGTACTCTTTAAAAAAGTTAATGAAATAAAATGCATTAATTAACAAGAATTTTGAAGATATTGTAGAACAAATGAGCCATTTATATAAATAGCTTATTGATACTTGAACTGCAGTACACATCTTAACCGTGCACATATATTAAACGCGGACTCCGGTAAAGATAATAGTATCATTGATTGATTCTAAAAGGCAGACATTTATATTTATGACAAAATTTATGATAATAGTTACAGTTGGTTACAGAGTTGACACTATGCGTTAGAAATATGAATCATTGGTGGTGTAAAATCTCTATAATAACAAATAAATTTGTCAATAACTTTCTCTTTGTCAGAATTAATCTTTAATTATGCGATCATGACTTGTACAATTCACTATTTAATTTGCTATTTTGTTTATTTATGATAATGTTTATATTTGGTTATAGAACTGACACTAGCGTTAGAAATACGAATCATTAGTGTATAACCTCTATAAACACAAATAAATTTGTCATAACTTTCTCTTTGTCAGAATTAGTCTTTAATTACACGATCATGACTTGCACATGTACAATTCACTATTTAACTCTCTATTTTGTTTATTTATGATAATGTTTATATTTGGTTACAGAACTGACACTAGCGTTAGAAATATTAATCAGTGGTGTAAAATCTCTATATTATAATAAACAGATTTGTCAATAACTTTCTCTTTGTCAGAATTAGTCTTTAATTATACGATCATGATTTGTACAATTCACTATTTAACTTGCTGTTTTGTTTATTTGTGGTAATGTTTATATTTGGTTATAGAATTGACACTAGCGTTAGAAATATGAATTATTGGTGTAAAATCTCTATAATCACAAATAGATTTGTCATAACTTTCTCTTTGTCAGAAGTAGTCTTTAATATATATATATATATAATTTCTATAATTTTTTCTGATAATAAATGATTAATGAATTGTGAAAAAGTTGCATAAAATCACGCAAATGGAATACCTACAGAAGGAACACTTGAAATTCCGCTAAGCCTAAATTTGCTGTTCATTTTTTAGGACAGAGGACTATTAGTCTCAATCTAAGGATAAAACGTTGTTGCCAGTTTTACGATGGTTGGACATTTATCGAAATTGAAAATTTATCGAAAATATAATTGAATAATTTGAAAGTGATGTTAAAATTGAAAAAAAAAAAAAAAAAGTCATAGTCCTCCGTACTAAACTAAATTCTGCTTTTGCTAGAATCTCATCAAAATCTTTTTATTTATTTTTATTTATTTTATTTTATTTTATTTTATTTTATTTTATTTATTTATTTATTTATTTATTTATTTTTTTATTTTTTTTTTTTTTTTGAAGGAAAAAGAAAAGAAAGGAAAATTAATAATAATCAGTATGGAAACGGACAGTATCGAAAAAGTTGAAGAAGCCCTTTTTTAGACAAAATACATAATTTATTTTAATTTTTAGTTGTTGTCAAAAGGTTTACGAGTTGATTTTATGTATTTATTTATTTATTTATTATTCGTACACGAGCAATACCTTTCAAATTAATTCACGATTATATATATTATATATATATATTTTTTTCTTTACGTATTCAATTTACGAATATATTTATTTACAAATATTTATTTATTCTTACATCAACATACTTATTTACATTTTTATCTTTTTTGACTAAGTGTCAAAAATATGTATTTTCCTCAAAATTTTGCTTTGTACTCTACCCTTAAACCTAATTGACAAAAGCCACAGATAAAATAAAATAAAAACTCTAATAAACTTTATTCGTGAAAAAAAAAAATGAGCAGCGTAAAAAAAAAAAAAAAAAAAAAAAAGTTGAAAAACTAAAAAGTAAAATAAATACATACTTAAGAACCTTCTAGGACAAAAGACATAACAAAATAATAAAGGATGGAGTAGAAGAAACTATTATCACTAAATAGATAAAAGAACTAAACAAAATAATTGTCCGACACATTTCTGTTTGAGATCATGTCCGAACAGACTGAACAATAAAAAAGCGTTAGGAAAAAAAGCTTCTATCTCTTATTTCATTGATCTGAATTATTTCTCCTTTTTTTTTTTTTTTTCATTGAGTTGGCACAGCTAACTTTTCAGGTCAGATGAGACGTAAGCTCTTCTTTCTTATATGCTCAATATCTCTCGGCGGTAGAAACAAAAAAAGGGGAAAAAAAGATGAAAAAAAAAATACTAACACAGAGACCATTTTTTTTCTACTCTCATTTTTTTCATTTCACGTAAGAAAACAAGATTTTCGATCATTAGATACAAAAGAGAGATTGTACAATATTTTAACGTCTTTTGCAGTAGAATTTTTCCCGCCCTCCCGAAAGTGTAAGAGATTTTGTTTCAATAGTTTATTGAGTTGTGATGCGATTTCACATATATTGTTGCACATTTGCACATTTTTTTTTCTTTCTTATTGACGTTTGATTATCTTTGAAATACAGTTATTTCCTATTCGGAAAAGATTTCTGGCCTTTTATAAAATATTCATTTACAGTGTAACTTAATATATTATGATAGCTTGAATATATAACTGTAGGTTAAATCTGAATTTTTAATTACCTAAATAATTGGTTCTTTTATAAACATCTGATCATCAAAAAGTCATCTAAAAATAATCTGTATCTTTTTCGGTGAAAATTCATCATCGTAAAAGCAAGCTATACTACTAAAAATATCAACGTTGGAATACGGAGAAAGCTTGTCATCACAGGCTCCTGCATTTTCATGTAATATTACAGTATGTATCATTACCTATTTAGACTGTTTTAAGCTTTAAATGACTGTATAAGACCGCTGCCAATTCATACGGATACTGTGATCAACCATTCGATCACGGTTTGGGGTCGCAAATAACAGTGACTTCCTAAAAGAACCCGTGATCTGCTGTTAAGACTATAAAAGTCTATGTTTCTTTCTCTGATTGTCCTATCACTGTTGAAGCAATGGCCAGTTGCGGCCAATAACAGATTATTATTGTTAATGACTGATATTTAATGGACAAGCTCAATAATTATAGTAATACAATAATTTACAGTATGATTATGCAGTAGAAATATGTAAAACAACAGCTCTTTTTAACAGCGTAACGTACAATAAATGATCATTTGCATCTTGAGTACTGAATTAATCGTTCGTTAACAATCTTTGAAACGAAAAAGTTGCCGTCAAACAGCTTTATTATCAATAAAGGATGAGTATAACATCATTATATTCATTGTCTTTACTGCTGCATTGAAAGTTAAAGATGACCTACAGGGTGGGCTATGGTGGTGGTGGTGGTACAGCATTTAAGGCTGATTGCTTACCCTAGGCTTGTAAGGAATACCAATAACGGAGATTTTTTAAAGGTTCCTACCCCGTATTTATGCGAGATTCGGAGAAAACCCCAAAAAACCTGAACGGTTAGCTTGACGAGCGTGACCTGCAATCAAATCCGGCACTTCCCATCTATTAAGTTCGAGAGTAGAACCTCTTAACCACTGGCGGAGATCATGGCGTGAAAGTTCTATTTTTATTTGTAAATATTCTTGCTGAATTAATTATGATACATTCTATATAATTAATGTATGTAATTTATTTATCTAAGGTATCCGCGTCAAGTTTAATTCATATGTAAGCATTCGTAATCTTTTGAAAAAATTCGTAAGTATTGTTTCAGTTTGAATTTAATAATCTCGACTAACAAAGGCAAGAAAATGATAGGCATAAGTGCAACAAAATGTTCCAAATAATTGGTATTTGTTTTGCAATTAGCAGTGCTTATAATTTCAAATTTTTATTTTTTAACATTCAACATAATTTTCCCGGTGCATTTTAGCACCAGAACTATTTATCCTATCTTAAGGAATCTAATTTTAAATTAGAATGTCAATTCTTTATTCAGTGTTTAAGATGATAGTGAATATAATTATTGTCATAATTTACTGGTATTTTAAAAAGCCGTTTGGCGACATGCCTCGACGAAAAAATTAGTTCTCAGAACATGCTCAGGAATCCTAAATATAGGATTGTTGCATAATGTGTTGCAAATTCACATCACTTGTTACAAATTCACATCATTTCATAGTCGGAAGCATTTCATGTTTATTTCAAACTGTAAACACACACACCGTGCATAGATTTTAATTCGACTGATGTCTACGAGGTCAGTCCAATAAATACGCGAACTAAGGCCATAAAAAGTTAATTTTGCAAAATTTAGTCTACATCGATTTTGTTGTCAAAGTACTCTCCATTCGTTGCTATGCACTTATTCCATCTTCTTTTCCACTGTTCAAAGCACCCTTGGAAGTCCTCGGCAGTCAGGCCTTTTAGTTTTCTCATCGTTTCTTGCTTTATTATGTCCACATCTTCCCAGTGATGTCCCCTCATAACTTTTTTGGATTTTGGGAATAAAAAAAAGTCGCATGGGGCGAGATCTGGCGAATAAGGAGGATGATCAAGGATGGTGATTGAATTTTTTGCCAGAAACTGGTGAACAATCAATGCTGAATGTGCAAATGCATTGTCATGGTGAAGGATCCATCCATCGCCTTGAGTCAAATTTCGTCACACACGATGCACGCGATCTCTCAAACGCTTGAGAGCTGTAAGAAAAATAATTTATTATTTTCGTCAATTTACATTTTCGACACACAGTAAAAACAAGGACAACAGAAACTAACACAACTGGCACAATACGCACATTTCGACGATCCGCCATGCACTGATGGTTCATTGGGTCTCAGGCAACTAGCACCGCTAGTGAGCGAGGCTATAGTCCGCGTCATGGCCGACAGAAAAAATTTCAAAATTTTTACTTTAAATGATTTTTTTTAAGGTGATATATTTTGACGATACAAATTATTTTAGAATCACAACTCATAACAAATTTAAAACTTCTGTGATTCATAAAATAAAACAAAATATTTTACGCTTAAATTGAGTGTCTCTTCAATTTTTTAATACCTTTCGATATGATTCAAACAAATCCTAAAATATTTTATTCGACTTCGACATGAAATTATTTTTAAAATGTTTAAAGTTATAACAAATGTTTCACATCGAAAACAAACTAACTATTTCTTTAACTTATGGAATATAAAAATAAAAGTCATCAATAACATTATATACATTATCTTTAAGCCATTTATTGATGTTAAGTATTTCCCAAATGGCTATGCGTGTAACGCCAACTCTTACAAATAAAGAAAACTGCTAAATCATTTCAAGAATCATTTTTTCTTTGTTTCAAGAGTGAACAGAAAAGCACGAATCATCGGAATGAAATGACTTTTTCCATATGTAGATATATTAAGCAATAAACTTTTGGGATTCTAGATCATCAAAAATGTTATCTCTACAGAAAGGAGGATAGGCTAAAAATATCTTGTGCTTTAATTCATTAAGTATATATATGAACAGGATAACGTGACTAAATGTCTGTGTTACAAAAAGAAAAAAAAAAGTCTACTGAAGATTGAATGAAATCAGTTGAACAGGATTAGAAACACTTCTAACCCCCCCCCCCCTCCTTTTTTTTAATCAAACAAAATAATTATTTTGTAATGAATTGTTTAAGTAATTTTGTTAGAATTTATTACAATTTAAATATTAATACCAATAGTGTTAATATTTAGCCCTTTTTAATTTCTTCTGTATGAGAAGAAGCTAACTGGATTCGAATAAATTTTTAACTTCCGGTTTTCAATGTATTTACACATTTTGAGGCGTCCTGAGCATGATATAACCATTTTTAGCAAACGTCTTATCAAATATATTATTAAAACTTTGTGGTCGCTGCATCCTATGAGCCAATAGACGGAACTGAATAAAAATGTATTTAGTTGGATCTTAACTCAAATCGGTGCTGATTAGATTTTGAGATATATCGCCCAATAGCTGATAGTGTCGTGTGAAATTATAAAAGTAGGTAAAATTGCTGCTACGCTGCATTATCCCCCACTTATGAGAAAGTTACATCTCAGCTTCTACACTGCATAAGTGCACATAGCATAACAGTCGGCAGGTGGAGGTGGCGCTGGCATTCTGCAATTTAAGTCTGTTTACAAAAGGACGAAATAGCTATGATATTTAAATGTGACAAACTTGGCATGTGGTATGGATATTATTATATCGACACTTATTAAAATAGATGGCATATCTGAACACAGCTGATGCTGTTGTTACTAACCTTCAACGGTTTTCAGATGGCTATATCTCAAAATCTATAGGTTAAAATAACACCAAACCGCATATGTAAAATCTTTATTGTGAGAAGATACGTTTATTGAATTTTTGTACATGCTACCGAAAGATTATGCTGTTATATAGAATGGTAAAGGAAAAAGTTCTGGGGTGGCCACAATTTTTTAATTTATTATTTTCACTTCTCATAAGAACAGTCACATGGTAATCATAGTCAATTTTATTGGTAATATGGTGTTGTGATGTAGATTATTACATATTATAAAATTTGTTTTCTCTTTCAAAGACAAGTAAATTCTCTAAATAAATAAAATTATAAATAAAATTATTTAATCTTAAACAACTATTTAAAATATAACGATATAACTATTTTTCAAACTATAAATAATACATTTGCAATATGCTTTTTCTAATTTTTATATGTTCCCTTTCATATCTTTTTTAATGTAACTGAAACAAAATCTTTGATCGATTCCCAGTATTTATTTAACAGTTCTAACGTAATGAAAATTCTTTTCACTGGGTAAATGATATTATTTTGACTCATTTCTTCCTTTTGTTTTGTGAAACTAGATAATAATTAATTCGGTTTCTTTTAATCTTACATCGAAATATAACTCAAGTGCCCTCTTGTCGCCTAATTTCCATCATCAGCTAGACAAAATATTTGCTTAGCTGGTTTTTTCCCATCTACTAAAAACTGGGCGAAATCATGCCAATATTCACTAACAACGGCCACTGAAGTACTAGTCGCCTTTCCAAAAATTACATAAAAATGTTCATAACAATTACCGCAACCATTCTCTATCTTAAACTTTGAACTTGGCGTAAATAAAATTAAAGGCCAAAAGCAATGTCATTTATCGCTCCAGCTTTGGACTGCACTTACGATCATGAAATAGCTTAAGAAGGTTTAGGTGCTCATGACCGGTGCTGTTCCTCCATTCCATACTGTTATTGTCAAATGTTCACACCGCAGATTATCCTCTTTGAATTATGGAATAATCAATAAATTTACCTGAACAACTGAACCAATATATTGCCTCATGGAACCGTTCTTGTGTGGTGTTCTTTCATCTATATTTAATTTTTAACTTGACTTTTTTTACAGCTTATACTGAAATTGCCAACGCAATGTTTACATCTTTTCGACAGCAAATAATCTTCATAACAGGTGTCATTAGAGGATCTATTAATTTCAATTTTCAAAATTTTTATATCAAATTTATAAATAAGAGTAATTGAAGATTGTAATTTTTATTGCATTAAATTTATTTCCTAAATGTAGTCAAAATAAACTAAAAAGTTCAGTTTTTTTTTTTTTTTTTTTTTGAAATACCAAGCTTTAAATAATTTTAGCTTACTAAATAAGTTCTCGAAGAAGTTGTCGGAGAAAGTTGATTACTACTTAAATCTTTTTGTTGATTAAAACTGCCTTTTTTAGATGTTCATACTGAATTAATTTTAATCAAGGCGAAAGAGCTAGGGTAAACTGGGTAAATTATATTTCTTACTTTTATTTGAAGATAGAAGTCATCTTCTGAATCATACCCTATATGCATTTCTCATCGCATATCTCATATCATGTCTTATTTTTCATAGCGTACACATTTTTTTTTTTTTCAACATAAAAATATGTACGGTTTCAAAGTAATTGTTCTTTATTTAGAAATTAAAATGGTTTTAAACTTGAAGAGTATACTTCTATATTCTAATTTAATTATATTGTTCATGCTTGTTTTTTTTTTTTTTCTTTTTAAGAATTAGGCGAAGGTTGTGCGTCAATCAAAACATATTTTAGAACTATATTCCTTATATAAGAGATGGAGATTCGTAAAATTTTAGAAAAAAAGAAAGCAAGAAAAAAAAAAAAAAATAAGTGCTTATCAATTTGAGTCCTTACCTCTGAAAATTCGTTTTTAATTAAAAATTGTAAGACAATACTTAAGCGTTAATTTCATTTTGCTTACCAAAAGACAATCTAAAGAGTAAGTTAATCAAAACTTATATGCAAAATTAAAGTGCATAAATAAAATAAAAATTAATTCTTACTTTTAAACAAAAGAGAAAAAATATTCTCTGGTCCTTCTTAAGAAGATATTTCTTTTATTTTCTCTTAATTATTTTATATTCTTATAAACATACAAAAATAGCTTATGTAAGGTTGGAAATAATAAATATTTTCCATATCTTGCGGAAGAATAAGCTAATATTAATCAACATTGAAAAAAGTTGATAACTGCTAAACATCTAAAAAAGTTAATAAAAATTGTATATTAAATAATATTATTTTAATAACTAAAGTGATTTTTTATAAAAATTTCATTTATTACATTTATTCGAAAAATCACTTTCTTTTGATACGTATCTGACTGATATGCAAAAATACAGAAATAAATAAAGCTGATTTCTTTTTAGGACTTTTACAGTCAGTAATATTTAGAAATGCATTCATTTTCAGTTGAAACATTCTTTTATATTAAAATGTATGGGTTGCTTTTGTACTATTTATTTCAAAATATCTTCAATGCATCAGATTTAAAAGAAATATAAAAAAAGCAAAACTGTTCACAAAAGATGTTTTGCACCAAGCTATGCCCTTTTTTAAAAATATTGACGCAAAGCTTTTTATGTGTCATCTCAGAAAAATTGCAAAAATGTTTGTTGTGTTTTTATAAGTTTCACCCTTTGCAATATGTTTTTATGTAGCACAATGTTGTAAAATTGAGAAATCTTGTATTTAAATTCAACCATACATCAAGTTTTACTTTAAAATAGCTAAACATATGTCATTAAAAATTCTGTTAAAGGTTTAAATATCTTATATATATATATATATATATCAAAGAGATTTTTTTTTTTTTTTTTTTTGGCACAATGGATTCATATATTGGTACAACTAAATAAAACTTTGACAAATTTAATAAAAGTACGATATGTTACCATAATGTTAAATCATAAAAATGCTTAAAACATATTTCGACTTGAAAAAGAACTGTCAAAATTATTGATAGGTAAAGAGAAAAACCACCAAATCTTGGCTACAATTACCCGGAAAATTACGCAAATTTTATAGCTGGAAATCAATGATAGGTGAAGCATTTTTTTATCAGTTTTGATGGAAATATATAGAAAATCCATGTTCCTAAAATAGGATTTAGATAGCCATATGCGATATGATCAAAATTATAAGTACAATTGTATTTGTGTGTTATGAAAAGCAAAATTTTTATGTCTTTGTTCTGCACACGACACCCTCAGACGATACAAATGCTTAGTAAGTAATCGAAAATGTCGCATTCTGTTTTTGTAATCATGCTGCTAGGTACTAAACTTTCGGAGTTTGAGAACGGGAAAGTGCTTACTTTTAAAAGTTCAGGGTATGTTGCAACTCAAATTGCGACAAATCGGAATTGATTGAGAACGTCCATTTATATTTTTCTTAAAAATCCCGAAAAATATGGACGGCTAAGACATACAGGTACGCCGTCTTCTTTTTCTGTGTGGGAGAAAAAAAAAATAATAATAAGGAAAATTTGCTCAAAATAAAAAAAAAACATCAAAAAATTAAACAGGAATTAAACTAACGATGCAGTAATCGAATTGTTTGACGTGTTTTACAAAAAGAAAAGAGATACATTGCGGAAAACTTATGTCACAACCGTCTCTTACAAAAGTTCATAAGAGATTAAGGGAGGAGTTTGCCAAAAAATCCCTTGCTATGAGAAAAAAGTGAGGTGATGTTATCTTTTCCATTGAGAAAAAGTTTATTTTGGATGGCTACTTATGGTATGATTTTCATGAAAGAAAAGAAATTTTCATAAAGCGTACATTTGTAGGGGGTTCAGTAATGGCCTGGAGTGGCTTTGCAACTGACAGAAACCTTTTTCTGCCTGTAAAACATGTCGAACAGTTCAAGCATCGTAAGTATAATTCCCGATTAATTTCCGATTTTTTTCTTTTTTTTTTTTTTTTGAGCAAGCTTACCTTATTATCATTCTTTTCTTATGCACAGAAACAGAAGATGGTCTACCTGTATGTCTTTGCCGTCCATATTTTACGGTATTTTTAAGAAAATTATAAATGACCGTTCTCGATCTATTCCGATTTGTCGCAATTTCAGGTGCAACATGCCCTGAACATTTAAAAGTAAGCACTTTCCCGTTCTCAAACTCCGAAAGTTTAGTACTCAGTGGTATGACTTTAAAAAAAGAATATGTTTTCAATCACTTACTAAGCATTTGTGTCGTCTGGAAGTGTCGAGTGAGGAACGAAAAATAGGAAAATTTTGCTTTTCAGAACACACAAATACAGTTGTTCTCATAATTTTATGGATATCAAATGGCTGTCTAAATCTAAAATACATTTTATGAATGTGGATTTCCCATATATTTCTATCAAAACTAATAATAATAATAATAATAATAATAATAATAATAATAATAATAATAACGCTTCATTTATCGTTGCTTTCCAACCATAAAATTTACATAATTTTCCGGCCAACTGCAGCCAAGTTTTGGCGATTTTTTCCTTGTCCTTATAATTTTGAACACCAGTGTGCAAGTTAAAATGTTATTAGCATATTTAAATATATCAGCTGTAAATAACGTGCATGAATCAAAACGACTCATTAAAAACTCAAATACTATAAAAATGAATTAATTTAAACTTTTATACATAGAAATGTTTCGAAAGCCAATCAGTATAAGAAAACAATAAAGAAATAAACTGATTTATATGTTGTAAACGGTAGAGAATAACGTGTTTTTTTTTTTTTTTTTTTTTTTTCATAGACACAAATAAGTAACTTCATTTCTTTATTGCAGGGATGGAACACTGGCACAGAATTCATACCACTATCAACGAAACAAAATTTTCTGCTTCTTAAATCAACGATACTATAGGTAGAGAAATTTCTTAAAGAAATACCGGTATGAATTTTACGCCAGAATTTTATCCCTGTTATTATCTGAGAGAATACTTCACTATCAAATGCCTACTGATCTACTGACTTTCTATCTTAATTTTATAATAAAACTCTCATTTTTCTCATTTTCTTTCTTTCTTTTTTCTTTTCTTTTCTTTTTTTTTTTTTTTTTTTTTTTTTTTTTTACTTACACTTATTACTGTTTTTTTGTAATCATCCATATTTTCCCTTGTTTTTTATTAACTTCTATTCTTGTTTGTTTCTTTGTCCGGTACAAATCTTGCAATCGAATTTTAACTGACTTCTCTACTAGCTAGACATTTGAAACTTTCACAGTAGCTCAGAACTCGGTGACTACACAATACTTCAAGTCCGATTTTTCAATTTTGGATTAGTTTTCTTATAGTTAATTAAAATATGAAAATAATAACATCCTAATAGCATTAAAATAGCCATTAAAATACTAGCTATAATTTAATTGTTGCCAAAAAAAAAAAAAAAAAAAAAAAAAAAATACGAGTTCATTTTCTTTCGACATAAAAATAAATACATTTAATTAGACGTGAACGTTAAAAAATTATAAAAAGTTAAATTATGCATCTCACAAAAATTGACGTCATTGTTCGGAAATGCTTCTTTTTCTCCCATAAAATCAAAGAGATTGAACGAGACTATCTGAACTCCATGGTCTCTTCAAAATTACTAAAAGATCATTTTTGGCAACCAGTTTTTTGATGTTTTTAGAATAGAATGTTCTGTTCTTGTTTTTTTTTTTTTTTTTTTTTTTTTTTTTGTGAAAAAATGGCAAGAGTAGTGTTGTTGTTTTTGTTCTTTTATGTGTGAGGAAAACGATAGATTAGAGTTTCTTTCGTTTCAAGAGTAATTAAAATACAGAGTAAGAGTTGAAATATGAGGATTTTTATGAGTATAAATCCTTTTAGAGTTATTGTACCGTTATAAAAACGGATAATTATATATGTGCTAAGAGTTATTTTCATCACAGTCTGGTGAATTGCATCTGTAAAAGAATTATTCCAAGTTGTATATAGATCCTGTAAATAAACTATATGTGCTTTTTTGATACGAAGTTGATGTGTTATCTGAGTTTATATTTGACATCTGGCGTCCGCTTACAAGACTCGGCTGCAAGTAAGCTATTTCTATATTTTGTGAGATAGAATTATTTTAAACGAAGAACATTTTATGAAAGAGAATTGATTTAATAGCATTAAGCAGACGATATTTGTTTCTTAATTTATGTGAAGATTTTTTTTGATGAATCTAATAACGAGAGCTATTGTTTTTAATGTATATAATTGAATATATTGTTCACGAATTTAAATAAATTGAAGATTACGTTTAAAATAAATATTTTGAGTTATAATATGGAAGCTGTATTGAAAGATAGAAAACAGCTTAGAAGGCTGTTTACTCGAGCATGTAATTCTTTTGATGAGGAAGAAATTCAGCTGAATTGTGCTGATAAAATTAATAAATTAAGACTTATTGAAGAAAAAGCTTTATCAATGATAACATGTGAAGATAAATTTAAACAATTGTTGTATTCTGAGAAAACATCCGATGCAGATATTGAGAAAGAGGTAGATGAGTCAGAAATATATATTGATCGCTGGAGATCTTTAAAACAGAAACTAGAAACATTAATGAGAGAACAATTTTCTTCAAAAAATGAAAGTTGTAATATTATCTCACAGCCGAATACCTTATTACATTATCCAAAAATAAAATTACCTACTTTTGATGGTAATGTGAGAAATTGGCTCTATTTTTGGGGACAGTTTCAAAAAATTGATGAGGACATTAATATTGATTTTCATGATAAATTTTCATATTTATCTCAAGCTATGGAAAAAGGAAGTCCCGCTGATAAATTAATTAAAAGTTTCCCCCCAGGTGGTAATAGCTATGAAAAAGCTTTAAAACAGCTAAAAATGCGTTTTGGTAGAGAAGAATTATTTATTCAAATATATGTTAGAGATTTATTAGCCTTAGTTCTTCAAAAACAGACTTGTTCTAAAAATTCGTTACGAAAATTATTCGACCAATTGGAAAGTAAACTCAGTTCAGGTTCACTTGAACTACTAGGGGTTACTAGAGAAGAATACGGAGCTATGTTATTTCCTCTAGTTGAGTCATCGTTACCCGAAGACACGCTTGTAGCGTGGGAGCGATATAGATCTGCTAATCGTAGAGTTCGAGAAGTGAATTCAGATGATTCTGACCAAAGTAAAATTATGATTGAGAAAAGTGATTTAGAATGTATTTTAGAATTTCTACAAGATGAAGTTGAAGCAGAAGAACGCATTTTCCTGGCTTCTCGAAGTTTTAATACTTCAAAATCAAAAGTTGAAGCAAATTATAATAAATTTCGCAGTGAGAAAAGGGTAATTGAGAACAAAATTAAGAGTGGGAAGTTTTTTGATGTACCTAGTGCAACAGATCTTTTAACTTCGTCTCAAGTGTCAAAACCATGTATATTCTGTTCCAATTCACATTACTCGGGAGATTGCCTAAAAGCAAGAAAAATACCTTTAAGTCAGCGGGAGTCACTTGTTCAACAATCTCGTAACTGTTTTTTATGTCTGAAATCTGGGCATGCAGTCCGAGATTGCAATTGGAAAGCTAGTTGCTTGTGTTGTGGTAAAAGACACCACATTCTTCTATGTAGAAAAATGCAACAAATAAATAGGTCTAAAGACAAAGAATCATTTGAACTTGAAAAGAAAACTGAGATTAGTTCTGAAGTGGATCAGGCTCTTTCTAATGTATCTGCTACTCCAGACGTAATGCTGCAAACATTTAAAGTTATAATTAGAGGTAATGGGAAAAAACGTGTTGCAAGAGCTATCATTGACACAGCTTCACAGCGATCCTATTTATTACAGAGTACAGCTCGAGAAATGAACTATGAATCCCAGAATTGTGAATATCTACGACACTCTTTCTTTGGTGGGGAAAATACAGAGTTATGCAAACATGATGTATACACTTTATATCTATCAAGTGTGCACAGAAATTATAATTGTAACTTTAAAGTTCTTAGTCAACAAATTATTTGTAAGTCAGTGCCACCTATTGTAGATAACCTTTGCCTGAAAGAGTTAGCTGCTTGTAATATTAATATTGTGGATGATTGTGAAGGTCCTATTGAGATCCTTATTGGGGCTGATGTAGCGGGAAAACTCATGACAGGTGTTCGTCGTGAAATGCCTTGTGGTCTCGTAGCCTTCGAAACAAAGTTAGGATGGACAATTATGGGTCGCACGTCAAGTCTATCTTGTAGTGACTCTTCAACTTTGATTTCAATGATGAATAAAGACGCATCCATTACTGATTTGTGGACTTTGGATACACTTGGAATTACTGATCCTTTGGTGAAGAAGACCAAAACTGAGTTACAAAAGGCCACAGACCATTTCTTAAGTACTATTGAAATTAAAGATAATCTTTTTCAAGTACATTTGCCATGGTTAGAAAATCATCCCCCACTTCCAGATTATTATGAGCTAGCATTAAAAAGATTGAATAGTACAATAAAGCGACTCAAATCGGAGTCTCTGTGTGAAGCTTATGAAGAAGTTTTTAATGAGTGGCTAGATTGCGAAATTATAGAAGAGGTGGAGAATGAGTGTAAAGAACCAGTACTTTACTTACCTCATCGAGCAGTAATCAAAGAGATGAGCACCCCGAAGATCAGACCAGTATTTGATGCTTCTGCAAAAGTAAAAGGATCACCGAGTCTTAATGATTGTTTAGAAAAAGGACCAAACCTCATAGAGCTGATTCCGAGTATTCTAATGCGTTTCCGCAAAGAGAAGATAGGTGTCACCGCAGACATTCGAAAAGCATTCCTCCAAATAAGCCTTCAGCCGGCTGACAGAAATTACTTAAGATTTCTATGGATCACCAGTGACGGGCAAATTAAAAGGTATAGGCACTGTAGAGTTGTTTCTGATGTATCGTGCAGTCCCTTTCTGTTAAGTTCTACGATTCAATATTTGCTAAGAACTGTTTTAGAGAAAATAGAGGTTGGTGAGTCCTCATACCCAAAAGATGTCGTTCAAAAACTCTTGACTAGTTTCTACGTAGACAACTGTATTAACAGCGTGAAGAATGAAGCAGAACGTAAAAAGTTCATGGAAGTAGCTACTGAAGTTATGGCTGAAAGAAAATTTGATCTACGAGGATGGGAATTTACCGATCCTAACGCCGAAAGTCCAACTGGTTCCAGCGTATTGGGTTTAATATGGAATAGAAAAGCTGACACTCTACGAATAAACACCGAAAGTTTCCAAGAGGTGTGTAGTGAGGAAGTAACAAAAAGAACCATTTTATCATCAGCTCACAAAATTTTTGATCCTTTAGGTATCACCTGTCCAGTTTCTCTTCTTCCAAGACTTTTGTTACAACGCTTGTGGAAGATTAATATGACTTGGGATCAAAAAGTAGATTTAGAAACTGAGGTTGGTTGGTTGGTTGGTTGTAGGATTAAGGCCGATTGACTCCTTAAGTGTCCTAGGCCTACAGGGGGAATGCCCTCCGTGGGGGTCTTTCTAAGGGGTCCTAGCCCGTATTTACGCGAGTTTCGGAGGAAACCACGGAAAACTCCGAACGGCTAGGTCGATGAGCGCGACCTGGGATCGAACCCGGCACCTCCCATCTACCAGCTTTGAGCGCAGAACCGCTCGGCCGCTGGTGGGCTTTAGAAACTGAGAGAGAGTTCCGAAAATGGTTGAAGTATGTGCCAGTTTTGTCAACAATTGAAATCCCAAGGTGGATTAGATTTGACATTAAAGATGAGAAGAAATCTTTGCATGTATTTTGTGACGCAAGTCGATCCGCCTATGCAACGTGTGTTTTTTTTGAGAGTTGAAAGAGAAAATTGCGTGCACATGCAGCTTGTTCAAGCACAAGCCAGAGTTGCACCTTGTGGAAATAAGGAGACTAGTATTGCTCGTCTGGAACTTCTCGGGGCTACTATTGCTGCGCGCCTTTCTTCAAACATACTAGAAGATCTTCTTGTAAGAGATGTATATTACTGGACTGGTTCCACCACTGTACTTGCGTGGATAAGAAGAGAAGATTCGTGGGGAGTTTTTGTTCAAAATAGAGTAACTGAGATACTGAGTTTGACTCTCAAAGAGGCTTGGAGGTATGTCCCTGATTCCGTGAATCCAGCAGACCTTCCTAGTAGAGGTTGCACTGCTCTACAGTTGTCTTCGTCGAAATGGTGGGAGGGGCCTGCATGGTTGTATTCACCATCTGATTTCTGGCCCAATGCTGAAGACATTGTTCGAGAAGAGGAAATAAACAGTGATAGAAAAAAGAAAATTATTTCTTCTATGTTAACTGTTGAATAGGCTCACTGCTACATTCTCGTACTAATGACTATAAGAAAACTATCCGAATCGTAGCTTGGATAAGGAGATTCTATTACAACTGTTTCAATTCCCAAAAGAAGATAGGTGACCTTACTGTTCATGAGATAGAAGAAGCAGAAAAAAACCGTTGTGCGTCTTCACAGATAAGAGTCCTTCACAGATAAGAGTGAGAAGAGACTGAAGACTTTAGATACATTTGTTGATGAGGGAATACTTCGATTAAAAACTACAGTGTTCAAGAGAGATGATATAGCAGATTTCAGAATGGCTGCGGTTTTGCCAGGAGAACATCCAATTGTGAGAAGTCTTATATTAGAGGAACACAGTAAAAGAGGACATGCTGGTGTGTCATATACACTGAATTCCTTAAGAGAGAGATTTTGGATCCTTTGTGGCAGGAGAACAGTGAGATCAGTGATAAGGTCATGTGTGATTTGCAAAAGGTTTGCTGCCAAAAATATTAAGCCTCCAACTGCACCGCCACCTGCAGATCGGGTGCAAGATGCCTGTGTGTTTCAAGTAACGGGTTTAGATTTTGCTGGCCCTGTCTATCTGCGAGATAATTCTAAGGCCTGGATTTGCTTATTTGCATGTGCAGTATACCGTGCAGTTCACCTCGAGTTGGTGACCTCTCTCTCGACAGACACTTTTCTTTTAGCCTTTCATCGTTTCATTGCTCGCAGGGGAAAGCCTTCAGTAGTCTACAGTGACAATGGAAGCAACTTCACAGGAGCAGCTAATATTCTTAAATGTGTCGATTTCAAAGGAGTGTCTCTACACTTAAGAGAGAAGAGAATTATTTGGAAATTCATTCCACCTGGAGCTCCTTGGTAGGGAGGATGGTGGGAGAGGTTAATAGGCATGATGAAGGCTATATTGAAGAAAATCTTAGGAAGAGCATGTTTGAACCACGAAGAGATGACAACAGCTCTATGCAATTGTGAAGCTATCTTGAATGATAGACCTTTGACTGCAGTAACTTCAGACCCAAGTCTCAGTGTTCTCACTCCTGCAGATTTTCTGAGAGAGATAAAAAGTAGCACCTTGCCAGACATTAAAACTTCTTCAGACCCAAATCACTTACGACGAAGATTGAGTTATATTCAGACTATTCGTGAAGCTTTTCGATCAAGATTCCGTCAAGAATATTTAGGAGCGCTTTGTACGAAGCAGAGAAATCAACAATTTTTTACCTTAAAGGTGGGAGAATTAGTTCTTGTTGGAGACGATGAAAAGAAAAGACAGTCGTGGCCTCTTGGTCGAATAGTTGAAGTGTTTCCAGGTTCTGATGGCATCGTTCGTCGAGTTAAAGTAAAGACACAACATGGAGACCTTTTTAGAGCTATTCAACGGATATACCCGTTAGAAGTTCCTTATACTGACTCCTTTGTTACTCCAGCAGAGGTAATCCCCACGGTGGGAGTTAAGAACAGTGCACTTGACAGTGAATCTGCCGGCCGCATACCAGTTGTTACTAGAACGGGACGTGTAATTAAGTCCCCACAGAGACTTGACTTATGACTTTAATATTAGCACTAGCTTTTTAGTTGTAAATATGTACATATGATTCTTATAATTTACTCATAAATTTTTCTTCATTTGTTGTAAAGTATTTAGTTACCCAAATTTCTCAGGCAAAAATGTAATTTCTATGTGTTTTCTAATTTTTCCCCTAGTTTTGTAAGTTAACTTTTGGAGTTCTAGGTTAACTTAGGTGGGAGGATGTTCGGAAATGCTTCCTTTTTCTCCCATAAAATCAAAGAGATTGAACGAGACTATCTGAACTCCATGGTCTCTTCAAAATTACTAAAAGATCATTTTTGGCAACCAGTTTTTTGATGTTTTTAGAATAGAATGTTCTGTTCTTGTTTTTTTTTTTTTTTTTTTTTTTGTTGTTGTTGTTGTTGTGAAAAAATGGCAACAGTAGTGTTGTTGTTTTTGTTTATGTGTGAGGAAAACGATAGATTAGAGTTTCTTTCGTTTCAAGAGTAATTAAAATACAGAGTAAGAGTTGAAATATGAGGATTTTTATGAGTATAAATCCTTTTAGAGTTATTGTACCGTTATAAAAACGGATAATTATATATGTGCTAAGAGTTATTTTCATCACAGTCTGGTGACTTGCATCTGTAAAAGAATTATTCGAAGTTGTATATAGATCCTGTAAATAAACTATATGTGCTTTTTTGATACGAAGTTGATGTCTTATCTGAATTTATATTTGACAGTCATATTACTTTAAAATTTTTATGCACATTGATAAGAGCTCTATGATTCATAAAAAATTTAAAACATGGTATATAAACAGTTTTTTTCATCTTATAATTATTTCTCTCGAATTTAAAAGAATGAACTGTTAAAATAAACTGAATTTCCGTTCCTCTCAAAAATAAGGAATAAGATAAGGGAATTCTATACATATTTATTTACAATCAACGAATACACTATATTACAGTTGATTGAATCGAAATAAAAATGTGCATAAAATCTTTATAGTTTAGCTTTTTTTTTTCGTTCTCTTATTTCATTTTCTTAATTTAAACGATATTTGTTTGAGGTTTTCATATAAGTAGCTTTATACTTTAGACTATTAAATTATCCAAATAAAATCTTGTGCATGCGTAGTTAAAAAGTATTTAGTAACAATGCACATATTTCATAAGATACTAAATATTTTTACATTCTGATTTCATTATGTTGAGTTTAATGTCGTAAGTAAAGTTTCCTAAAAATGGCTTTGCACTGGGTTTAATACCCTGTGTGTTTCAATAAAAAAAGCGGCAATTTTTAAAAATAATTTTTTAAGAAATCGTTATATCTCTATGAATATATGTGATAGTCTCATAAAAAATTATACCGATAGTAAGAAAAAGCTTCAAAATTACATCTAGAACGCATTTCAAGTATTACATTTTGTAGGGTGATACAAAATATTTTCATTTTCCTTAATTCGCTACTGGTCCCCTTTTTACTTTCGCGCCATAACTTTCACTGACATATACATGAGGTATAAAATGTTCTGTACACTCCTGAAATTTCAATATGAATCTTACCGTATTTTTTGAGATATTTGACAAAATATCTGATATCAAAAGTGTTTTGTCATTTGTGGAAAGGAAGTGTATATGAGAATAGGAATATTCATAATCTAAACGTCTACACATAGATAACACTGCGCTGAAAGGAAAAAAAAAAACATTTTCGATCCCTGATATCATTTTTGCTGATTCTTATGTAAAATGATCTCCTGAATCCGAATAGGACTCCCATTTTTCCCAGTCACCCACCGTTTTGTAGGGACACTACCCCCTCTCCCAATTTTTATCACTGTTCGGAATTTTATGGCCATGAATTTGATTTGGAGAATGAAAAAGATTTAATTTAACACTTAAAAACAAAAAAAAATATGTAATGTTTAATAAATAGCATTAATAATAGATTAGAAATAGGGGAGACTGGGGCACAGTGGACCACTTTTACACTTTTAATTTTTTTTTTTCACCAAAAATAAAAAAGCAAGGTACTTGAAAAAATTAACAAACAATCTTTAAACCTTTCTTGACATGTCCTATTTTTTTATAACAATACTTTTAATGCATTACGAATAAAAAATAATAAATTGTGTGCACTCACAAAGTGGACCACTGTGCCCCATCATCGAGGCACAGTGGTCCACAACCCGGGGTACAGTGGACCAACCACTGTTCTTCATGTTCCATTAATATAAATTACTCTTTTTTTTTTTTTTTTTTTTCTAAAATTAGTTTCTTATGCAATTCTAGTCTAAATAACATAATTCGAACATTTTCATGAAATAAAATTACTAAAATTTAAAGGAATACGAAAAAAATAAATAAATAAATAAATAAATAAAAATACGAAATCAAATTAGAGTAAGAATTCTATATCAGATTTCCTTTGTTTTTTACGTACCATCACTAAAAACAATAAGATATATTTATTAATGTTATATAGTTATAAAAGTTATGAAATATATAATTAAACATTTTATTACTATTCAAACATTTTTATTAATTATTTTGAGATAGTAATACTTTACATTATATTTGTCAGATAAGTTTAACTAAAATTATTCTACTTTTATATTTTACATGTTATTTCTAAAAACAACAACAATAAATTTATATAACCTACAATTTATTATATCACATAATCATTTTATTTATTTTTTTAATATTAAACAATTCAAATGGTTATTAAATTTAGATATTCATAATTATTATACTACTATTCAACTATTTTCCCTTTTCAGAAATTTATTTTATTATAACATTAAGATTATTATTCTTTTTATTAATTATTTTGAGTCACATTATATTTGTATATGTAAATTTAAGTAAAATAAATAAGGTATTAAGTATAATTTGGACTTTTAGGCACATTGGAAGGCGGTCCACTGTGCCCCATGTCCAGACAAAACAATTAATAATATTAAATTTATATATAGACTATAAATATGCTAATAATTTTTATGAATTTAAAAACAACAACATCTTACCTTTTCTTAACAACTATCCGATACTTGTAGTCAATAGTGTCCTGATAAAATTAAAAACACTTCAAACTTGAAAAATTACTTTGAGCAGCTCAAAACATAAAAATTGTATAAAATGGCTACCTTAGCATTTGCCATGTGGTTTTCTCGGTGTATACAAGTAGTACCATGCTGCCATATATGAGTCTCAATATAAACTAAAAGAGTTAAATATTAAGAGATTTAAATAGGGGTGGTCCACTGTGCCCCAGTCTCCCCTATATAAGAAATGTAATACATAATTTCAGTGGCAAATCTCCCCCTAAATTTTCCCCTTGCTACAAATGTTCATGTTTTAGAATTTTCCAACTCTATAGCCCCTCAGAAGGTATTTAACAGTAAAATAATTCTTTCCAACCCTAAAAATCAAATTTATAGCCATAAAATTTCCAAAAAAATTATAAAAATAGGGGGCCGTCCCTAAAAAACGGTGGGTGATAGGGCAAAATGGACGTCCTATTTGAATTCAGGAGGTCATTTTACATAAGAATTTGCAAAAATGGTTTTGGGGCAATTTTGGAGCAGCGTAATTAATTTAATCTTTTGTAAGTTTCTAAATGCAAAAATATAATTTTTTAAAGATTGCCATTTAAATTAAAACTGTTACAAAAGTTAAACTTTTAAGTGGTCCGTGAATAATATCAATTATGTTTATTCATTTATTAAAAATACTGTAAAAAGTAAAACAAAAAAGTTTACTTTAAATAATTTTTATGAGTGAAATACTAGAACATCAATTTTTACTTTAATCTGTAAAACATACTCTCAACATTGCCAAATTTATATAATTACTAAAAATGTGAGTAGTAAATTTAATTTTGAGTGTTTTAATTCAAGCTTATTTCAATGGAAACTAAAAAATAAGCATGCATTTCAGTTTAAAATTTTAAATAAATGTATAATTGAGTAGAATTTAATTTTATAGAACTAGTTTAATAGAAAATATAAATAAAATTATGTTTTCAAAATTTTACAAAATTATTTCTAGCACACTTAAAGTCGATGACAATTTGTATTCTTATGTTTACTAATATAATTAATTTAAATTCGCAATAAAATATGCACTAATAGTAAAATTATAAATTTAATGTTAAACTCTATTACATGATACAGATTTTTATGACAACGTAAATGATACATTACTATAAAGAATCATTAATATATCAAATATTATCTTTTTTATGAGGAAAGATTTAGGTTGTTGTTCAACGGTCATTTTTTACAAAGAAACGTAAGATCAGATCAAAAACCTTTTGGCCGACAAAGAAGCGGAATGAATTGGAATTAAATTTTTTGACAGATAACAACTATTTTTTTGCGTGCTGTACGTATTTAGTAGGTTAAAAATGTCTAGATAACTTTAAATACTAACAATACTCTTGACAGTAATTCCTATTATTGGTCCCTAACAGCATATCTTCTCCAAATGAAATCTTCAAGATGTTCTATGGATGAAAATGCTATCTACAGACATCCTATGGACATCTTCAGGATGTATTATGGACAAGTGTGTTGTTAGAGGTGTTGTCGATGATGTCGCTCACCCCCAAAGACTAGCAGACTAAATTAGGTTCATGATATTGTACACCCTCAGGAAATAGAAAAGCAATAAAGGATTGTCAGTAAAGTGCAGTTTCCACTGCGGTTGGTTGGAAGTTGTTTCGAGCGGCGCTATTCAGAATCCTTTGATGTGGTCAAGCGGTTGGAGGTGGTTCGACGGGTTGGTTCGAAGGGAGAAAGTCCCTGGCTGTAACCCCGAGCTGAGATAATTGAGGGGCCAGAGGCAGATATCTTTGTCAATTTTGCATGCTTTCCTTTGAAGTAACTGCGCAATCTGGTTACAACTGATGACAAGACATTTGGTTCTTTGTGTCGGGAGCGTGATTAATGGCTTTTTGAACCTCGAAGTTCCAATCGCAATGGAAACCGGCCTTAATACTCTGACTAGAGAGCTTCAGGCAAGCGAGAATAAGATGAGGGGAAGCCTGTTCAATAGAACACTTGGCACAGACTTCAAAATGCTTGGAACCACCTAAATATGTCAAAGATCTGAGATGAACCACTGAGGAAGCGAGTGAGGATGATTTGATCTTGCTTGTTACAACCAAGAGCCAGAGAACCACCCGGTCGGTTATAAGAGTTGTGTACTCGTGGAACACGTCAGGGAGATTTATTCTTGTACTTGACCATGGGAAAAAGTTCCATATAGGTGAGAGGTATAAAAGACATCAAGTCTTCCCCAGCATCGGCCTTGAACTTATTCATGGATGGGGAAAATAGGCAGCTTCTGTGTTCAAAGACTGGATCACCAAAGGTAGAAATCTGACTCAGCTCCAATGCCTGCCAGCCTTAGCTGGACCAGAGCCTCCTTAAGTAGATGCCTAGCGAGTCGCTCGGAAACTTGGCAACAGTACAAGAAGAACATAGCCAGTAGATGGCGCTTGATACCGTGTCGTAAAGTTCTGTTTATTTCCCGCGATTCAATTGAGTTTCAATTGAGTTCTTCATGGTTTATGTTTTATTAATTTAACAAATGTGAGAGGTTTTTTTTTTTTTTTTTTTTTTTTTTTTTTTTTAAATAATATGGTGTATTGCGTCGTTCCATTTTGTAAATCGGAGAGTCGCCGTGAAAATATAAGTTTTCACGGTTTCATATTTCAAGACAAGGTATGTAAACTGCATAAGTAATTAATGCAAAATTACCAGCCCTCCGGATTTTTGAATATCAATAATATTTTTCACAAAAAAATTATTTTTATTTATTATCGTAAATTCTGTGATTAAGACGAAGATAAATTTAAAAGAAATTGTGATATAAAAATTCCGAGGGTTGACACCTCTGTTAGTAAGTTAGATTTAACAAATAAAATAGTTATGCTTATTACAAAATGAAATGAAATTTTTATTTATTGATGTAGGACTACAGAAAAATAACTTGTTCTTAGTTACTTTGAAGTAACTCTATATTGTAGTATTTTATAGTTTTATTCATAAATTACATTAGTATCTTATGAATAAAACTATAAAATACTCCAATATAGGAACAAGATTGATTTATATTTTTTTAATACCACTGTTTTTTAAAGACTTGTGTAAATGCGTATAAAAATTTGATTATTTCAGTTAAATCGAAACAAAAGTGTTGGGAATCTTGAAAAGAAAAAATAGAAAATTTTTATTTCTACTTTTGTTCTTTTTAAAAATATTAAGTTTTAAGATTCATAACATTACTTTTATTAACCTTTTACCACACAATTGGAATATGGAATTAAAAATTCATGTAAAAATTAAATATCATGATTACTGATTTGAAAAATTATCAGATATAACAGAAAGATGACTTGATTTTTTGAAATAGAAATTCTCCACATCCATACACTCACATATACACACACACACACATATACTGGCTAATTGCCAAAAACTACTTTTTTTGGACTCATGAGACCTTAAAAATATAAATCAAGGGAAAACTCGATATCGAATTTTTGGACCGAACACAATACTTTCATTACCTACGGTAGTAGGGTAATGGAAGTAAAAATATTTCAAGGATGTTATTAATTTGTCCTTAAATTTGCCAATCTTTATCAAATTTTTCAAATTGAAACCTAATACGACTTTTAAAATACAATTGTGAATTTCCTGCATTTGTTTGTTTTTAAGTTATTCTGATAATAAATATGCATATAAATCAATCACTAAAAACTAAAAAAAAATTTTTTTTTTTGTATCCAGAGAACCCCAAAACGTGACTTTATTCAAAAACCTGAGTTGAAAATAGAACTTCAAAAAAATATTTTGTTTACATTATAGGTTCGAAAAATTAATTTTCCTTCTTCAACAGTATTCGTCGACATAAAAAAGTGTAGCAAAGCACTTCCGTCAATTACATTCTACAGAAAAGAACGTTTAGCTTAATTTTGGATAGCCCTGTATGTTTTCAATAAACTATGTGCACATCAGATTGTGCATTTAAATTTAGTCTTATATGAAAAACACTTAACACAAAATGAAATACACTTTCAGCATTTTCCAAGTATATCCGAGATAGACAAACCGACGCGCACAGACCAACCGCTAAAAACATTTTTCGTTTCAGGAGACATCAAAACATGTAAACATAACACAACTTTATTTCGAAAATATCTATCAGTTTCGAAAGCATACCCTCTCGGGACTGGTGGAGCTAATAAAATCTTGAAAAAAAAAAAAAAAACTTTTCGTGCGAGAGAAAACTTATACTCAAGAAATCCTTAATTTTAAAAATTTAAATCTTAATGGTTATTTATTTATTTTTTGTGACGGACTAGACAACAGATTGTTTTCTTCTCCAATTTTTATTACTGAATGTTAACTTATCTCGTTAATGTGCTGGTCTATTTTTCTTGTAAATAATATAAAATTCTCGATTTAAGAAAAATAATTCACACCTAATAAGGTAAAAATGTAACGTAAAGGACATGACCAAAAAAAAGAAAAAAAAGACATGATTTTAATAATTTATCATTATAAATTATTCATTCTAAACTGAACTCATTTAAAGTTCAGAGATTTTAATTTATATAAACGAAACTTTCATCTGATATCTAAATTAAAAAAAATTTTGAAATTTTTATTGAATAAATATATAAAAAATAATTTAATCGCGTGATAGACATGCCATGTTTTTGCTTATTTAATTTTAAATTTCGTTTTTTAATTAATAATATATTTTAAAAAAAAAAAGGTGTTTTTTATTTGATACGTTGTAATTCAATTAGTTGAAAAGCTAAAATAGGTCTTGTCCACTGTCGAAGAAAATTAAACCCTATACTTTTTTTAAATATAAATATTTACGATAAAGCACTTTCACATCATTTTTTCAAATTAAAAGAAAAAAAATACAATTTTGGACTTTAAATTGAAATTAATAGCTAGATTTTATATGAAAAATATAACTTATCTATGAAACGGAAGAAAATTGTTGCTCTGAGTAGGTGCTGTCACCTAGCGTTAGTTTTGTTTTTTAAATGTTGCCTAATTTAACATTGGGATTCGAAGCGCGTGGAAGGCATCTACTTAAGGAGGCTCTGGCTGGACATAGTAGAATGGACTTCACACTTAAGGTGCGTGCAAACACTAGCGACTTCAGTGCGGAAAGGGCTGGTTCTATTCAAATCCCTTTAAAGTGTGATTTGAGAGACCAGGAGCCTGGATGAGCGTTTTTCTCCTCTGACAAACCTCCTACTGCGATAATTGGCATGGGGAACTTGGGTCTCTTTTGTAAAATTCCTAAACGAGCGATAAAAAGTAATTTCTTTCATCGTAAACATGTCCAAATGTTCAAGGGTCACTTTCGGACAATGGATAATTTAAGACTTTCCCGAGTGCTTGGATGTACCTTTAAGGCTGGTTTCCATTGCAGTTGGAAGTTCGGGGTTCAAAAAACCATTAATCACGCTCCTGACACAAAGAGCCAAATGTCTTGTCATCAGTTGTAGCCCTTTTCTTTATCAGACTGCGCAGTTACTTCAAAGGAAACCATGCAAAATTGACAAAGATATCTGCCTCTGGCCCCTCAATTATCGCAGCTGGGGGTTAGAGCCAGGGACTCTCCCTTTCGAACCAACCCGTAGAACCAGGTCCAACCGCTTGACAACATCAAAGGATTCTGAATAGCGCCGCTCGAAACATTTCCAAACAACCTCAGTGAAAACTGCACTTTAGGGTGACCCTACCAAGAGTAAAACACCGACGTACATTACCCATTCAGCTCAGAAAAATCCTTGCCATGGTGAGGCGGCCTGCATAACGTTAAGGGGCCTATTATTGTTCTTATTGTTACTATTAGTACAACATCCATTACATAGGTCTGTAACTAAAAAACTGTATAAGATTTTTTGACTGTTTCTTATAGATTTTTACTCGATGAAAGCAAATATATATATATATATATAAATAATCTATCACATCTAGTTTAGTTACAAAACGCACATTTTTAGTTAAATTTTGCGTGAAATCACGATAATTGTTATTCTATAATTCATTATACAAACATGTTTAATAAATGTTTCTTACTTTAGTACAAAATTATAAAAGTAAAACTAAGGGTAAAAAATACAAAATTGGAAATGTGTGAAATGTAGGGGTAGTATGAGAGCATTTTCTTAGAGGAGGGGTGGTCAAAAAAAAAAAAAAAATGAAAGGTTTCACAGGCAAATTATGAGCACATAATGTTAAATATATCATTAAGGAACTGTTTGCTTGATTATGAGAAAGAATACGTTTAGTTTAATCTTTATTTAAATTAGTTTAATCTTTAGTTTAATCTTTTTTTTTTTTTTTTTTTAATATAAACCTCTTTATTTTACAAAAAAAAATCCGTACGTGATAAGTAAAAATGGAAAAATTTTTTTGAATTCAGCATTCCCGAAAGCACAAAATTTACCAAAAAATTTCATGCAGCTGAAAAAAAGTCCTTTTTTTGAAGACCTGTGTTATTAGTATTATTTTTTTCTTTTTTGTTCTTTCAAACAAAGTCCTTCATATAAAACAAAAGTTTGATAGAAAACTGATTTTTATTAATTCGATTTCAAAACTACCTGAATGTTTTTATACCCCAAAATTATAATTACAGAACTTTGATAAACACCATAAACTGCAATAAACTCGCAACAATTGTTTCGAGTCGAAAGAGCACACGACCCTTCGTCAGGCGAACAAAGTAGGCACGAGTGCTGCAGTCAAAGCGGCAACGAACAAAACCGTTTTAAAGGAAGTGAAAAACTATATAAGGATGATTGTGAATACAAATGTTGGTGTGAGCAAAATTATCGAATAAAAAAAGAAATATGATAATATCAAATAAAAGAAGAAAGATGATAATTTTGCTCACACCAGCATTTGTATTCACAATCATCTTTATATATTTTTGCTCTTCCTTTAAAACGGTTTTGTGCGTAGCCGCTTTGACTGCAGCACTCGTGCCTACTTTGTTAGCCTGACGAAGTGTCGTGTGCTCTTTCGACCCGAAACAATTGTTGCGAGTTTATTGAATTTTACCGTGTTTATCCAAACTTCTGTAATTATTACTTTAAAACGCCAGTTCTGTGGTGCTTTATTATTACCCAAAAATTATGCTTATCATTTCAAAACCAAAAACAATATATGATTATTGTTGCATACATAAATATTTTGCTATTTTCAAAACCATTAGAAATTTATCGTATGAAGTCATATATTTAATAAGACATTTTCTGTAATATTTTAAAATAAATATCTGAAAGAGGACATCCTCACAATGATTTATTATTAGAAGTAATTCATACAAGAAAACGTTACTTATAAGCTTTATATATTATTTATTCACTTTTGAAAAATGTCTTCAAAAACTTCCCTTAAGCTGTTTTACAGAAATGAAAAACTACAGTTATTGTGCCGTTTTTCCACGCTCATCCCTTTTCTTGTGCATTATTTGAAGGTTGGAATTTTTATTTCATTTGAAGAAATGTCTACATCCTTTTCAAAGATAAAATACAATTGAAAAAATGATAAACAAGAAAAGGAAAACGTAAGAAATGTGCTCTGTCAGATGCAGGAAGAGCATTTTAGAGCCTTTTATCGATTCTGAACTTACTGTGCTAGTAAAATGTCTAAGTACAGATTAAATGTGTAAAGCAAGGGGGAAAAATCATGCATTATCATAGGTCTTCTTTTATGAATACCATTATTTTTTAATAACAAGATTGACTTTAAATAACTGTCGAAAATCTGTAAATAAATACATAAAAAAAAAAAAATAATTATTATAATAATAAAACAGGATTTTGTGACCCCTTCGTAATTTAGTCTATAAACGCATTTTTCTTTGTCTCTAGGAGAGTAGGTAAATGGACCTGATCATAATTTTAGCCATAAGTTTTGGTACACATATTGTAATAGATAGAATAATAATAAATAGGACTAGTGGACTATATATTGGTGACAGTCTAGGATTCACCTTAGGGGTGGTACGAAGACATGCCTAGCAGTTTCGTTATTCACGGAAGGGATGCCGTATATATTGAGATATAATACCTCACACTCTCATATCGATTCTGAACTTAATGCATTGGAAAGCGTCTAATTACAAGTTAAATACATAATGCAAGGGAAGATACAAGTAAAATTATAAATGTATAATTTAATAGTTAAACTAAGTTGAAATAATAATATGTAAATGCCCTTGTCTTTTATTCTATCATAATATTCGGTAAGTACGTTAATAGCTCTATTCAAGAGTGATAAATAATAAATAAATAATTCAGAAATTTAATTCATCAACCTGGAAATTAATTTCATTCCGCTTAAGCGGAAGGCCCGGGGTTCGATTCCCGACTCTGGCATTTATCACATAGTTGGTAAAAATCAGCCCTCTATTCCATTCTATATGAAATTAATTTCCAGGTTGATGAATTAAATTTCTTAATTAAAATTTCGTGGCCGTTTGGAGTTATGCCATATTCAAATTTGTCACTTGATATAGCTGCTTTAATGCAGACTCGGTGACCTTGCCAACGTAAATTATATGAGAAGTGCCGAGCTGTTTATCAGTCAGGGTAGCTCAGTGGTTAGAGCACCCGCGCGTTAAGCGGAATGCCCGGAGTTCAATTCCCAGTTCTGGCATTTTTCACATAGTTGGTAAAAATCAGCCTTCTATTCCATTCTATATGAAATTAATAAATAAATAAGCAATAAAGTGCACTGAATTACTGGTGTTGAATTATGATAAATAAAAAACTTCTAAATAAAAATACATTTGAAAGCTGAAATTATTTTATTTTATTTTATTTATTTATTTTTAATGTCTTTAATCTTTTTAAACTTTAAATGCGTTCATTTTTCTAGAAGTGTCAATCGTTTAAAGTATACATTCTGATGAGTATAATAATTACCAATATATATATATATATATATATATATATATATATAATAAAAAAATATTTTTCATTGTATTTAGTTTGACCCTGACCTAAACTGCTGCAGATTTCATTTTGGAATCAATCTCTCAAAAGGTGGCGGTGGCATCAAGTTTTTTTTTTTTTTTTTTTTCCTATAGATAATTTATAATACGGCAGTATAGAACACAATTTTGTGTAATATACATACAAAAGTTATTTTTAACGAATGATTGTAAAATCAAAATAAGTTATTGGTGGTAGTAGTAGTAGTAGTAAACTGGAGCGGGGGGGGGATGTGTGCATGTTGGAGCATCGCTCATCCCCTCATTTCTCAACGTGGGTATCTTACAAAAGAGGTCGTTAACACTTTTAAAATGAATGATTTTTTTTTTTTTTTTTTTTTTTTTTTGACTTTAACCCCCCCTCCCCCCCCCCCGCCAAAATAAAAATAAATAAATAAATAAAATAAATAAAAAATAATAATTAATTAATTAATTAATAAAAATAAATAAATAAATAATTGGATGTCGGCACAAAATTATCTTTTTTTTTTTTTTTTTTTTTTTTTGACATATAAAGCTATTCAAGTGAAAACAGTCTGCATGGAAAATAACTTTAATTAATAATAATTTAATAAATAATTTGTACTGCGTGATTTTGTCGAAGAAAATATAGAAGAAAGTATTGTGTTATCCACAACATGCTAGTTTTTCTTTGCAAAGTAATCGGGATTACAAGAATTACAACAAAAAATGACTAGTTTTAATACATCAAACTATGCATGTTCTTTCTGATAATTAAACAAACAATTCCTTCATGATATATTTAGCATTAAACTTTTCCGCGCAGAACATCTGTGTGATAGCACCTACAGAAACCTACAGTCATACCTAATATGACTTTCAGAAAAATCTCACAAATAAAATCAATATTTTTTTTTTCCTTTTAAATCTTTTATATTTGCATTATAATTTCAATCTTTTAAATATATTTTTCCGCTGCTAAGTTAAAAATTCTTAGAATTAAATCAAATTATTGTTATACTAAAAATCAAATATTTCATGAAACTTAACTAATTAAATTACCATATTACGTATTAAAAATTCCATAGTTGACAGTTATATCTATAAAATAAATTAATTAATGAAAAGAAATATCGTTCTTTCTATTCATAAAGAATGAAAAACGTAAAATATATGTGCAATTTTGGGTTTTAAAAATTTATATTTTAATTCAATAAGATGATTTTGATCTAGATTAATAGATGGCACCAGCAGCGCTTTTCCAAACAACCAATCTTGAATGCCAGGCTTAACTGATTTTAAAATTTTCCAAATATACTTCTAGATATGTAATTTTAAGAATATGTTTCAGCACAAAAAAGTAATATTTTCTCAATATCTTTAAGAAAATATGCATTTGAAATGTATTAGATCAAATTTTGCAGACGAAATCTCTAGAATGATCAGAGAATAAATTCGGATGCTAATATGGGTTGACCAATCAGACAGCATCTTACATCCCTATCATACAAAATGTAAAAAATATGTATAATTTTGGGTTTTAAAAATTTACATTTTAATTTACTAAGATGATTTCGATCTAGACCAGCGCTTTTCAAAACAACCAATCTTGAATGCCAGGTTTAACTGATTTTAAAATTTTCCAAATATACTTCTAGATATGTAATTTTAAGAATATGTTTTAGCACAAAAAGGTAATATTTTCTTACTATCTTTAAGAAAATATGCATTTCAAGTGTATTAGATCAAATTTTGCAGACGAAATCTCTAGAATGAACAGAGAATAAATTCGGATGGTAATCCAGACCAATCAGACAGCATCTTACATCTCTATCATACCAAATGTAAAAAATATGTGTAATTTTGGGTTTTAAAAATTTACATTTTAATTTACTAAGATGATTTCGTTCTTGTTCATTTATTTTTTCATTTATTTATTGAATCAAGAATCATTTTATTTCCTTTTATATATAAAGAATATTATTTAAAATAATAATATAATTTATTATATAACAAAAAATTTATAAACGAAAACTAGAATTCAATTAAAATTCTTAGTTTAACAATAAAAATTCAATCTACAATTCCAAATAATTCTAATAACAGAACAAATTTTGTTTATTTAAAAGTTTTGGGGTATTTCTAAAATATTCAAACTAAAATTATTTATCTTGTCTATTTATGTTTTCATTTATTTATTGAATGAAAAATCATTTCCCCCCCAATTTTACATATAAAAAATATTATTTGAAATATCAATGAAATTCATTGTATACCAAAACATTTATAAACGAGAACTAGAATTGAATTGTAAGTTTTAGTTTCACAAATCAACCAAAAAAATGATAATCTACAACAGTATATACTTCTAATAACAGAACAAAGTAATTTTATTTAAAATACTCTTACGATACTCTGAAAAATCGAATGAATCTCAAAACCTTTCTTTGAAAATATTTAAAGCTCAATACTGCTTCGCTGGAGCAAGAATCATTTTTCCTTTAGATCTTTAAATATTTGATGTCGAATATTATTCTTGTAATATTTTATTTAGAATCCGCCTGAACATAGGTCCTGTGAGATTTGAACAGTTGAATCAGATATTATCACATTAAATACTTGTGGGGACAAATCCTCAAAAGAATTTCCCATGATTTGATTACAATTTTAAGTAGAATATTTATTTAGTGTATGCATAAAATTTAATACGCATTCGTGTCTAAGGAGTATTCTTCCCATAGGAAAACACGTTAAGTTCTACCATTTAAGTTTAATTATGAAGAATGTCAGTTTGAATTTAGTGTTGTTACACTAATTAAACACTGAATTTAAAAGTCATATATATTAAGATATTTAATATTAGGCAGTATAATTCAAATTTTATACATTTTTATATGCGTTTTAATTTAAGTATTATGCTTAATAGAGCTTAAATCGTAAACATTGTATTCTTTTTCATTTAAAAGAATTCAAATATTCATATTACATAATTAGTCTATCATGCTTTTTTAACAGGTAGATAAATCCATGTTTGCTATGATGTTTCCTTTTATAATAATTATTCCTTATCTTAATATATAAATAAGAATATGTTTAAACCTTTTAATGAAATTTTATAATGCAGAGGAAAAATCTTATTAAGAAACCGTTATATTGTATTTGCACTTTATATATTTTTTATAATACACATAATATGTCGTAATCCATTTGTTTATTTAATTTCAGAGCAAAAATGGATTATAATGCATTTACACTTATAAATTTCTGTAAAAAACACTTTAATTCGCCTTAAACATATATTATACTTAAAAATTGATTGAAGAAATGTTTCGCCTTTAGAGGTTTTATTTTAATTTATTGTAAAGTAACAGGGATTATGTAATATTTTTTTCAATACTGTAGAATTACATTTTACTTATTTAAAGTAACTAAATTATATTGCTATATTTAAACAATATGACTTTAATTATCAAATAAACTTTTCACCAGATAAATTATTTACAGTAATATTAAATATTCTAAAAAGATGTTTCTTAGAAACCTCTGTGAGAATTTTAAGATTAGTTAACGTATTTTAAAGAGAACTTTTTTTTTTTTTATTCAAATAGTTAATTTTACTATTTTGTGATATTTTTACATTCTTTAAAAGATTCCTAATAATTTTAAGATATCTATTTTCCGTATTTGAAGCTTAAATATACAGGGTGATTATAATTAAAAATCCGATTTCAAAACGCTCTAACCATTAAAACTACTGTTAAGAATCGGTTCGTATTTTACCAGAACAATCACATGACAATCAAATTTTGTTTGACGAAGGATGAATAATAGTTCGGAAATATTCCGTTAATCATCCGTAGGATGTTTGTTTAATGAAGCTCCTCTTTTTCTCTAGTTACGATCACTGTTTTCGCTTTAAGAGCGGACAATACCTAATCTCGCCGGCAGCCTTGGCCCATGTTATTCTATGGGAAAATTTGTTTTACATAATTACTCATTACCTAATGAACATTTTTCAATTCTGTTTTCACATTTAGAAAATTCATAAGCGTTACATTATTACTTGTTTTCCAAAAATTGATTTTTTGAAATTTTAGTATTTCATTTTGCGACTAGAAAATGAGAAAAATGCATTTTGTGAAAAATCGCATTTTTGAACTCAAAATTTAAATGTAAAAATTAAAAAAAATGAATTTTTCAAAAATGAGTACTCATTTAACGGTTATGAATTTTCTGACTGCAAAAACAGAATTAAAAAATATGCATTATTTAATGTGTAATTGTCGCAACAAATTTTCCCATAGAATAACATTGGCCACGGCTGTCCGCGGGATTATGTATTGTCCCATTCTCGTCTTCTCACTAATAAATGAGTTGTAACCCTTGGAATATATTGTTTCCTTACTGCTAACAACATTCCGGTGTTTAACAAATCCACTTAGGCCTTTTCCCCGACATTACCTTCCCACCGCCATCTATCGGCACATTCTGAAACTATTTTTTTTTTTCCTTTGCCAAAAAAAATTCCATTCCCTCACGATTGTTCTGTAAAACAGCAAGTCATTCTGACCGGTAGATTTACAGTTAGGGCGTTTTGAAATCGCAACTTTAATTATAATCTTCCTGTAGAACAGTTATCTATATTATCATATCTATATTAATGCTATACTTTTTCATATTAAAAGATTCCCAGTGAGATTAGTTTATAAGAATAATCTTTTCCCTTAGATCTTTATTAACAGATGTTCATATTTTTAATTTTATCTCATAAAGGAGTGTAGACGCTAAAGAAATCATAATTTTTCTCGGATCTATAAATGTTATTGCATTTACTTTAAATGTTACTTGAACTTCCAAGCATAGTTCACATAAAAATATTTTTATTATTAAAGAAAAAATACAGTTCTATATATGTTTAAAAAAATATGCGGTGTTTAAAACTTTAAGTCATGCACAATAAATAGTTATATATATAATAGTATTTTGATTTTTGTTATCAAAAGGTTTCATACCCATACAGCAAACTAGGTTCCAGAGACGTCTCAAGTACATCACAAAGCCTCCTTTTCATCACATCTCAGTGCGTCTTAAAACAAACATCTCTGAGATATCATGGTTAATTGTCTCTGAGATGTACTATTTGAGACATTTGAGAGCCCAAACTGCTAATCCAGTATGCGATGTCACAAAGCTGATACATTTCCACATCCCTAGAACGTATCTGAGATGTTCCAGAGATGTAACAGAATGTCTATGCAACATCGCAATGTCACAGTACGATGTTCTTGCTACGTTCCAGAGATTTAAGTGTGCTGTACGGGTAATGATATTAAAGTATGATTATAATAAGATAAATACCTACACTAGATCTTTGTCATTTTCGTGTAAATGTGAATATTTATCTAAAGTGCAAAAATTTTTAACCCTTTATCTACCGACGGTAACTTTAAAGTACCAATAGTTTAAAAAGTGCCTAAAATCGAATTTACGAAAGAAATGTCAAAGGTATTTATAAGAATAGAAAGTATGTACCCCACTTTAATCTCACTATATGGCACTAGACGCTGCATTTAGATATTTTTGTTCCAGAAACGACTATTTAAAATGCGCTTGCTGTTTCTGTTTGATATTTTTCACGATGTTATAATTAATTTCTATATTGATTCGAGAATATACCACCAATCTTAGAAAAAATAACAGGAACATAAAAATAAATATATTTTTCACTTTTTCCAGTTCTTAATATCTTTTCCAATCTCTGTGTCCCAAGGATATGCTAAAGTACCACATCATTAAATTCGAATTAAATACTATGATGAGGTGATATGCATAATTTTTATTGCATCTATCTTTAAAAAATACTCTTAAATAACTCAAAAAATAGTCGAAAGGCATTGTATGTCCGTTTCTTCATAGTGCGGTAGATATGGGATTAAATGTTTCTAAAAGACCCTTATTCCGTATAGGTATAGATACCTAAGTACTAATATTTTATGGGACGTATTAAGGTTATTACTTTTTTCTACTTTCTTCTATATGTATATATAGAGAAAGTGTTTTATTCGTGAAAATTTTCGAACTACATTTTTCGATGGATTTACACGTTTTGGGTTGTCCTGAACACGATTCGACTATTTTTAGGAAATGTCTGTCAGTCTGTATGTCTGTGTGTGTATTTCATAAATTTTGTTGACGCTGTATTTCATGAACCAATGAACGAAATTTAACCAAACTTGGTTTAGTTGGACCTTGATATAAACTGGTGCTGATTAGATTTGGGGATGAAACGCTCAACAGGGGCGCTGTAATCCTATTTTTTTTTTCTAAATTTTTAACATGGCAGTATAGGACAAAATTTCGTATAAATGTACATAATGAGTGTTATTTTTAACGTGTGATTGTAAAATTATTATGAATTATTCATAATAGTAGTAGTAAACTAGTAAAAAAGTTTGTGTATGTGGAGCCATCGCTTCCCTCCTTAGGGGTGCAATTTTCAATATGGGTATCTTTCGAAAGATCTCGTCAATACCTTTAAAACGAACGGATGACCTATAGATCTGTGATAATTTTAAACAAAGTTATCGATTTTTTTTTTTTTTTTTTTTTTTTTTTAACGAAAAAACTTAGAAAACAAAATCGTATTTCTTTCAATATTGGTAAAAAAAAAAAAAAAATGGCATTTGGGGATTCTGTCAGATTAAAGCCGTTTGCATTTATAATGGAAAATAATTTAATAATTTAATAAATAATTTGTATTGCATGAATTTTGTGTAAAATTATTGTGTAAAGAAAGTCTTGTGGTGGCCACATTATACTAGTTCTTTTTTTTTTTTTTTTTTTTTTTATTTAAGACAAATGACATTTGCAGCAGTTACATACAAAACTTCATTTAAAATCTTGTAAAATAATTTCTCTTTTATTAAAAAAAAAAAAATATCCAGATACATGTAAAACAAAACACTAAAGCAAAATCCATAGAATTCTTTATTCTATGTGCTACTTTTTTTTTTTTTTTTTTTTTTTTTATGGAATATAATTTTTGACATAGAATAAACTTGTAAATTACATAGAAGTAAAGTGAAGTGAGAAAAGTGACCGAATTATTCTTAGAAAATTAACGATCCTATGAACCCAGCGAGGAAATATATATATATTTATTTACTGAAGTTTTAAATTATTTACGGAAGTTCTTTGTATTTCAGCTGTAATAAAAACTTTTTTTTTTTTTTTTTTTTTTTAAACAGAACCTAAGAATCAGAAAAATATATATATCAATTTCCCCAAAAAATGTGTAATGACACGAACAATTGTAGTAAACTGTAATTTTCAGTTAGGGACTATGTCAGAATACATGCCCTAATCTATCTTGCAAATTACACTTCGTGATGGTTAATCCACGGACACGCCCAATCTTGGATGTCAGTCTTAAACTGCTTGTAGACACGGAAATTGAGATGGGTGTGGATAAAGAAACTGTGATGGATTTTAATAATTTATTGTATGTTTCCGAGAAAACACCGTTGTTCCTGCTCACTATTTTCATAGCCTGCATTAAAGGCATTTACTCTTTCTTTTTGTTAACGCTTTGGAAAATATTGATGCATGTTTCTTTTAGATTTTAATATCAATTGTGAATGACTAAACACTTCATTAAAAACTTTGGTTTTCACATTAGGCACACGCGATCAGTTAGTCACGCGAGTAATTTATTAAGTATATTTCAATTTTGATGGGTTGAAAGAACGGGAGTAAATATTTTAATAAGGTGTCGAAAAAGAGATTTATTCTGTTACTAAGGAAATTTATATGGTTTAAGTAATCGATGTCTTCATTCTCAGAAAAATATGTGAGGGTGCGTTAGGGTTAAATCCAATTCACACCAGAAAAATGATTTATAACAAATAGTTACGACTTAAATTTTGATAATTATGCAATGGGCTCTTCCCACCTGACGTCAGAAGTCACATGACATAGATAAACAAAAAGCAGACTAAAAAGTATTCTATATCTATAGTGGCTGCTGAAATAACACATTTTCTATTCTTATTTTTGATCAATCCGATTTAATTTGTGTTATTTTTCATACATCATCATTTTTAATCCATTTTATTTCATCATTCATCATCTTTTATTTGCTGTATACATTTATAATCATCATTTGGTTTATATTTGTTATTGATATTCATGTTAAGTACTCTGATTTTTGGTACTTAAATCATTGACAGTGCAACATCGTACGGTGTAAAGCCATTTAGGCCAGTAGCTAAGTAAATTAACATGTTGTAACACCTTTATGCGATTAAATTTAACTGAAAACATTTTAAAATTTCAAATTATAATCCATAAACATTCCACAAGAACAAACTATTATTTATTGCTAGATCAGTCAATGTAACAATTATACTACAACATACAAAAATCTATTCTTGCCGGTGAAAATAAATAAACATATAAAGTGTTTTTTTTAAATTATTATACTTACAAATATAATTATTTTACTGTTTACAAATGCACAATATTACTTTTGTTTTAATTTATATTAAATATTAACACTTTTGTTCTTAAGAACAATGCTTAATTCAATTCGATTCTCAGAATTCGATTCTTTGTTTTTCTATATCATGTGATTGAGCAGACGACGCTGGGAAGAAGCCCATTTCATGGCAGAAGGTTAGTCACACAGTAGGGAAAGATTTCCTACCACTATTAACATGCAGAAATCTTTATCATACGTTTACAGTAGTTCTTTGTGTGTGTGTGTGCGATTAAATAGGAATGTGATTATTATTAGAAAATAGTGGTCTAAGGGAAAATATCTCTGCTTGTGATTTACACTACATTTACGTGAAATTACACAACAAACTTAAACAGCTAAAGAAAATTCTATCAATACTACTAATTTGTAGGTATATTCATAAAAAACCTTGCACAGAAAATAGTTGCTCTAAAGAAAATAAAAAAGAAATTTTTTTTCGGTTTGCATAGATAATTAAATACTTCTCAACTGTCTTTATCCCCGTTGTATTCTTTACCCTTGAATGAGTTTTACCACTATGTTGCCATCTTAAAAAAGTATTTTACTTTTAACAATGGGGGAAAAAATTCATAAGTCAAATTCACTTCGAGCAATTTCCGTTTGTATCCCATAATGCTTTTGAATATTTTTGTGTGTCTCTATAAACCAATGACTAACTAAGTATTATCTAACCGCAGTTTGTTCAGTGTTGTCAGATTGGAGATTTTGTCCCCATTTTGGGGATTTTTTAGGCTTCTGGGGACAATTTTGGGGACCAAGCGTTTGTCTGAAATTTCGAGAGGATTGAAATTTTCGGGGAGAAATCTGGGGAATTTTTCAACTTTTTTTTTACTTATTTTAGTCTATCTGTTAAGTTTACAGCATTGCCAATTGTAGGGATTTGTCCTTACACGTAGAATCTTTTAACGGCTTTCTTTAGCATGAAGGGGCTTTTAAAGATACTTCTTCTCCCCCGGACATCCTCAGGATATCCTGAAAACTAAAGTACATCTTGCGTACATCCTCAGCACTAAAGTACTTTCCACAGATTTAAAATGTTCCGATAACTAGTGTGTATATAAAAGTTATTTTTATGTATGGGGACTATTTCAAAAATGATCGTTATTTGGGGGAAAATCTATGCTTAAATCTGTAAAATTTTCTTTGTAATAAATTTGCGTTTTTAGTAAAAATTTAGATGGGGATTTTTTTGAAAAAAAAAAAAAAAAAAAAAAAAAAAAAACCTGATTTGGGGAAATTTGAAAGCCTGTGTGGGAAAATCGATTGTCGACCATCTAGCAACACTGCGTTTGTTTAAACCTGCATTTTTTTTTTTTCAAAAGCACATGGTATATGGGTCGAATAATCCTTTCATATTTATTAATACTGAAGAAGGTAAATATAAATCAAATGCTGAATCGCATATCATCTTTTCTACGAAGTCAATTAAAACATATTTTTTCATCGAAACCTCTAAATACAAAATCATATTTTGTAGATGATCCCCATGTAAGAAAAATTAAAAGTGAAGAAGTTCATTTGAATCTCTTGCTTCCTCTATGTTTGTCTTCCATATGCGCGCTCCAATTCCCTAGTGCACTTCAAACGTAAATTCACGACATTTAATATTTATCATCAACTACCTTAAATCTACAGAGAAAAAAGGGAGTCCGCCAATTATCCGAACTGACATTGTTAATCCCATGTTATCCCAGAAGAAGACTTTATCTACGTTTATTAATGGATCTGAAAGCATTGCCGCCGACGTGTAATAGAAGAATTCTTTTTGGTTCATTTCTTTTGAGAATTGTAGCTGTATGGAGAATTATTGGTTTTAGAAAGGCTTTGAAAATGAGTTTATGTATTTCTTTTAGTTACGATTTAAAACGTGCAGTATATTTTCTAAATCAATAATTTGTCTTCGTGTATTTTTTTTTTTTTCTTTCAAATAAGTTGTTGCGAAAGGAAAATTAAATCTTTGGGAAATTGTTGCTGTTAAATAAGTACTTTTGCACTTCCTTTGAATAATAAATATAAAAACGCGGTATTTATTCAGAATAACAGTGGTTATGTATTTTCCTAAAAATATAATAAAGTAGCAAAAAAAAAAAAAAAAAAAAGAGAAGAAGAAGATTAAAGTGAGTTTTGTTAAATATTTGATGAAAAGTAAATGTTTTTCCTATTTTTGGGAGAGGGTGTTAACATGCTTTAAGTTTTTCTTGGGTAATGAATTCAATGAATATTCATTGTATTTAATATTTTTAAAAGAAGAACACTTAATTTTTTTAATAAAAAATTATATTAGTAATGACTTAAATTCCCTGATCTATTTTCTTATGTTTAATTTAATTATCTTTTTGTTTATATTAAAATATTTTTTTGACGGTATTACTACAAATTTCCTACTTGTTTATACATATATACAGTCAAACCTCGTTAAAGTGAACACACATACCGTGAATTACTTTTAACATGAACTGTTTCCACAATCCCTGTCAAAATGAAGATTAGTTTAGTTAAGTGAAAATTAGTTACTGATAGCATGAACTACTGATAACATAAACAAATTTTTTATTCTCCTTGAGATTCACGATAACGAGGTTCCACTGCATATATATACATACACACACACATATATATATATATATATATATATGCATTGTAAATTGTAAAAAAAAAAAAAAAAAAAAAAAAAAAAAAAGAAGTAGAATGCAAAAACAAAACATGTGATAAAATGTCATCATAATACACAAGATACCAAATGAATAATTAAATAACTATGATAAAAATAATCATTAATTTTTTTTTTAATAAAAAGGATATGAAAGAATAGACCAGTATGAATTTTAATGATGATATGAAAACAAATCATAATACATACTTTAATATAGTTTAAATGAATGATCAAACCATATTGTACATTAACAAGAAGGATATTATGAAAAATATAGTAATTAATTTAAAAATAAATAATAATCACGAATTTTCCTCACGATAAATCCTTAACCAAATGGAAATATAGGAACAATTTGAATTTTAATCAAAGGGTATAAACGCTCATACTTCAGAAATAATTTTTCAGAGCCGATCATCTTTCAGTGATCTAAAAACTGCAAAGATTCATAAAAAAAATATTTCTTTTTATATTATTATTCTTTATATATATAATTTATATAATTTTTTAAATAATTTTTTGCATTATAAAAGTAAAGAAAGTGTAATTCTATTGTTTTCACCAAAAGAGAATTGTTTTTTTTCATTATTTGTCAAAAAATCCTATCTCCGGAAATCTAATGAGAACTATTTTTGAACAAGGGTGCTGGAAATTTCAGTTACCTGAATTGTATGCATTTTAAAAATGTCACAATAAAAGTGTTTATACCTTGGCATAGCAAAAATTCATTCAAAATTGCGCGATAAAATAATAACACGTTCATTCGCAACATGTATTCTATCTCTATTATATTATTTAATTATTCTCATGCGAAAGTAATAGTAACAAAGCATTGCTATATTACTGAAATTAAGCAATCTATACTAAAAGTAATCATAATACATAAATGAGTCTCATTTACATTAACAAAACATTGATAGATTGTATTATGTGTTTATACCATTCTTCAGTAACGATAAAAAGTATTTTTAACAACGGTTTGTCTATTTCTTCGTGTGTGTGTCTGTCCGCCTGTGCTTTCATTTTCATAACTATATTAAAAATGCCTTGAAACGTATGTTTATAATTCACTATGACATATTTTCTACTAAAAATGTTAGGAAATGAGTAACATATTTGTGTATAGGGACCTACAAAACATTTTCGATTCATTACGATCTCCGAGAAGCATTGTTAAAGCATATTTTAATAACTTTATATTGCATAAAATATAACGAAATAAATGAGATTATGGAGATTCACAAAAACATTTTTATTGTATAATAGGCTATTATTTGCGCAGATTGATTGGCTGGCAGGACCATCACAAAATTGTTCAAATATATCGCAGAATATAAATGAAAATTGCTACATTTTTAGTACTCTATATTCTTCGCATGAAACTTTCAGACAATAAACAGGATTTCCTAAAGGTACTCTGTTGTATAACTTTACTTTTTAAGTAAAGCTATAAAGATACTTTTAGAAAATTTTTCTTCCCTAATTAAAAAAAATAATAATAATATATTTTAAGTTGTCATCACAGAGGTTAACTTTATTGGATTTTAACACATTGAGTGCCGCGCAAATTTATAAACTAATCTCCAAAAGGCCAGGCTCGCTGATTAGAAGTAAACTTAAAATAAAGTTTAAATAATTACTAAAGACAGTGTAATTTAAAACAATGTAATGTTGTTAGTTTTATATCGTATTTTACATTGTCAGTCACCGACGACTATCGCGGTCTAAACGGAAGGTTTAATGTTAGTCACTAGTGACTGGCACGGCTTGAACGGAAAGTTAAGAGTCAGCCACCGACGATTGACGTGATAATTAACTTTTTTTTTTTTTCCTTTAATGTTTATAATTCCAACTCTCACACTGATGAAAATTGAAATATAGATTAGAAATTTTTAAATAATTCTGGTGTTTTATCAATTTTCGAAGTGAACAAATGCAAAATATGCATTTACACAATTTGTAAGAATGTGATATTCCACACGTATTGTAACAAAACTTTTTGCGCATTGCAAAGTTTTTCACTCGGAAACTGGTAAGTTATGAGAGTTCAGTGCTGAATTTATATCACATGTTTTAGATTAGGTAGATTGTGGATCTACAGTTGGCATAACGTGTAAATTGGAAAAATTGACTGATTTACGAAGTAAAGGATTTCGGTGGTGGTGGGATGGTGGGATGGGTTTTTACATCGCACTAGTGCTGCGCAATCTAAAGGAGTTCATATACAGGCGACAGTAGAATTTTCAAAGCAATTTTAAGATTCGAGCTAAAGTGAAGGTACAAGGCAAAGTTTTGCAGAGCTATTGAATTTCGAATGAATGTGCGAACGATAGATTAAAATTATTGGTCGATATTGTGTATTTTTAACGTTACATTAGAAAGCTACGCAGTGTGCAATTAGTGGCGGTCTGGGATTCACACCTTGGAGTGATTCGGAGGCATAGAAACGCAACTTTAATCACTGTTAAAAATGGTTTCTCAAAAATGAGCAAAATAGTCTCAAAATAGTTCCGAAACATTATATACTTAAATTTGAAAATCCCATGTACTCATTTCTGAGTATATTGACATGCTCAAAAATGGGGTTGACGACAAAGAATCCCATTATCCCCATTTTTGGGCATGTCAATATACTCAAAAATGAGTACATGGGTTTTCAAATTTAAGTATATATTATTTCGGAGCTATTTTGAAACAATTCTCCTCATTTTTGAGAAACCATTTTTAACAGTGATCTTCCACACTTCCCCGCTTCGGTAACTGTCAGAAGTATTTTTTTTATGGAACATGAGGTCATTGGAGCCATGACAGATTTTACGTGCACTGGAGACCATTAATGTGTTCGAAACTGTTTGGCTGGTTTGAATTCCGCAAAGAAATTGAAGATTAAGATGGATTAATCTGTTAATCATTTGAAGCATCATTCGAGGTTCTATTATTATTATTATTATTATTATTATACCTTTACAAGAGTGATTAATTAAAAAAATATAAATAAGCAAATAAAAATAGAACATATTTCAGTAAAGGGAGATGAAAGTACAATTTTAATAAACAAGTAATTAGCTTAAGTTAAAATAAACACTTAAATTTTGTTGGAGTCTCTATTCTACTCTTTAACTACATTTCTTGCGACCATGGAAGCCTCTGCGCAAGTGCGAATTCAACGAGTCCACTAGTAAAATAGGGGACACAAGCTTTTCGTTGAGAGAAAATAAGCGATAAGGGAATACCGAATGACTGGATGCTTACTAAATTCAAACCTGTTGGTCAACTTGGAAACCCTCCAAGATTTTCGATTCGTCCTCACTGCTAGGCGTAAGGAACGTGGTTACACTATATCTTTATGTTAGGTATATAAGCATGAATTCAGTTGAGAATAAGCAAGCAAACATTGGATTGGAAATATATAGCATTATGTTTGTTTGTTATTTTATGTCTATGTTACTTTTTTCTTCTGAAAGAGATTGAAAAAAGGTTGAATATATCACACAAAACAACTGAAATCCACATAAGATGTCATGGACTTATTGAGAAACTCAGTATCTGTCTTCCGTAGGAATTCAAAGAAATTCACTTAATAAAATGTATCAAAATATTTGATACGCATTTCAAACGTAATGCAATCGACCCTTTTTTGAAATGAATTATCACTGGCGATGAAGAATGTCTATGATAACATTAAATTAAAATGATCATAGTCCAACCGTCATGAACCACGCTTGGACTATGAAAATTGAATTGCGAAGGAAAAATGAATTACATCAGAATAACATCACACTGAGAAAAAATTGGTAACTGACATCTAGAATCTGAATTGTGGCTCTAGAAAAAATAGTTCCATGTCATCCTTATAAATTCTAGTCTCTTTGAAAGCGAGTTCTAGAAACCCTTATAAGAAGCGTTTGCCTATATTCTCGAGGGCAAAGTTATTAAATCTCTGCAAATAAATGCGAATAGAAGAGGTGGGTTTCAGCAACTATAATTTTGGCTCATTACCTAATTCTAGAAAATCATGCGAGAATTTCTCGCAATGCAAAAGATTCAGAATATTCAGAATATTGTTTCACCATCTAGAAATGTGTAAACTAAAAATTCTGGATTCTTTAGTCTATTCAGTTTATTGTCGTGCCTTATGCGCATAGCTCGGAAATCTATATTTCTAGATAAGGGATTTAGAAAATGACCATTTATTCATTCTAGATGAAGACGGTATATTTCTTTTCCTCAGTGCATGCTGTCAATTTGGAAGGATTACAAAAATGTTGTGTATTTTGAACTGCTTCCAAGCAAACAAACGATGAACTCAGATGTTTTCTTCCAACAACTTATGAAATTCGAAGAAGCAGTCAAAGAGGAAGCGCTGGAATGGTAAATCGCAAAGAAATCGTGTTTATCCACAACAACACGACTCCTTTAGCAGCACGGAAAAAATAATTAAAGATTTGTTGAGAAGTGATGTCGCATATTCCATATAGCTCCGACCTTGCACCATTGGATTATTAATTATTTCAAACTTTACAAATTTTTAAACGGTAAGAAATTTGATAAGGACAATGACCTCAAATCGTATATCTGGTTGAATTATTTGCTGATAATAAACAGAAGTTCTATGAGCGCGGATTCTTGAAATTGCTGGAAAGGTGGTAAAATGTCATCGAACAGAATGGAAAACAGTTTCATTTTTGAGGTAGAAAAAATTAAGTTCTATTTTACTCTAAATATCCGAAACCATTTGCTTACCCAATAGTACTTCACAAAATTGGCAAACTAGTTTTAACACGGGAAGTTTTTCAAAATTTCTAACATATTTAATTTTTCTCAGTATTGAACTCTGTATTACAAATATATTAGAATACTTTTTTTTAAAAGAAAAGTGTAATATTAAGGGGTGAAACCACAGTAGAATTTTCAAAAAATAAATTTTTTTATTGGTCTTAAAGATGCTTTGAACCTTGTAAAAAATGAATTAAAAAGTCTGATCTCTGAAAAAAAGAAAAAAAAAAAAAAAAACTATGGAATTCCGAGCTCCTCTTTTAACACCTCGGATGACCCGATACGGCCTACCTGCATGAACTCGATACCTGCTCAGAGATTCCCACTTTTTAAATTGTAACTTCTTCAAAACCTCCATAGATGCCGATTGTGTAGTGTCTGGGTATAGTTAGAAGCATTTCAAAAAGTAGAATTTTTTTATTTGGTCATATCTATAGCACACTTCAAAACTTCAAACGCGCTTTTCTCGAAATATGATTTTTCAAAACGGCACGCAGCATAACTCCAACAATTTACAATATTTTTATTTGAAAATTTAACCACAACTTTGAAAAGTGAAACACGCAAAGAATTTTCGATTAATTAGTTTAAACAATATTTATTAACAAATGACTTTTTTTTTTTTAATTGAGCGACTTTATTCGTGGTTCACTAACTATACTCATGTAGATTACATATATATATATATTTTTTTTTTTCCGGATTCGGATTGGCACTAGTTACAGTATACGTGCCGTAGATTACCTCAAATTCAACGTGCCTTAGGAGAATTGTTGCAGTGTGACCATTTTGTAATATTTTCTGGCAAAATCTTTTTGTTATATGCTTAAATAGTGTATGCTTAACAATTACACCAAGTATTATTTCTTTATCACCTTTCCTAACACCCAAAACAATTAAGAAAAAAAAAATAATTAAGCCGTTACAGTGGTGTTATCCCTTAAAAGTAATTTTACAGAGAAAAAAATGTCAAGTATTAGAAAAAAAGAATTACTTAACAATTATACTGAAGTATGTTGCTGCATTCAAGTAAGCCATATGATGACTCTTGATGTATATGTCTCGATGATATCTATTGTAGTCGTAAAATATCTTCACCTCGTACCCTGTGGTACACCCTGAATAAACCAATATATTTAAAATTAATTTCATTTTGAGGTTTTAAAATATTTCATTTGTAAGATTTTAATGGTTTTCCGCAAAATGATTTGAAATCTTAGATCTGGAATAATATTTTCCTAAAAATTAAATATCAAGTAAGATTATGATAAAGTATACTCTGTTTACCTGTTTTTTTAATTTTTAAATTTTTTTTTTTTTTTTTTTTTTTTTATTTATTTATTTATTTTTTTTATTTACATTTTTTTCCCCCTTCATTATATTTAAAATAATTGTATAATTTATTTTTAAATAATTGTATAAATAATTGCACAATTTTATGTTGAATGGATCTGTCCTATATTTTTGGATAACAATTTTAACATACCGTGATTTGATGTAGCATTAAATCACATATGATTTGTAACGTCACAAGTTGCATTGGATGAAAATCGGTTTTTCCTATATATATTTTTTTTTATTTACATTTTTTCCCCTTCATTATATTTAAAATAATTGTATAATTTATTTTTAAATAATTCTATAAATAATTGCACAATTTTATGTCGAATGGATCTGTCCTATATTTTTGGATAACAATTTTAACATACCGTGATTTGATGTAGCATTAAATCACATATGATTTGTAACGTCACAAGTTGCATTGGATGAAAATCGGTTTTTCCTATAGTTTCAAAATTTGAAGAGTTGAGTTCATTGGGTTTTACGTCGAGTTAGAGTTATGCAATGTGCTGTTGGAGACGATCTGGGATTCATCCTTAAATGTGGTCCGGAGACATACCATGACAAATTATTACTTCGCAAAGAGGACAAAATTTGAAGAAATTTTTCTTTTTCTTAACAGGATAGTGTAAGCCATTTACTATTATTCACTCTAGTATTAACGTATGTTCTTATATAAATAAAAAAAAATAAAAACTAAAATATAATCTTCATCATAAAATTATGCATTTCGTAATTCTTCTGCTTCTATTAAAATTCATGATGAACTATTACATACCTAACACACAGAGATAAACATTTCCCTGCAAATATATTTAAAAATAAACTATAATGTTTGTGATAATATAAATATGATTCAGAGTTATTGAATAGCTTAGAACCATCTATTTTAGAAAACATATTAAACTCATTACATTTTTCTCTTATTAGTTTTGTAACATCGTACTAGCAGAAGATATATTAATCTCAAAACACCTATATTAACTTCAGATTCTATATATTATTGTATTCAAATTAGAATGACGTATTTCATTATTTCAACGAAATTAATATTTCTAAACAATGGTACACCACAAACAACAAAACAAATAAATAATAAAACAAGGTAATCCCTTGACGGGTATTCCGTGCTATCCATGCTGCAGTATATTTAATACATTACCTCTCTCAAACGAATATTATCCGCATATATTTCATATCTATTTTATTTCCTGCATATTAATTTCCGAAACAAACTCATTTACTATATCGAGCTCCCGTTACTTTCTGCATTTTAATAAAAACTCTGGCTTCATACGATAAAATATTTAACATAAATCAATTCATCTAAGGTACCATAAACTCTTTTGGAATAGAAGAGGAAACTTAGATACCATAAATTAATTCACTTCATTTTGTTTGGTATTCAGAAGAAATTATATTCTCATTCGAATGCCTGAGATTATTTTGTATTGTAAAGCTGGCAAGACACCTTAGCATTTTGCAACGGCACATCATTAAAAGGAGGGGATCTGAATAATTCCGAAATGGTTAGACCATTAAGGGATTTGCTGAGGCGCTTCGATCCGAAATATTTAGTTAGGGATTTTGAAGAACACATTGAGAATTTCTAACGGCTGCTGTTTTGCATAATAAGAGGGATTGACGCAAATTAAGGAATATCGGGTACTTACAACTTTCGTGATACACTAGGAAAACATTTAGAGTTCTGTTTAATGTTTCCCGCTCATAAATTATAAGAATAACAGTAGGTGATTATTTATTTAGTTTTAAATCAGTTTCGTGTTTAGATAAAATATGTTTTTCCGTACTTCTAAATTTATCATGTACACGATTGATTATTAAATTGAGTTTCTAGAACTACAAATCTTCTTTTTAAAATTTAACCAACCACTTTAAATGAAAACCGAGTTATAGAGACAAACATCAGAATGTTTGTGTATTATAAGATTCTTTAACTGACTCTAACATAAAATAATTGTATAACCGTTTCTAAATAAAATAATTTTTTTCATCAATAGCTGTTTAAATGAACCTTATATTAGTTAAAGAAAGGGAAACAGTATTTATCAATGTGATATGTTTAATTCTATCATATTAGGATAACAACCATTTGTGTTGAAAATATGCACTACAAGTGAAAATGCATAGGCATCGTGTTTAATTAGGTCATCACTTTAAAAATATATATTTAGCTGCAGATTTTTAAGAACACATTAATAATTTATAAATGCTGCTATTTTTCTATAATAGGAGGTATTGATTCAAATTAAGCAATATTGGGTACTTACAACTTTCCTGATACCCTGGCTGAACATAAGAAAACCTTTAGACTTTTGTTTATTGTTTCCCTCTAATAAATTGTATGAATAACAATGGATGACTTTTTAGTTTTGAGTAAATTTCGTGTTTAGATAAAATATGTTTTATTCTATTTCTAAATACATTATACTTGAGGTCGATTAGTAAACTGAATTTTCAGAACTAAAAATATCTCTCTGTAGGACGCTAACCAGCAGCTTTAAATAGCGAATATGTTATGAAGACAAAAGTTAAGTGCTTGTGTTTTACACACTCTCTAATACAGACTAACATAAAACAATACAATAGTTCCTTATTGAAGCAATACTTGGTGAAGCAAAAATCCCACACACATTTTTTAACTTTAATGTAAAATCTAATAAATGGCATAAAAAAAGTGCGATTTTTTTTTTTTTTTTTTTTTTTTTTAAGCAAATAAAAAGTAGTTATGAAATTTCCTCTCAGATGGCATCACTTGTTTCTATGTTTATGCTTTCGCAGTGGCTGGCATTGAAATATTGAAGACACGTACAACACATATAATTCAGCTGTTTCCACAAACAATGCTTTCGTGGATTGAATTAGATGTCGTTCAAATTAGAGCTCAAAAGGGCGCACCTAATGAAATGCTATAATGAATTTCACAAAATAAATGCTCTTTAACTGAATGCTTTACGTTTATTGATTTTTTTTTTCTTACTGTTTTAAATATATAACGTCATCTATGGATAAAATTTGGTACTATTTTTTTCCCCCTCAAACAAAATATTTCATCGTAAGAAGAATTGTATACCAAACGTACTCTAGTAAATTAATTTATTCGTTCTACATTTAAATTTAAAGCATCAGAGATTGCTAGACTACTTTGTATTTTCGTTTTCAATTATTTTAATAAACCCCGTATATCAGTCGAAAGATCCCGTATAAAATAATAACTATGAACAACATATCATTAGTTATGCTTCATATGCCGTATTAAATGAGTAACTAATTTTGTAAAAAATATAAAGTATATGTAAAATGTACATGAATGCGTTTGTTACTCGATAAAACTGTTTAAATGTATATATTATTATTATTATTATTATTATTATTACGTTTCGCAAGTTGAAGATATTCAGTTAAGGTTTTGAACAACATATACTGGGAGTTCACAAATGCGGCTGTTTTGGCTGCAGAATAATAGAAAGGATTGACGCAAATTAAAGAATATATTAGGTACTTAGGACTTTCATGATTCCCTATAAAAATATTATAGTTTATAGAGATTATCAGAAAGATTTTTCTATGCTATAAAATCTTTGTACACGAGAAAATAAAATAAAAAGTTAAATAAATTATAATATTGAGAAAGGGAAATCGTTAAAAGAAAAGTTTGAATTAAAGAAAATAGGAAAATATTTTGTCAAAGGATATATATGCACACAAAGAAAATGTTAATAAAAGGATTAAAGAAAAAAAATCTTAAGTAAGCTTTACATTACAATGTTACAATGAAATTATTTTAATTCTTGTTTTACCTCAAAATATTAATACAAACTTTATGACCCTTGATTAAAAGAACTTCCACCTTCAAAACTTAATTTTTCAGATGCTTTCCTGTTCATTGTACACACTCATAAATATGACATTTCCAGGAAGTCCTTATTATATTAGTATCTGTAAATAAATTTCAAAACATTTGTAAATAAAAATCCAATAACTTTAGATAATCGAGAATATTCGAAAATGATTATGTACGAAAAGAGGTAAAATGTGTTTTCAATAGCTCTTTGTCTGGAATTTTCAAGAAGAGGAAAAGTTTTCCGCGGAATTCACTGCTTCAGATTTTGTTTCCGAGAAGTAATTGCATCCCGGGCAAAAGGAAAAATGAGAATTGCATGCGCAAGATTGTTGGAAAACGCTTAATTTTTCTGGTCGTTTTATGAAGCATTATTAATATTGATAATGAATTTGTAAATTTTAAATCAATGGCTAAATAATATTTACTGCACAGAGAAGTTAAATTATTTATTTAAAAAATGTATACATAAAGTGTAAGACCAAATTAGTTAGAAGGAAATGATTTCTCAGAAAATTAAACTTTTGTGCAAACTGCATCATTTTACGCATCGCATGTGTAGGCGGAAAATTAAAATAGTATGTTGTGGCCACTACATGAATTTCTTATATATATTCCAATGCAAATAATTTATTAAAATTATCTTCCATGATGAATGCAGACGATTTTCCTTCTAGAGAAGTGTAAAACTAATCCAAAAAAGTCAATTTTATTCTGCATATAAAAAATTAAAAAAATACTTTAAAAAAAAAAAAATGGAAAAAAATCGATAATTTTATTTTAAATTACCCCAGATCGGTTGTTGTTCAGTCATTCGTTTTAAAGGTACTGACGAGCTCTTTTGAAAGGTACTCATAATGGAAATTTGTCCCTCCCTCCCAGGGGGGGGGGATGATTCTATATATAGATCTAATCAAGATAACTATCAAGATATCTAAATCAAGATAACTATCAGTTTTATAAATAATCATTTTTTATTTCATAATGGTTCTTAAAAAATAATTCTCTTTATACACATTTATACAAAATTTTGTCCTATACTGCCATGCTAAAAATTGTAGAAAAGGTGGTATGGTAACGCCTCCTGTAGAACAATTTTCATCAAAAGTTGATTGACACTAATTTATGTCAAGGTACATCTACATACCAAATTGTATGAAATTCTGTGCAATAGTTTCCGAGGTACAGTTTCCACAAAATTTTGTCACACACACGCACACAGACAGACAGACATTTTCTAAAAATTGCCAAATCATCTTCTAGACCTGTCAAAACCCGTAAATTCATCAAAAATCAAAAGTCGAAAATTTTCTAGGAAACCACTAAGTAAAAATGAAAGAAGTTAAAACTTATTATTTTTCCACGATAGGGAAGGTAATTGAAATAATATTAATAAGGGGTCAACAAAGTGCGCTCTTTTCAATTACTTAACAAAAAATAGACTGTGATTGAGACAACTTAACAACAACAACAAAAATAGACAGCTAATAAAAGAGAAATAATAATAATAATAATAATATCAGAACTTGAACAGTCTTTTTTTAAATGCTACTATTTACGTAGAGTAATTTTTCCTTTCCGTTAATTATAGAAAATTACTAATAAAAATTTCTTTTTGAAAATAGTGGTCTAAAAATGGGTCGGTTGTAGCATCCATGTAACGGCTGCTTATTTATTTATTTATTTATTAAGATTTCCCTACACACGATTTTTTCAAAATGGATTCTACGAAAAAAAAAAAGTCAAGAAATGTATTATGAATATTTATAGGTTTCTATAAATTTTGCACTGCATAGTTAATCTTTTTTCCATTACTAAAACTGCGTTTCAGAATTTCTAGAATCAGCAGATTATTAAAAGTATTTAACAGTTCAACAAAGTTCTCTTGTTGCATCACACAGATATATTTAAAAAGTTTATTTTGAATACCAAATCATTTATTCTACTTTTCTTTTATTATTCATGGTTTACATTTAATATTAACATGATAGGCTATTTTTTTTGCATAATGTATTATCTCATTTTCTAATAAGTGGATGATTTGGTTTTTCTATTTTTTATCCATTTTATATGTGAAATAATAACGCAGTTTTATGTGAGCATATGACAAGGCAGTTATCGTCCTTTTTTCATGTGAAATAAATTGCTATTTTGTACTTGATATAATGTGTCCTTACAGATAAACAGCGAGAAATGTGATATGGGTGCATGTAAGCAAGCCAGCGCAAACAGTCTTTAATAATACATACGCGCGCGCAAAAGTACACTCACAAAATAATCATTTATTTTATGTTCAGTGAGAGTGCTTGATTTAAAGTTATTTCATACACACAAACAAGATTGTAGTCAAAATACTTTACTAAGTTTTATAATTCTGAATTCTACAAAAAATATTTTTATACAAAATAATTATAAGATAAAAAACTTTTTATATACCATGTTTTTAAATTTTCTGTTGAAACATAGCTGTAGAACTACAATAGCACTTTATCAATGCGTATAAAATTTTTAAAGTGATAATGACATCCATTTTTGTGAGATGCATAATTTAACTTTTTACAATTTTTAACGTTAACGTTTAATTAAATGTATTTATTTTAATGTCGAAGGAAAATGAAATCGTATTTTTTTCTTTCTTTTTGGCTACAATTAAATGATAGCAAATATTTTAATGGCTATTTTTAAAGCTATTAGGAGGTTATTATTTTCATATTTTAATTAATTAAAAGAAAAATAATAAAAAATTCGAAAATCGGGCTTCAAAGTATTGTGTTGTCATCGGGTTCTGGGCTATTCTGAAAGTTTCAAATGTCTAACTAGTAGGGAAGTTAGCTAAAAATTGATTGCAAGATTGGTACCGGACAAACAAACAAGAACCAAAGTTAATAAAAACATGGTAAAAATCTTTTGAAATATCTCTACTAATTAAATGTGCTAAATAAAAAAAGTAAATAATTAAATTCATAATTAAATTTAAGACTAAGTAATATAAACATAAACGTCTAAAACAAGTTATTGTGAAGGAAATGATGTTTATTTTTGTTAAATATAAAATTTAACTTCGTGGTTTCAAAGAGTATTTTTTGTAACAATATATGTGGATTAAATTATTTTAATTTAAAGAATTTACTGCATTATATCTATTAAAATAAACAGATAGTAAATGTTGTAAAAAAAATATCGTAAGACCGAAATATATCTGAAATTCAACTATGAAAAAGAACTTACAATACCTAAATCAATAAACAATTATCGTTTCATAAATATCGTGTAACACAGCAGATCGCTGAACAAACAACCGAGCAAAATATTCTCCTTCAGCAAATGTCAGTTTCAAAACATTATTTTCGAAAACATGCCTATAAAATATACACATCCTCTGAATTTTCTAAAAAGATTTTCCTCCCTAAATTACTATGTTAAAAGTCCTACCTAATCATTTCCAGTAAGGTATTGATTCGACGAATTTACAAAAGCTTGCAGCTCTATTTTGAAAAGATACAAAATATTTTAAATAGAATTATTTCAATTTATTTACTAGACTGGCCTGGACAAAATATGCTGCTTGATACCAATTTTAAGTACACAGGAATTTGCTTGTAATTCTTCTCTCTCTCCCTGGACGCAGATGCGTGAATATAGGGATTAAATTGTTAGCCAGGCTTTTCTGAATTTCCATTCTGAATTCGATTATTATTTGTGGATGTATCGGAATTTATTTCGGACTTTTACGGTACATGGACAGATCTCTCATACTTGGATTATGTTATTATCAGTTCCGGGATTTGCATTTAGACGAGGATTTCAAAAATGGAGGTTGGTTGTAGGAGAATAAAGGAGATGAATTTATCGAGTGGGATGGAGATTTTAACGGTGATTTTAATTTTTTAAAACGCAAGTAAAGTGAATATTTATTTCCGTATCAGACAAAAATGTTGAAATGGGAAGCAAATTTCAGCAAAGTTTCGATATAAATATTTTTATATAATATTTTATATTTTTAAATGGTTACTACTTAGTGGTTGGCTGGTTGGGTTTAACATTGCTCTAGTTCTGTGCAATGGGTAATTGGCTACGGTCAGGGGCTAATTCCTAAGAATGTTCCGGAGACAAATCATTATAATTTTGGTCCTCCATGGAGGGTAATATTTTTATATGAACAAAGCCATTTATACAAACTGTAAATGTCCCATTTGTAGAAAGTAATCAGATGAGCATTACGTGCCTTTCTTTGTGTTAAACAAAAGAAGAAAAGAAAAAAAAGAATAAAGTTCATAAAATAATTTGAAGCTTTTTCTAAAACTATTAATAAAAGTGTTATTTGAAATCATCTTGATGTTAATGTAATTAAACAAACATTTTAGTGAAAATTAATATAAAAGGAAAGAAAATATATCTATTGCGAGCGTTGGTGTTTAATTAGAATACAATATATGTTTATTTTATTCAGAATTCGCAGTGTTTCTAAATTTTTACATTCGTTTTATTCTTTTGTCACCACTATTTCAGTGCAGTCATTTTTAAATAATATACATTACAACCTACAAGAGTTTTTCTTTTTTTTTTTTTTTTCAAATAGTATTAAAAATATAATTAAATGTCCGTAAAATGTTTGAAACGAAGTGAACCCTATATATTCCCTTTTTATATACACCTACATATGAATCGATTCATAAAAACCGTTTCCTCAATTCTCATGTGCCGTCTTCGAGTCCTGGTTTTAGGATATACCTAGTGGTTTGGAATCCACTTTAGCTGTAGGTTCCGGGTTAATGAACCTTAATGTGCAGAAAATGACCGTAAATCGACAATCCTAATTTCGAATACAATTATAAATTCGTTCTCTCCCATCCCCTGTCACAAAATTTTAAAAATTAATTTAGAAAATAAAATAGAAGAATCGTTTTGCTATTGCATTAATATAAGACCTTAGCTCTCTATGTTATTGTCTAAAGTAAAAGTAAAATACTTCTATTATTTTAATTTTCTAAAATTATCTTTTTTCTAAAAAAAATTTGTAATATGTTCAACCTGTTATAGAATAGTCCATAAACCAAATTTCAAAGCCAAAACAAATTCAATAGACTCATTTATATTCTAAATCCTATAATGTAGAATTTTCTTAGATTTAAATTTCTCCATTTGGTTTGCCGACATTTTTCAATTATTTTCATTGTAGTGTATTTAGTAGAAAGCTGCTAATTCCAGCGCGTACAGTTTTTCAAAAACACGTTTAATAGGTAAGACTGTTTAATATAAAGATATTTTCGGAATACATCTAAATAAATATAAGAAATTTTCATTAAATAGAATTGAAACTTTCACACCGATACGTGTGTCTTATTCTTTTTAAAATTCATCTAAATAACACGTGCCATTTAAATAATTTTTTAAATGCGAGTTTGATTACGTTAGGGAAAAACACCTGAATAATTGTAACTATGCAATGGTCTTTGTTTTGCTCGTTGCTATTATGATCATTTTTTTTTTTTTTTTCTTTTTTTTTTGTAATAGAAGAAAATTAAATTGAAGAATAATAATCTTTTTTATATTTTTTATTTTATATGTATATAAACATCTATGTTCTGATAAATATAAAAGTAAAAACGTTAAATCAATCTATTTTCAGGCTAGACTTTATGGTTATCCTAAATTTCTAGTAAATTCAATTATTAAATCTTATTTCTATTTTATTCTATCCTGATATATGGTGTTAGCGTTAAAAAAAAGGGGGGGGGGCACTTTTGTGTATTTTCAACGAAAAAACTACAAAAAGATAAAAGACAATAAAAAAGGTGAAAGTTGGGCGGGCAGATTCTTGGTTACGGAGGATGGGTGGTGTTGTTTGGCTGGATGGTTGGGAGGGATTGTGAAAAAAAACAATGGGTCATTACTTTTCTTTTCACTCTAACAGATGGCGCTCATTCTTCTATAAATTGTTCTTTTGAATCCATGAAACACTTCTATCTCTAAATGTAACTATGAATTGCGAAATTACGTAACTCAAATAAATTCAAACTTAATTACATAAATTAATTAATTTTAATATTAAATTTTAACTTTAAGGATTTTTTGTTAAAAATTAGAAGAATACTAATTACACTAAAATTTAAACTAAAAATTATTTTACTTAATCGTACAGTAGATGAATTCATTTCCCTTATTAACTGTGAATTTAACTGTTTTCGGCCTCATGGCTGTTGTGGAGTGTTTTACCTTTTTCGGCATGCTTTTCAAAAGTAAAGAAAGTTAAAATTTAGTTTTATTAATTTTCCTTAGGGGTTTTTTATTATTATTATTATTATTTTGAAGGGATTGCTGTTTTATGTTTAATAAGTTCATTTCTCTCATGGTTTATTCCGCTTCATAAATTTATTATGAAAAAATTGGTGTTTGAATTTTAATATGTTTATTTCTTTCTTGGTTTTTCCACTTCATAAGTTTGTTTCTAACTAGGTTTTTCCAATTATTGTTTGAAATTATTTTCAAGTCTTTTAGGTGACCTCGGACATTGCATGCTGTACATTTTTAACATTTTGCATACAGCATGACAGAAAGATCACCTAATTTGCATACAACATTCATTCAATGCCCTTGAAAAAGTGGTGAATTTGTATGCTTCAATATCGGGTTGCTTATTTTTTCTTTTCGTCAACTTCACTCATTTTTTTTAGTTCTTCATGTGATACTTGATTATAGGACCGTGTAATAAGATTCTGAAAAACAGAAGGTTGACTCTAGGATAATATTTTAAGATGAAAAGAGGGAACTATGTAATGAAATGAACCTATTAATTTTGAGTTGAGGAAAAGAATTTCCGAACAAAACAGAACAAGACTGAATTTTGGCTCAAAAGCTCAAAATTCTATACAATACTTTTCAAGTGCTATCCTCATAGCATTGAGAAAAGAATTGTAGGTTTTCTGTAATTGATATGCATTTTAGCAAAAAATCAATTGATAACACGAACCTACAATGAAAAAGAACCCTGAAATGAATTAAATGAATTAATGACAAATTTTTTTTCCAGAAAAATAAAAACAGAAAACTTTCCAAAAAATTAAAACACTTCATGAACCTTAAAAAATAATGAAACCATAACCTAAACCTTCAAGAAAAAATTACCTTATACTTATTCATGCCATAAATTCTGTTACACCAAAATATGTCTCTAAAAAATTACCAACACAAGATTGTTAATTTTTTTTAAATTTTTAAATTACAACCTTTTATAAGTTAAAACAAAAATGGAATTATTCAAAATGTGCCCCTTTTGCTTCGACACAAGCTCTGAGTCTCCGGGACCAATCATCTGTTGCAGTACGCACCACTTCTTGTTGGAAATTGTCCTCTGCTTTTACCAAAACAGATTTTAGGTCCTCCAAATTGGTGTGTCCTCTGCGGCAAGCCATCCTCTCAAGGTGAGACCACAGTCCATAATCCAGGGGGTTTAAATCTGGGCTTCCTGAAGGCCAATCTGAAGCCTTAATGAACTCTGGAACATTCATTACCAACCACTGTTGAGTCGTCCGAGCTTTGTGTGCAGGAGCCGAGTCCTGCTGGAAGACACAATGTTTTCCGGCAAAGAGGGTTCCACTCAGGGGTTTCACTACTTGTTCTAAAACATCTTCTTGATTGTTTTTGGCTCGAGTTTTAACCCCTTGTTCACAGAAATGGAGTTTTATGGTGCCATCAAAACTGACACCCCACCACACCATCACTGAGGTTGGATGATGGCCTCGTTCAACTCTCCCATTTTTTTCTTGGGCTTCCAAAGAGTAGTGAGCATAAACTTTGTCGTTCTGGTGGTTAAATTTTTCTTCAATGTTGAAAATTTTTTCATCTGAGAACAAGATGCTGCGGTGGAGACCATTAGCGTACCGGCTCAGGAGAACTTTGGCTCTTTCAGCCCTAATTTTTTTTAGGGAGTCTGTGAGGCTTTGTCCAGTCTTTCTACCATATTCACTCATCTTAAGGTCTTCTTTAATTATCCTGGACATGGATCTTGGCGAAATATTTATCTCCCGGGACATGATTTTCTGTTTTCGGAGTGGATTTATCCGAATTCGATTTTCCACAGCTTTGATGGCATTTTTCGTCCTCACAGACCTGGGACGACCTGATCGGGACCTATCCTTGACAGATTGGGTTGCTCTGAAACGGGTTATGGTGCGCCACACAAACAAACGGTTTATACCCGAAGATTTAAGCAACTTGAAAATCTCAGAGTTGGATGAGGTTTTGAAGAGCAATAAGTTTGTGACGGTTCTGTTCAATGTCTCGCTCCATTTTCCTGCAATGAAAGCTGGACAAGAAATGAGTGGCCTTTTAAAGCTATATATCAAACATAAACACTGGGCAAAGGACAGGTTTCTGCGGGCTTTTGTTTGGTTTCATTTACAAATCTAAAAGTTGTAACAGAACTTATGGCAAGACTAAGTATATATATATATATATATAATTACAGAACTTTGAATAAACATTACAAGATGCAAGAAAAAATCTGTAAGTATTACTTTAAAACGCCAGTTCTGTAGTGCTTTATTATATATATATATATTCACTATAAAAATGCGAATAAATATTAAAACTCTTTTTTGATAATAATAAAGCATTATTATACTTGAATATATATTTCATCCTTTTTCAATTCATTTAAACGCAGAAGCCTTTAGAATTTAAATAAATATTTTTAAGAGTAAATTTTGATGAAAATTTGTACAAAATGCATTAAAAATTTTACGTCTTTTATAATTTATATTTCACAATATTCATTATACTCATATATTTAGATATAATTGAGTCCTTTTATTTTTGTAAAATTTTTTAAATATTCAATTATGGTTTAAAACTACTTCTACTATATTTAAAATTATGATCCCTTTGCGAAACAGAAGTTATAGTTTATAGAAGTTATAAAGCTGGGGACAATTATAAGAAATGCTGTTTGTTTTTGGTTTCGGAATGGAATCTGCTTTATTGCACATGCATGAAGTCTGTTGTGGCTTTTGTCAAAATAGAGACGAGAAGAAAGAATAGAATGTTACATCTTGTCAGCTACGTTCTTTTAGCACCTGCGTAGCATCAGCAGTCATCCCTTACCGTGGTAGAGTTGTACTTGTTTGTTTAGGACTGTTATTGGGGAACAAATAGTGGTATATTTATATGTTAGAAAGTCATAATTTTAACAGAAAGAAATGATAAATATTAATAGTAATTGAGGCGAACTTCATAAGTACTAAATATTCATGATGGTATACTTGTAGCAAATTACATCGAAATACTGTTGTTGAATGATGATAATGAAAAAAAACTTTATAAGCAAACACCTTAGATTAGAAAAATCCGCAAAAATTGCTTCTGGCTGAAAATAATGAAACACAAAACTTCATCAGGCGAAACAATGCAGCTACCTACGATCGTAGATTCAACTTTTCTCGCCTTATGAATGGCCGTGCTTAAATATTTCTATCAGAAGTAATTTCTGTTCTTTTTTTTTTCCTTCAATTTATGGTGTTTGTTTACAAACATTTATCGTGGGAATTTGTTTACCTTATCATGTATGAGTGCTGTCAAGAAAAACTTGAAAGTTAATGTACAGGATCACGATAAAATAACTTTCAATATTCGGAAGCATTTACAGCAGAAACTAACCGAATGAAACCAAATTTCATCTGCAGTCTGCCAAAGAAATAGGAAGATGATTACTGCTAAGAAAAATTTAGTATCCAAAGTTCTCGCTAGAGAAGATTTTCGAGATGTTCTCACGAACGCACTGTTGAATTTATACAATCAAGGTAGATTATGCAATTTCCCTTGTGCATAGTGATTTCGGGGCTGTTGAAAATTAAATAAGTCAATTTATTTTAAATAAATGCAGAGAAAATGTCAAGTTTCATTAATGTTCGAATAAAAATGCACATACATAAATGAATGGCATGCCGCATTACCGGCTTCTTATTTTATTTTCAACAGCCCCAGAATCAGTGTGTACTAGGGAAATTGCATAATCTACCTCGATTGTACAAATTCAGCAGTGTGTACGTGTGAACAGTGCAAAAAACTCCCGCATCGACAACTTTTAGTATTTTTTTTTTTTTTTTGTGTGTGTGTGTGTGTGTGTGTGGAAATCATCTCTCCATATCTTCTATAATGTGTAGATGATTTTTTTTTTTATTATTCGGTTCATTAGTTTTGCTGTAGATGTTCCCAAACAGTGAAAGCTATTTTATGGACACCCTGTATTTAATTCATGACACTCTTAATTTAAATTAATAAATGTATTTTTTTATGTTTCAAGTATTTTGATATATATAAATAAACTTTAATTTCTTACGAAGAAAAATAGCTTTTGCAACGGAATAATTCTACAATGTAGTCCTCACTAATTTGATTTAACACTGATTTTGGAAACATCTGCAAGAGTTTTATAGCTTGTTTATTTTATTTTAATTGCTTATTTACTTATTTGTTTATTATTATTATTGTTATTATTATGAAAAAATATTATCACTTCCAAATGTTTGAAACTAACATTTCCAAAGATGACATTTAATAACTGATGTTCCATAAAACATCATTTTTTTTTTTAATATATATATAATTTGTATTATAACAAAACAATTTGGAAAACTTTGAAAAACGTTCAAGGATGCCAATGTAAAACTTTTTTTATCCATAATCGTTCAAAAATACATAATGTAGGCTGTTACGTTTAAAATGTTTTTATAATGGATTATTTAATATAAAAGATAAGAGGAGGGGGGAGAGAATAATTTTTTTAGATATCAGGTTTACACATGCTTTCGCCTCGGTATTCAAAAATCCAGCTAATTAATAAAAACTAATATATTAAAACATAATATGGGATGAAAAAATCGATATTTCAATCGACTTTTTTCTTCACTAATTAGGACTTTTTTTAAAAAAAGTAGGAAAATTCGGTGAACCATCAAACACGCCCCCTAAAAAACATAATTCATTCCATCAACAATAGAAACAGCCTCATTTTCTATCCACCATGTACTTAAAAAGTATCTTCACATATAGCAAGCAGCAAGCGTATAATTTGTATCCACAACCTATTAAGGTCAAAAGAAAAGTTGTAGTTTTTTTCCCACCTATAGAGCAGCGAAGAAAATCACGCCAGAGAATAATGGACTCCTTCATCTCATTTATCTCACCACGTTTCAAAAACACGGCTTGGTGAATGATAAAAATAAAGAAAAAATAAAAGAAAAAACGTCATATATAAAAAGCAGCCGAATGGAGAAAGAAAGAAAAAAAAAAAAAAAAAAGTTAAATTTTTTAAAGTTTTCCCTTCCCTTCATCCCCACAGGTTTCCGATAATTTGTGTTTAATGCCTTTTTCCACACTCCCTCATACCCCCTCATTCAAGTGATCGATTTTTTTTTTTTTTTTTTTTTAAGATTTTTAATTTTTGTTTTAAACTCTTATAGATATATCGACTGAGGAGGTTGCTGGATTTTCTCTGGCGGCGAAGACCGTTATTGAAAAGCGCCAAAGTGGATGAAAGGTGTAATTTAATAGATAAGCGGGACTAGGCAAGATACTTTTTCCAAAGGTTTTATGTGATTAAGATTTTTCTGGCGAACAGTAATGAGGTAATTTCACGGTTTTTCGGAATTCTGGAATTCTTTTTTTTTTTTTCATTTTAGGGTATTTTATCCTTTTAATGGTGAATGCGTTTAAAAGTTAATGGTCGGAATTTTGAAACAATTTTAAAAGGAGAATTTTTCAGTTGGTTCAGAGCAACAATGCTCTGCAATCGACGTATTTTTATATTTTATTAATAATATTTCGCATTATATATTTTATATCGAAAAGTAGATAAAAGCATATTCAGTTCATATAAAATTTCATAAATTATTTATGTGTTGATACGATTAGGAAAAGTAGTACCGTAATTTCTGGTAGATAACCCGCAGGTAAGATGTGTCATTTCTCCACCAGAAATTTTATTTAATAGAGAAATCTATACTTTTTCGAAGGAACAGCTCGTACAAATATAAATTTATTTATCAATTGAAATTTCTGGTGCGAAACTGTATTATATAACCTGTGGGGTATCTACCAGAAATTACGGTAATTATATCACAGCCGCGAAATGTTATATTTTATTCAAAACACTTATTAACACTACATTCGAACAGAAATATTTAAAAATATTTTCCTGTTATTAAATAATTCGAAAATTGCAATACAAAAATAGTGGCTTTTTGGGGAAAGGAAAATTTGCCAAATGTGTTATATAGTTGATTTTATGTTTTCCGAAACTTTTTTTAATCACAATTTTTTTATAGTATTTTTTTAAATACTTTTCCAGTAATTTTCAAGAATTTACTGTAATGAAAATCCTAATATTGGGGGGGGGGGGGGGGGGGGATAAAATCCTGAACTCAAACACCCCTGGTCATGTTATCCAAACTTTAAATGTCTATTCAAAATTTTCTTTTACAGGTTTAATATGACTAGTGAGGAAAATATTACGAACATCGTACGATGACGGGCAGATATTGCTGTAATTAAGAGTTAGATATACAATTTCTTTTAAATGACTCCATGGAAAAATATCTCATCTCTTAATAAATTGAACTTGTAATTTCTTATGTGCACTGCTTCTTTTTTCTAACAAAGTTAAAGTTTTGAGCACACCATGTAAATTTTTTTTCAAAATTTCTACACTTTAGAAAAATAGTATAAGACACCTTCCTTTTTAAGAAATCAAAATCAGCAAATTTTTCTTAATTATGTCTTAAGGATTTTAGACACCATTTAAATTGTATGTAATATTAAATATACCAATTAAATTAAAAGTTAAGTGATTGTATTTGTAAATCTAAACATTCATTTTTACTTCTTCGCATTTTTTTTTTTTTTTTTTTTTTTTTTTTTTTTTTTTTTAAGGGAGAGGGGGGGGGGGGTTACATGAAAATTTTCTGCAAACTAGTACATTAATCATTAAATCAAACAAAAAGTATTTAATAATACAAGTTAAAATACCTAAATGCTATTTTTTACAGTCAACTTTCCAATGTATATTTTATAAATGAATAAAATAATAATAATAATAACGACTGAAAAATTACTTTTTTTTTTCTTTTCAAATAAAAAATTTACTTTAAAACAATTTCATCAAGCATTAATTTATGAATATATTATGAAAAAGAAGTATTAAAAAAGAAAATCTCCATCCTCTTAGTTAAACATAATTTTTAATCCAAACAAATATATTTTATTTCTAATTAAATATTAGAAGCTTCAATTTAATTAAGATGCATATTAAATTTACCAATTTTTCCTCTGAATTATTTGAAATACATCAGCGTTAAATATAAATAAAAAAAAACTTACACCATAAAAAATTCATGAATGTATCAGTCAGTAAAAATTAAATATTTCAAATGACATTTAAAAATGCGTTTTCAGTTCGCAATTACTTGCGTTTAAAAACCATTTCTTTCTTTCTGATATCTCGTTCTCGACATTTCAATGGAGATTTTTTTTTTTTTGAATAAACGAAACAAAGAGCAAAATTTATTTATAATTGAAATTAATGAATAATTAATTATTTTCTAAAGACATTTTCCCTCGGTTATGTTATTAGTGCTTATGAAATGAATAAATATTTAATCATAAAACAAGAAGAGCTTGATGAGTTGGATTTTATTTGGAAATTTGTATGTATTTTATTTAGCGGTTGAAAAAATATATTTCCTTCTTTGTTTTCTAGGCATTTCTTCGTAATTATGTTTGCTTTATTATTATTATTATTATTATTATTATTATTATTAATAGCTTCATTTAGGATTTTATACTATGTCAGTATTTATTTTCAAATAAGAAAAAAAATTATTTCTGCAGTTGTACAACATATTATCCGAAAAAATATTTTCACGATTATTTAAATTTATAAACATTGAAAAAAAGATATATACAAAATTTATAATTCAAAATTAAAGACTAGAATAAATATAATTAGTATAACTTGTACACAAAGAATTTATATTGAAAAATAACATATTTTGACTTCTATATATTCCTAAAACAAAAAAATTTCATTTATGAAATAGTTTATGTTTTCTTTACTTTAAATAATACAGGCATAAAAATAATTTTTAATTCGTTATTATTATTATTTATTCATTTATTTGTTAAACGTTTACATTTCTTCTCAATTATTTGTAATTGTATTTTCTGCATTTTAGCTAATTCTAAATAAATAATTTTAAAATAAAAGATTAACTTTCGAAAAGTTAGAAGCTAAAATTTATTTGCAGTAAATAATGAGATGAAGAGAAAATATGTGCATAAATGTCTTATTTTTGAATTTAATGTTTTCTTTGCATTCAATGACGGTGGCACAAAAATAATTTTCATCTTGTTTTTATCATTTTTTCTTTTAAAAAATAATCATATATATTTTATTCTGAATTATCTCTATTTTTATTCTTAATTTTTAACTAGTTCATAGAAAACAATTCAAATATAAAAGAAATAATCATTTTTTAATAACTTTATTGAGTTAAAATTTTAATTTTACTTTAATTTCTTGAAGCAAAATAGAAAGAAAGAACGAAGTGTGAACAAAGGAATTTTTTTCAAACTTGAAAGTTTCTTTCGCGATTTATGACAGCGGCATAAAAATACTTTTTAAATTGCATTATTCATTTATTTACTTATTTATTTTTAACAAATACTGACTTACCTTCCTTCTTAATTATTTTGCGGTGTAATTTTTCTTTGTATCTGATCCATAATATATATGTATATATATATATATATATATATATATATATATATATATATATATGTATATATATATATATATCATTTAGATTTATAGAATGAGAAATTAAAATTTTAGATTGTAGTACATACACTAAAACAATGTATTATTTTAATATAACCGATTTAAATATCTCACATTAAAACTGTAAAAAGTCTTTGTAAAGTCTAAAAAGTTTCAAAAAAATATTCTCAGTTTACGCATTAAAATATTTCAGCTAGTTATGTATTTCTTCTTAGCTTTCAACTCTTTATTGTTCTGTCTTCATCAGAGTAAAATTTTTCGTTAAAATACATATGTTCAAAGATATATAATCAAAAATAAGTCATTAATATAAAATCCGATAGAGTCAATATGCTATAAAAAGATAAAATCACATACTATGTTTTACTATTTTGAAAAGCCATATTCACAATTTAATACTTCTTTGTAACGACAATTTCATTGAATTTAGTATTAAATAGACTACCAGAAGTATTAAATTGTGGATGTGGCTTTTTAAAATAGTAAAACATAGTATGTGATTTTATCCTTTTAAAGTTACTCTAACGGATTTGATATTAATGACTTATTTTTGATTATACATAATTGAACTTATGTATTTTAACCAAAAATTTTACTCTGATGAAGACTTAACGATAAAGAGTTGAAAGCTAAGAAAAAATACATAACTAGCTGAAATGTTTTAATGTATAAACTGAGATTTTTTTTTTTTTTTTTAACTTTTTAGACTTTATAAAGACTTTTTTACAGCTGTAATGTGAGATATTTAAATCGGTTATATTAAAATAATACATTGTTTTAGTACTAAAACTATAATTTATACAATCCAATCTAATTATAAGTTTATAAAATTTTAGATGCCTAAAATTCAACTACCAGAAAATAGATCAGATAAAATGAATATTAACAAAAGCAACATTTTCTGTTTATTCCAAATATTATTAGCAATATATAACAATGGTAGAGTGTTTTAAATTCTATAACTCATATTCAATAAAGAATTTAAATATATATTTAAAAAAAAAATACATCTTAGAATAAAAAATTAAATTCTTAGATGTTTAAAAATTTAATTTATAGACAATGAATGAGATGATTAACCTCGATCAAAGGATATATATCTATATGTACATATAAATTAATTTTAATTTAGGGGTACAGTATCTCATACGAGTTTCTTCGGTTATACCAACATTCAAAACCGGAACGATTGATAGCCTAAGTAGCTTATTTTATGGAAAAATATAAAATAATATTATTTTCTCTATTTTAATAGATTAATAAATAATTGCTATATATCTGAAATAAAAAATATCCAGGCGTTTTTTAGATTCCTTTAATGTAAAATATAAAACAGAAAAAAAAGATTTTAAAAATTTCTTAAACGATGTCATATATAATTTGTAAATATGTATATATACAAAATTCCCACTCTGACATATCACAGCTTACAGAATCAAAAATCTCTATCACCAATGTACTGAAAATAATAAAAAGGCTACTGATTTTAAAACTGAACACATAATTGTCAACTTCCCAGTTTTTGGAAATATTTTTCATAGAAGTTTTTCATAAGCTCACGTAGCAATTTTTTGTGATTAAATACAGTAGAAATTTTTATAAAAATACTGGTATCCAAAAATTGGAGCGGTAGACAACTGTGTCGAATAGAACAATTTAGAATCCTTATGTGGGACAAATAACCGCTTTTGACCGTTTTAATTAAGAAAATAATACCAGAAATTTCTATTTGATAATGTTTATTTGATATGTAATAAATTACTTTCTTTTAAGAAGGTAATATTATTCAACAATCTTTTATGACTTTTTTTTTTTTTTTTTTTTTTCAAGGATAAAATTTTACCGTAGACTTAGACTTAATATAACATACAAAATTTACTATACAAAATAAACGATTCTATCAACAGATTCTAGAATATTATGAAATTGATAAACTACTTCGATAACTTAATATCTATTGAAGTTACTTCAAGGGAAAATTCATTTATTCACAACTTATAAAGTATATATGTATATCCTGTATAGTCATATTAAGATATACGTATCCTTTAGCGGTCATTTTTTTAATACTTACATTTTTTTTTTTTTTTTTTTTTTTTAAGTTTTATTCTTTTGAATTTCTTCATTTGTATTAAAATGTAATATTTAAAAAAGCTTGAAAAAAAATCTAAAAAAAATTGCAAAATACACCTATGATTTTTTTTTTAAATGACTGTTACGCAATACGTAAAATTAAAAAAATAATTTAAATTTATTTAAAAAGTATTTTACTCAGTAAGTATGTTTTAGAATTTGAACTACTACACTGAGAAAAAAATATATAGAATAATCTTCATCTAGAATGAATAAGTGGTCATTTTCTAAATCCCTAAACTAGAAATATAGATTTCCGAGCTATGCGCATGAGGCACGCCAATAAACTGAATAGACGAAATGATCGAGAATTTCTAGCCTACACATTTCTCGATGGTGATACAATATTCTGAATCTTTTGCATTGCGAGAAATTCTCTCTTGATTTTCTAGAATTGGGTAATGAACCAAGATTATAGTTGTTGAAGCCCGCCTCTTGTATTATCATTTATTTGAAGAGATTTTTAAATAACTTTGCCCTCGATAATATGAGCAAACACTCTAGAATTCTAATAGGGGTTTCTAGAACTCGCTTTCAATGGGTGACATGGAACTATTTTTTTCTAGATCCACAACTTAGATTCTAGATGTCAGTTACAGAATTTTTTCTCAGTGTTTTATAAGTTTGTCCTTATAAGATAGTTTAGGAGTTACATATGTGCTATCAAACTAATTGTATTGGAAATTTTCCGCAGGTTTCGACACATTTCTAACTTCTTAACCCCAGAAAATGAACAAATTTTAGGGTATCTTTATAAAAGTAGTTCAAATCTAGGATAATAAAACTGTAAACATATGTGCCAAAATTTATAACTTTTAAAGTAAGAGTGTAGGAGGTATCCTGTTTTGTGGTAAGTTTTGCTTCAAAATAATTTGTTTTGCGATGTCGTGTATTTTTTTTAAACATCACAACTCGGGTTCTATTTACTCTAGTAACAAAATTCTAAGAGATAATTAAAGATAAAGATTTGAAAATTATTCCTAGACGAAAATTGAAAAAATGTTCTTTTTGACTAAAATCGTGTATAAAAAATGCACGTATACTTTAAACAGTTATAAATCTCTGTTATAATTTTACAACTTTAAAATAATAATTTCCTATTAAAATAGCGTTTGCTCATCGTCAGACGGAAAAAAAAAAAGTTCCAAAATGTGCCGTTAATTATCGTTAAAGTATTTGTTTCATGAAGCTCCTCTTTTTCTCTTTTCACTAGACTGTTTCTGCTGTAAACCGGTATTCTTGTCTTTTTGCTAAAAAAAATTGTAGTAAACCCTTGAAGTCTATTGTTTTCTGCTATTCCATTGTGTTGCTAACAACATTCCTGTGTTTATTGAGTCCATTTAGGCATTTCGCCTGACATTCCCCTGACAGCGCCATCTATAGGAACATGTTGGAACTACTTTTTTCCTCCCCTAAACAAAATTGCATTGCCTCATGATTGCTCTGGTAAAATATCAACTCTCTCTGATGGGTAGCTTTAAAATTATAGCGTTTTGAAATCGTAATTTTAATTATAATCTCCCTGTATATATATATATATATATATATATATATATATATATATATATATATATATATATATATATATTAAAAATTGCAACAAATATATTAGAAGAGGAAAGTTTTAAATATATGAAATAATGTAAAGTGTTCAGTTATAAATGTTAAAATATAGTACAGAACCTAATATAAAATTATTATTCGAAATCATCAATTCAAACAAATTTATTTGATCATTCCAAAAATGTCTCATACATTTCTCATGTAATGTTAGTTTTTTAACTTTATTTCAAACTATATAAACATTGGAACTGTTTTCTGGACCCTGTGGATACAGTCAGCAAAACAAATCAAATGATAGAGATAAATCTTGAAAAAGTTGTGAAGTAGTTTAAAAGAAATGGCTTAAAGCAGATAATATATCTTAAAGTCAAACAGAGTGTAGAATCATGGAATTACTTTCAAAAAAAAAAAAAAAAACTTTTTTTTTTTTTCAGATAGCATTCTCCAAATACTTCCCGTAAAATTTATCTCAGAATTGTTCGAATATTTATTTTGGGTATATTTAAATGCATCAAATGTTAGAATGTTTCTAAATATATTTCTAGATATAATGTATCTTCTTTTCCTTAGCAGCATAAGAAGAATTTCTTTTCTTTTAAATATAATTTTTAAATATAATTTTTAAATATAACTTACTTTGTATCCCTTGGGATGAGTTTTTTGCTACTTTTGTTTTAAATTTTATTTTTAATTCAAATTACGTACATATATACACTTTTGGTAATAAAGTACATGCCATTTTTTATCCAGAAGTGGTTGCATTTTTTGATTGTCATTTAATGCTATACATCAAAATCAAAAAATTTCTAACATTGGTTCTTGTTTCCTTCCCCCCTCTTCCCTCATACTTTTATAATTATTCTTATTTTGCCTTGAAATTAGTATAGAATATTGACTTCTAATGCAATTTATATTTTTTCTATTTAAAGTGATATGCTGTACCATTTTATTTATGTACGGGCACGCCTGAAGCAAGTAAGATACATTAAAATATTTACCAGAAAAATATTCTATGAAATGATATTTTATAAATGTATGCTACTGATAAAAATATTTAAAAAAAAAGTATACTAGGTAATTAAATGTATTACGACATTTTCTACTCAGAACAGTATGTGTATTTATTATCATTTGTTATACTTTATAATTAATGCAGATGGAAGGAAACTTCTTAATGTTGTAGTACATCAAATATAATCAAAGTGGTACAAAAAAAAATCAAATGCACAAATATATAGTTTTTTTTTCCTTGCAAATTAAGTGCATATAATCATTTCGTTTATAAGTACACACAACGCTTTCGAATACATGTGGTTTAATTCTGAAGTGCATATACGTATATTTACTAGTACATATTTACTTCTTGCAGTTTGAACTATATTTAAAGTTCAAAGTGCAAGAAGTAAATATACGTTATTCTGAAATACAATGGCTTTCTGAAAACGCAGTTTTATAACGCAGTTTTACATTTCTGCTATTACTATCGGCTAATTAATAAATAAATAAATTTTTTATCTTTTACTCATGGAAATCCCAGTGGTGTGATCTGGATCATATTTCACAAATTTACCATTAAAGTTAAGTTTTTATAAATATTATATTTTTAAAAGATGAATAATTTTTATAAGTAACAACAAAAAAATGTGATCATTTGCTTATTGTGTTTAAGCAAAAACTTCTGATGGTTAATTTTGATTCCAATTTGTGTTTTTCTTACTAAACTAAATTTCAATACAGTTTTGAGTGTAAAAATATTCATAATCTTATACCACAGAACTGGATAAAGGAATAAAATTATATCATAATCATTAAGAGAAATTCTTTTTTAAAGATTTTAATGACATTATCTCATTTGAATATATATATAAACAATGGTATGCATTTTTAGGTGTTCACTGCGGAACGCTTCTTAGAAAAAATAGTGTAAGAGGATTTATAATTTATAGATTTCATTTATAGACGATTGCACTGTAAAACTCGTATGCATAACTGTTTATAGATAGTGGATAGAATTAGTTAATTTTATACCTTGTTATACTAAATTATTATGTGTTTGCAATGCGTAGAGAACTTACCAATCAAATTCACGACCACTTGAAAATTTGTTTTACACATTATCACTTCAAGTATTTTATTCCTGCAAGTGCCCTCTGAATTCTGTACTGCTAAGTATAAAGGATTTAAGCCCATATTCTTGATTTTTCAAGAGACGAAAAATAAAGTTAAACTAACTAAAAACTAATCAGAAGAATCGGTTGGGAAAAAGGGATTATGTTGATTTATACCCTTTATACCGTTCAGTAGTTGTCAGCCTTCATTTAATAAAGGAAAAAATTGAATTAAATATTTTATACGAAAGTTTAATGCTAAATTTCTGACTTGAATCTTTTTTTACCAATGGATTTTCTTAAAGACTAAATGACATGGATTTAAATCCTTTATATCAATCGATAGAGACTTTTTTTCTGAGTCTGATTATATACTTAACTCAAAATTGACATTTTTGGACTTAAATCCTTTATACTTATCAGTACAGAATTATACTATATGTTTTGTTACTGAATTGAATTTTAGCAAATTATGTTACTGAGAAAACTATATACTCGAGTGTCACTACTTTAAGCTACAGTACACTTTGAGGTAATTTCTTTTTTATAACTCTTTTTAATGGAGATATCTTTAAGTGTACTAAGTAATGTGTATTAAATATTTAAAAAATAAAGTGTGTTACACAAACTAATTTAAACACATTAATTTTTATCATATAAACCTTTTTTTTTTTTTTTTTAACTTTACTTTTTTCATTTTCGTTTTATTCTTCTGTTTTCCCTATTTTTTTTTTTTTTCTTATGATTATAATGACAGTTTTCTTTTTCACTTATTCGCGTTCAATAGTACCTATTTTCCACTATAAATTCCTTTACAAAACATTTCTAACACAAAATTGAATGTGTTTTTAAATACGTATTTATCATGCTGATAGTACAAACGTCTTAACGCTATTATTTATTTTGGGAAAAAGACGCTTCAAATTTGCTAACATATCGCAATTATAAATTAATGGACGAAAACTGTTGAGTGATTATTATTATTTATTTATTTATTTATTTTATTTATTTATTTATTTTTTAAGTAAACATTGCATTTAAAATAAGTGAGATAAGAGCTATTTTCTCACATTAGAAATAATGCATACGAAATGATTGAAAACTTTAGATACTTAGATACTAAAGTGAATCATTTATATTCAATACATATGAATATCTAATCATAATCATTTTCTTTGCTGCTTAATCTTGAACCTTCGGGGACTCATAGTCTGCCGCCAATACTAGAGCTGAATATTTAAAATTGGCACCTTACACCTCTCTCCCATATAGCCACCTTAAAGTACAGAGTAAGAAAGACGCATTAATAATCCAAATCCGCTTAATGACCTAGAAAAAAGGCGTACGGAGTATAAAAAATGAAAAAGAGATTTCCATACCGAAAAAAAAAAATTTAAAAGAGGGAGCGAGAGAGAGTATGTAAGGAGCAGAGGGAAAAAAAAATAACTCCTAAAAACTGCTTACGTAATTTATGGAATGTGTCAAAGTGGCTGCTACAATTAAGGCAGACCTTGAGCTGTGTCTAAATTAATCTACTGTTTAGCTCCATTAATGTTTTATGCAATAAAAGCGGATGCAGTTTAAAAGTGTGAAAGAGGGTTAATGCTAAATCAATACTGGGTCATTACTGGAGACTTCTCTTTTGGGGAAAAAAAAAAAAAAAAAAGGAGAGAAAGCAAGCTTGATGGGGAGGAGGCATGAAGAATGAAAAAAAGCAGGGAATAAAAAAAAAAAGAAAAAGAAAAAAATACGAAATATTGGCTACGGGTGAAAAAATAGACGGTGTTCGAAGCAAGAATCAGTTAACGGAATTTCTTTCTTATTCATCACTTCTATCACTCCGAATTTCTCTCTGGTGCTGCTGCTTTAATTTAGTTTTTCAGACACTGTCGGCAGTTTGAAACAGGAATTGGGAGAAGTGATGCTTACAGGCAAGATGTATATCTGTGTTGTTAAATAAAAGTGGTGCAGCAGTGAATAAAATTCTGCGTAAGAACACTGATATCGCATTCGGAGAAAGAGAAACTCCGACTGGATTTTTCTTTTCTATTAAAACTTTAACAAATATTTTGATTAAAAAAAAAAGAACTATTTTTAGCTTTTTCAGATTATACGGACGAAGAAGCTTATATTTTAGACTAAGTGAAACCTCTCAGAAAAGAAATCCATTAAAAAGATATTTTTACCACTATAATATTTTCATCAATTCATACAGGTCGTATATGAATTAATACACAATGCATTTAATAAATATTTTATTAATTATAATTGAATGGATTTTTACTTATTTATTTTATTTTTTTATATATATAAGATCTATTTTTTACTTTCTCAGATCATGCAGGCAATGAAGCTTGTATTTTAGACTAAGTGAATCCTCCCATAAAAGAATACATAAAAGCGATATTTTTATCTTTATAATAACTATTTTGATCACTTCACAATTATGAGGCTGCACAAAAATATTTTTTTTTTAATTACATTGATATGCTTTCATATTTTGAAAATAAATACATAAATAACTTTTTCAGACTATGCGGACGAAAAGCTTATATTTTAAATGAACCCTTTACGCAAAGAAACCATTAAGGAAATATTTTTGGTTCCCATATGGACGATTTCCAACAATTACTATGAGTCAATTATGAATAACCATACAGAATATTTGAGAATGTTTTTAAAATCTAATTTGAATACTCTGTAAAAAAAACTATAAATATTAAGAAACATAAAAAAAAATATATCATTTATCTAATTGAAATATTGTTTAAAACTGTGAAATACAAACGAATTAAAAAATTGACGATAATTAAAATGTATGCGTATAAAATTCTAAAAAAAATAAAAAAAAAAAAGAAATACCAATAAATATTTCGATTTCTGGAAAACTCTACACCAGTCTACAAAAATAATACCAGCTGCATGTTTTATTTATAAACTAATAAGCTCGACAAAACAAGTCCAATTTTTTCTCGGTATTATACAAATTTTGCTCAGTGTAAAATAAAGCATATTTGTATACTAATTCCCCAAAAAAGTAGGGTGTGAAAACTGTTGTCATTTTATTGAAGAATTTTGTTATAATCAGCTAAACCATGGATGACTAATTTTGAGCAGAGATCCCCTGAAATAAAAGCGTGCTTATGCTCTTACAAAAGAATATTGCGGGAACGACAAGTTTCATTAATATACACAAATCACAGCAAATGTAGTAAATTGTATAAATATAATTTTCAACATTTGTTAAATTGAAATATTTGATCAATAAAAATCCTAGAATGCAGCAAAACACACTGAAATGGCAGACCATTCTTATGTAAAATGGTCGAGAATAAAAACTCTGTAATTATCAAAAATTACAAAAATACCTAACAGTTTAATTCAGACCGAAATGCAGCGTACAACCTTTAGCCAGTTCCTCTAACATTTTTTTTTCCTTGTGTAGAATTCTGCTTATTTATTTCGATTCGAAAACACTGTTGCTTGTTTTTTGGAATTCGTGGCTTATGTCGTTTTTATTCATTTTCACTGAGAAAAAAAAATATATCGCCTTTCTCTAGAATGAATAAGTGGCCCTTTTCTAAATCGCTTAACTAGAAATATAGATTTCCGAGCTATGCGCATAAGGCACGCCAATAAACTGAATAGACGAAATTATCGAGAATTTCTAGTGTACACATTTCTAGATGGTGAAACAATATTCTGAATACTCTAAACATTCTGAATCATTTATATTGCGAGAAATTCTCGCTTGATTTTTGAGAATTTAGTCATAAACCAAGATTATAGTTGAAGAAACCCGCTTCTTGCAGTCTCATTTATTTGCAGAGATTTTTAAATAACTTTGCCCTCGAGAATATAGGCAAACTCTCTAGAATTCTAATAGGGGCTTCTAGAACTCGCTTTCCTAGGGGACTAGAATTTATAAGAATGACATGGAACTATTTTTTCTAGAGCCACAATTTAGATTCTAGATTGTCAGTTACAGAATTTTTTCTCGGTGCTGCTTCACCAGAAACCATAGTGTTTGTTCTGAAAAAAGTATAACCAAATTCAAGTTCTAAAGTTAGAAAATGTTGATTTCCAGAAAAAAATCAACTTATTTTAAGAACATTATATGAAAATGAGCATATTTTTCATAAAGTTATTTAATAATGCATTTCTTTATTTATAATAAATAAATAAAACTACAATGTCTTATATTTCTTATCGAAGACTGCGCATAAAAAACCTTTTATTATTCTCTATTCAAAACGCCTGTAAAGTAAACGATATATATAACAAGAAAGAATAAAACTTGCTGGGCTTGGGCCAAAAACTATATATTGAAGTACGGATTAAACTTTTTAAAGATAGACTTTCCCAACATTTTTCTTTTAAATAAACATTTCAGAATATTTTTTAAAGACATTTCAAAATATTTAGACAGTTACAGCAAACAATAGGTTAATTAAAATCATGCATGGGAATTTAAAACTTTAACAGTTAAATAAAACTAAATTAGAAATTGTAATTGAAATTACTTTTTGCTTATCAAATAAAAAGATAATGCAATTGACAACATAATGAAACTGTCGCATTAGGATGGTTATACATATGTAAAAATAAATAAATCAATAAATAAAGATGAAGCTCGTTTTATCATAAATAGATACCTATAAATATTTGCGATGGTTGTGGCTCGGCCCTGCAAACTTTTTTTTTTTTTTTTTTTTTTTGCAAAATATTATTATTATTATTATCATTATTATGGGTATTACTTTCAAGTTGTGCAAGAGACCTAAATTTTAAAATATCTGGAAACGTTTTGATATTTTTCTGTAATTTTTCCATACAAGATACATTCACAAAATAAATTTGATAATGATAAATTTTGAGGGAAAAAATACGTAATTTTATAAAACCTATAAAAAACGGCTATTATTTTTAAAATTTTCTATATAAAAAATAAGGCGTTTTATATGTCTTTTTAATTTTTCAGTCTGAACTTTTTATTGAGAAAATTTACGTCATTTAAAGTAATTAAGTTAGAAGCAAATATTATGTCGTTATTTATGTTTACGCTAGCTATTTCACATTTTCTTCTATAATATTAATCTCTCTCTCTACTGACATAAACTTTACTAGATTAAGTAATATATGAATTAGGAATTTTCTCACAGAATAAAACCTTCTCAGACATTCGAAAGCTAATTTACTAATTTACTAGTATAGATTTTTACTAGTTAGCTTTTGCATTTAACTTATTCAAATGTTTTTATTAGATGTAAGTAACGCAAGTATAGCAATATCATTTAATGCAAAGATATTTTTATTGCCTAATCTCAACATCGAGTAATGGCATACTAGTTTATTTTTTTATACAATTTATTTATATATTTTTATTATTTATTTATTTATTTATTTATTTACACTGAGAAAATAATATACCTTCTTCATCTAGAATGAATAAGTGTCCATTTTCTAAATCCCTTAACTAGAAATATTGATTTCCGAGCTATTCGCATGACGCACGCCAATAAGCTGAATAGACGAAATGATCGAGAATTTGTAGTTTACACATTTCTAGATGTTAAAACAATGTTCTGAATATTCCGAATTTTCTGAATCTTTTGCACGGCGAGAAACTCTCGCTTGATCATCTAGAAATGGGTCATTATAGTTGCTGAAACCCGCCTCTTATGTTCGCATTTATTTGGAGATATTTCTAAATAGGTTCGACCTCGATAATATAGACAAACTCTCTAGAATTCTAATAGGGGTTTCTAGAATTCACTTTCAAAGGGGACTAGAATTTATAAGGATGACTTGGAACTATTTTTTCTAGAGCCACAATTTAGATTCTATATGTCAGTTACAGAATTTTTTCTCAGTGTATTGTATCACGAAGCTTATGGCATTTCATCAAAGTTTGCGACACCCTTCATATATTTTGATTTACCGAATTGTCCCGTGTTTGGACTAAATAGTCCAGTGCTCCAACATTTAAAATAGATCGTGAAATCATAAAATGAGAAATACACTGGGGATTATTGAAATTTTCAAATATTATCCAAAGTATTTCGAATGCCATTTTCTTTATATTTTTGCTAGTATTTTTTTAAAGGAAAATAGTGTACTTTTTAAATAATTAATATATATATAGATAGATAGATATGTTATTTTTAAAAGCCTGCAAAAAAAAGCAAAGGCGTTTTCACTGACTTTTGAATTTTTTGATCTGCCCTTTCTTGTGATCATTTACATCATTTTAAATATATAAATTAGAAAGATGTATTTATGCCAATATTTATGTTTGTGCATTTCCATCTTCTTTTAGTCCCTGTCTCTTTCCTGATACAAACTTTACTAGATTACGTGAAATCAAAATTGGGAATTTTCTCGCATGATAAAATCCTTTTAGACATTCTTGAAGTTAATTTGTAAGAAGATATCTATACTCAGTTTAATTTTAAGTGCACTTAAGTTCTTTTTAAGACGACATAGCAAATACTTTTTATTTTTAAATCTCAACATCTTGGTAAAATGCTATGATAGGTACCAACAAACTAGTTTATTTTTGTACTGAATTTTCTAATTAGTTTCTCTATTAAAGTAACGGGTTTTATTTTAGTAAAATTTACAGTTAACCAGATACATATACTTTAATTAACTCAAACTGAACCAAACTATGCGAGAAAAATCGTGGATTAGAAAAAAAAGCACAAAACGGCGGGAGAGTTGTCGGACATTTTTGATTATATAACCCAACATCAAATCGTAAATTGCGGAATTACATATAACTCCTTGGAATTCTTTCCCGCCTTTGAGAGTTGAAGAAATTAAAATATTTTAATATTCCTCTCTTCGCTAGAATAAATCTCCGTAATATGGCGAAAGCCCTCCTGCATAGAATTTCCCCCAAGAACTTAAAATGGAGGAATATTCAATGCATCTTTTACTCGCAAAGGGAAAGTGAGTACTTTTTTATTCTTGAGAAAAGTTTAAAGTAGTGGAAACTCGCCACCTTGAGAGTTAATGAGAAAGAGTGTTGCACAGAGTAAGAGAAAAAAATCCGTTTCCTGTTCATCTTTTTCAACTTTAAAATGCTAAGCTGGGAAAATTAAAGGTAGAGAACGTAAAGGCTGGAAAGATGTGCTTTTACGTCTCTGTTCATTTGAATTTTACCGATTGGAGACGTGGTATAATTTACATTGAATAAAGAATAGCAAATGATTTGAATTTAACCTTGTGCGAAAAGAAACAAAAGCAACTTAACTGAATATCAGAGACTGTCAGCTTGCGTCCCGACTTTGAAGTGACATTCAAAATGGAAAGCAGCGGCGAACTTTTCCAGAACTTTAAATATTTTGTAGTAATGCACAGACGGTTTCGGTGGAAAGTTTTAATTTATTTTGCCATGAACTTATTATTCAAGTACCTCAAGCTAATTTGTAAATTGGGCAAAGTTGTAGAGAATTTTCAAAATTGGCTATATTTCTTTCTTTTTTTTTTTTTTTTTTTTTTTTTTTTTACAGATTATTTGAGATTTAACTGTACTGCACATATAAAAGTTTACAGATTAATGCATTGAAAAAAAATTATTTAAATTTTTCGTCTTGAAATTGTTAAGAATTTGATAATTTAAAACCAAATTATTAATTTTTAGAGTATGAAATGCATTTTATCTTTATAAATGTTTTCAGGGTATGCTTATAGAGTAATTCTCTCAAATGAAAGCATTTACTTAAAAAATGTATTTTTTTTTTTTTTTTTTTTCGAAAAGTAAATAAGTAAATAAATAAATAAATAAAATATAAAATAATATATATATATATATATATATATATATATATATATATATATATATATATATATATATATATTTTAGAGAAAAAACAGAGTAAATGCGAGAAATATTGTTATCCATCATCCCGTATACAGCCACTGATATCCATTAGACATCTAAATTACATCTAAATGATCCATAAAAGGTACAAAATATCTAAAAAATGTCCATTAAAAGGCCTGGATATTCTGTACTCATTATAGATATCTATTAAATGTTTAAATATAGACGAAATTTAATGTGCCGTTTTCGATGTCTAATAGATGTAACATGTTAGATCCAAACAAGATGTAGATATTTTCGATATCTATTAGATCTAACAAGTCCAATTATTGGATATTTGGAGATTTATCGGATATGTAACAGACATCTAATGGCTGTAAAAAAGAGTGGCATTTGTCGTGCTAATAGATATTTGTAGGATATTTATAGACGTTTAAAGGATCATTTTTAAACTTTTATACGTGTTTATAGATGTCTTATGTATGTAAGGGGCTATATGGGATATATGCAGTATAACAGACATGATAATGAATGAAACGGTTTCATATTAACATATATTATAATTAGTATATCAATGGATGTTATTTAGGATTTTAACGTGCATATAATTTTAATTGATTTGCTGTAAAAATAGGTAAATAAATAAAATATTATTTTATAGCTCTGTAAAGTGAGTGCAGTAGAAAATGACGCTGGAAATCTCGGTGTATATGTAACTACACTTCCAACATTTAAATTTAGACATTCCAACCTCAAAAAATGGCATTTTCAACCCCAGCAATGAATTTAACTTTTTTCTGAATGAATATATCCCAACTTCATTTTTATTGCCTTTGAATTATTACTATGAATTTGATTACTGATATCCATCGCTATTCGAGATCAAGCGAAAAATGCTCGGCTTTATGTTATCATGTACTAATATACAAAATATATAAAATCTTATCTCACATAGAGATATCATATAAAATAGATTACGGAAAACATTGTGTAATATAGCAAAATATTCTTACAAAATAAAAATAATTTTTATACTGAATTATTCATTCTTTTTGATAAAAAAAAAAAAAAAAAAAAAAAAAAAAAAAACCTTTTTATTTTTCTAGACTTTCGTATTTTGGGATCAACGTTTTGATAACCCGAAGCTCTAAAATCTGCATCGAAAAGTTACAAGTTTTACATAACCTCGTAATTAATATAAAAAAAAAAGTGTACGATCAAAGTCGCATTCATTGCCATGTTTTTAGAACTGAACACCGAACTCCCATGCAACAAAATGCTTTACACTTCCTCTTTAAGCATGTTATTACTATTTTATTAATCTAGAGATTCTAAACTTCTTCTAAGAACAACCTCATAAAATTTTCTAGTGTTATCAAAACCTCATAATTAAAAAAAAAAAAAAAAGAAAAGAAAAAGGAAAAAAACTTTAAAAAGAAAAGAAAAAAAGTGAAAAAAATTGTTTCTGAACGTTTATTCATTGCAAAATTGTCAGGAATGAACATTTAGCACATGCTTGACACAAAAAAAAAAAAAAAAAAAAAAAAATCTTCTCTCTTCGTATTTACGCATTCTTGTTGGTACAAAATAAATATACACGATTGATCATTACTTGATGTGGTGTAAAAAAAAATCTATCAATATTTGCCATAAGAAAATTTGGTTTCAGCGTTTTCTTTTTTCTTTTTTTTTTTTTTTTTTTTTTCAAATGTTAATGTAATACATGGGTAGATTGCATTTCATTGATATCGATTGAGTTTTTTTTTTTTTTTTTTTTTTCTAATTTATTTATTTATTTTATTTTTATTTTACTTTATTTTCATTTTCATTTTTATTTTTTATTTTTATTTATTTATTTATTTATTTTTTTGCAAATGTGAAGTTTTATTTTTCCCTTTTTACTTTCAAACAATGCACTTCGATATAATATTTTTAAACAGGTGTATTTTAATTTAATCAAATTTGTACAGTAAAGAAAAAATAAATTTCACCAGCTTAAAATTGATTACAGTAAATTTTATACAAATAAAAAAGCAAAATTCTTGTTCACCATTCTCAAATTGTTATTGTACACAGATTAAAATAAGCTTTTAACTTAGTGTCGTATTTATCCATTTGCATTTAACTATCATACAGATTTTTTTTTTATATATATATATAAAATAAGGTTGAATAATACAAAACTAAAATAAAATAGCTAATCTTTCTTTTTTACTTCTTTGAAATCATAAAAATAAATGTAATGTTTTTTTTTTTTTTTTTTTTTTTTTTTTTTTCAAACAAAGAATGATAAAGAATATGATTTATGCAAACGTTATTTATACATTTAAAATTATTTATAAAAAAATTACCATTTTGTAGAAAAAGGATTCAGTTTTAATAGAATTAAAATGTTCATGGCCATGTGTATATATATATTTACTTAATGTGACAAGAAAATTATTGATATTTAGAAGGTAATATCCTCTAAGTAATGTCTTAATTTCTGAAGAAAGAAAAAATGGTTACGAATTTTTCAATTAAATTTTAAGTTAGATAAAAATCTACTTATCGACCTGGAAATTTGCTAAAAAATTTCCTGGCAATCTTACATTTTTTTAGGGCAAAATTCATTGACGGTGCTGCCTAGAAATTCGCTATGTTTTGTTAGCAAAGTGCGCAAATTATCCAGTTCGTTTCAAACATTTTCATCTGTATCGAGCAACGCATTACATTTATTATGCAAAAACGGCAGAAAACAACCAACGAAAATAGTATTACTTGCACTAGACTGTGATTTTTTAGTCGAAAAAAATTGCCAACTAAATAATAATAATGATACTTTACCATAACTTAAACCATTTGAACATATTATAATCATAATGGAAAAGTACTATAGACCTGGCGTTTAAAAGTAATAAGTATAAAACTTTCAATAGACATTCTAAAATGCAACAATTGTTTAGGGTTAGAAGGAAAACGTTTTCAGGTTACAGCATTTCTGCCTATTTTGGTCGCCTGACGAAGGATCGTGTTTTCTTGCAACCCGAAACAATTGTTACGAGTTCTTTCTCTTTATGATGTTTGTTTAAAATTTTATACTTATATTACAATCATATTTCCTAAATTCCTTTCAAAGAACAAGATGTGTGCATGGGAAGCAGAGTTCAAACTGACTTATACAAAATATACCAAAATTTACTTTCATAATAAAACACATATAATATTTTAAAAATATTTTAAATTTTTACCATTTTTTTTTCTGAGTATATGATCTAAACTGTTAATAGTTACCAGTTAGTATAAATAAAATTTAGTTCAGCTGCAAAACGTTTAATATAGTTTTTATCATTCTTATAGCAACTAATTAGATTTTAGAAAACATAACAAACAAAAAAAAAAAAAAATGTAATTTTGCATGATTTTCTTAAACAAAAAAAAAGAAAAAAAGAAAGAAAGAAAGAAAGAAACAATTGCCTTAAAATTTATTTATTTATTTTACAAGCTGTACTTAAATATAATACAACAGCTATCACTTCTCTAATTTTTCCCGGAGTACTTAACACCAGAAATTTTCTATAGGATTTTTTTATTTATTTAATCTTAGAAAATAAATATGACACATTTCTACACTAAAATAGTGGTGATAATTCTTATTTAAAAATTCTAAATTTTGACAGCTATGCTAATACTTTAGAAAATGTAAAATTTAGTCAAAAAGTTTTCTGTAATATATATGTATATTTTCTATGATCATGTAAAACAACGGATTACACAATGAGTAATAAATTAAAAGATAATTTAGAGGGGATGGGGGGGGGGGGAATTGATAGACAAACAAAACGAAATCGTAACAAGTTTTAAATTTTGCTAAAATGTAATTGAAAAATTTAAATCACATAAAAATTCCCTCAAATAATGCATTTTTATAAATATATTTTTATTATTATTCATTTACGTAGCGAATTTTCTTCTCTAATTGAACATTTTTACAAAATATTCCACTCAACAATCCCAGTAGCCTAAAATTTAAGGTAAGATAAGTTTTTAATAATTTCCAACTGTTAAAATTTGTATTTAAAATTTGGCTCGTCCGTCAATGTGTCAGTATAAACTTTCGTTAATATACATAATTGCCATAAAAAACAAATGTTTGTAATTGTAACTCATTTATAACTATTAACAACATTTTTTTTTTTTTTTTTTTTTTTTTTTTTTAACAATACATGTAAAATTTTTCTTTTCTTTTTTCTCAGCATGTAACCAGAGTCAGAGTAACTAAAAATTTCAGTTTTTTTGTTTGTCTAAACTTCTAGAAGTCTGTAAAGACTATTATGTTGACTCGAAAAAGTAAAAGAAAGTTTTCTACCAAATTTTAATCGTTATTATGTGAAAAACAATATGATTAATGTATGATTTTGCCAGTATTGATAATTAGAAAATAATCTTAACTGCGTTTCTTTTTCTATAACTTATTAGAATATTTTTGTAACAATGTATACGCTGACAAACATTTTACTGAATATATAAAATACCATTTCAAAGGCAAACTAATAGTAAAAGTGTGTTACTTATCTTATATTTGCCTTGACTTTGTCACTGACATTTTTTTTCTCTTTAAGAGACATTAAAAGGAAGTTGTCTGTCGAAAGTGAGAATTATGCGAATACTTTGTTTTATAGTCTAGACATGGCTCAAAAATTCCCAAGTCTTTTAATCTCTTGTAAAACTGACGCTTTTATTATAACTAGTTTTAATATCTTATTAATGTAATAAGGTTGACCTTGAACTTCATACTAGTTTAATGACTTTCTTTTATATTTTTTATGCGTAATATTTTATCCCGACTTTCTCCTCAACTAGTTGTAAAGATTTCAAAATTATATAATTCTATCACTACATACTTTATTAAATTAAAATTATATTATCCTTTATTATTTACTCATCTACAGCTGTATTCTTTTATCCTAAAGGAATTAAGGACAAGAATACTTAGATTATAGAGAGGAATATCATCATATGAAATGCTAATGAAGAAAATCGTGGAGAAAGTAGTGTCTAGCCTTCTGGCGGCCGGGATTTTTTTTTTTTTTTTTTTTTTTTTTTTTTATGTATTTATTTATTTATTCTGCAATGCACATATGATTCGAATTTGCATATTTATGCAATTTACTTTTATTTATTTATTTATTTATTTATTAACTATGATTGTTATACATAAATTCATATAATTTGTGTTAAAATGCTGTGTTATGTTTTAAATCTTATTTTGAAATAACCTACATAGTAACACATTGCAAAAACTCTGCAGTCAAAACAACTAATTTTTTTTACTCTTTCTATTATTTGCCTCTTTCTAGTTCTCGGCGAGAATACTAGACACATAAATATTTTCCTGTTTAGCGCTATCTTACTTTTTCTCACAGATTGTCCCAAATATGCCCCTCTTAACTGCTAATAAAACTTTTTTTTCTTTATCTTACCCATATATGGTAAAAAGAGCGTTGTTTTTCGGTTAAATTTTTTGAAATGGGAGTTTTATTATATTTATACGTCATAGCTAATCTGAATTGAAAAATCAGGTTTTTAGTTTTTCTCATTTCTTCTGTGTGTGTGTCTGTGTGCCAGTTTTAAACAAACTCAAGAACAAATATTAGCGGAAAAAACCGATTTGGTGTTTTACAATCTGTATCATTTAGAAAGCAAATTGAAACATTTTGTTAAAATGAAATAAATAGTTCGTGTACAGGAACATTCAAGAAAATTCAAATACATTACGTTTAGGAGCACAATTTCTGGTAGGTACTTTAGAATTTGTTAAACAAAATTCAATGAACATATACCTTTAACATTCATAAAAAGCATGTTATAAGAAACATTCATCATTACAGGTCTTCTCAAAAAATTCGAATATAATAAGGATATACATGAAAACTGTTGGAACTGCATTTTAAATTGTGTTATGTATATTTTATTTAGTGTGCTAAAATTGAATACAGCTTGTGGTGTGTATATAATTTCTGAACGATATACAGGGATACCTAAATTTAAGCGAGTACATTCTTTCCTGTGGAATCTAATTGATGGAAGTGCTTTACTAAATTTCACCTAGGAAAAACTGCTTAGGAATAATACCTACTTTCTGATATCCATATCATTTCAACTGTGGTCCTTTGGGGACGAAAATTACGCTTTTAGCTGCTATCAGAATCACATAAAAGCAAATCATTTCAGGAGATTTAAATTTCTTATCTCGAAGATCAAGTGAGGCTGTCATTTATTTATAATTAAGGGATGATATATACTAGTGCATCTGATATGTATTACTTTTTCCGAAAAACTGTTGTTATTTTCCAAATTTTGTATGGATAATTTGAAATATTAATCACAATTAAGGAAAAATATAAAATTGAATATATTAGAACGATTTTTTTCTTTCTAATTTTTTTTTCTTTAAAACTTTTTTAAATGCTATTAATTGTTTAGATTTTATTTTAAAATATTATACTTTTCTTAGCATCAATAAAACTTTTAACTTCGATTATGTCTTACATGTATTTTTGCTAGATAACACTCAGGTAGACTGGTTGTTCCATATTCTAGCCAATGTATTTAAACTTCCCTAAATTATATATAAATCTTGGATGATATGTTGGATGGTGTAAATGTTTCTATATAGTAAAAATTTATTTCACAATAAAAATGTTTAACAAACTACAAAAACTTTAAATTTTATTTATTTATTTATTTATTTTTTTTTTTTTTCATTTTATTTTACAGCACAAAAATAATAATAATAATAATCAGGGGGTTTCAATTCACTTACCAAAGATACATAAATATATATAAATATATAGAATGACGAATTTAAAATAAACATGAGTCGAAAAAAAGTTGAGGAAATTTAGCATATACAATAGGCATTCAGTATTTATGTATTGATATTTGTACATAAAAATGACGTAAAAAAAAAAAAAAACATTTATAACCAAATTACAAAAGTTTACCAAAAGTTTAATGATAGTGATAAAATAATTGAATCCATTCACTGAAGAAAGGGTAAGTGAAGACGAAAAAATGAAAAATCGGAATAAAATAAAATTTTCGTAAACTTTTTTATATGTAACAACGAAATTGCTTTTATAAGAGAATAATTATTATGAAAAAGACACTATTCATTTATTTTGTACCCATTTATCATGAGAAACATAAGTTCGTAAATGAGTTTTTAAAAATTATTTAAAATTTTTAATTGTTTTCTAATTTATTTTCAACTAACATCAACAGATGGCGCAATATGTTCACACTCACTTTAAAATTTCTAAATAAATTTTTTAGTCGTTTCATTTACGTATAAACGACTTTTTAATGATCTCTTCTTCATTTTCTGGTTTGTTAATTGTTTTTTCATGGAAGAGAAACAAAAAATTATTGAAGCAACCGCGAAACTGAAAGAGAGTAAAGAAAAAAACTTTTTTAAAAGAAGGTATTAAAAATGTGGTAAAGAGGATGTAACACAACGTAATAAATTTGCTATGCTCAGGCCAATTGATTAGTAGTGGTTTCTTGTGTTGGATAAGAAAAACAAATGTGGTTGACGGAAAAGCCAAGAATTATGATTTTTTTTTTTTTTTTTAAGAATATGCTAGATTTTTATTCGTTAAAAAGTGAAAGTCATTAGAAAAAGATTAAATTAACATGTTAAATGTTAATTTTTTACCCTTTAATTATGCTAATTTATAATGCTATAGTTAAAGACGAAAGTTTAGTTTAAAAAAATAATTTAAAAAATGCTGATTAATGGGTAATTAGTGTTTTTTTTTTTTTCCCCTTTTAATACTTTCAAATTTGAGATTCTCATGCAATGTGCTTGATCAAGCTTTTCTCAAAAAATAATACTTAGAGGTTTTAGAGGTTCATTACAGTTTATATTCAATTTACCGAATTCCAGTTTTCATCAAACAAATTAGCACAATTATGTTAGAGAGTTTTTGTTCATACAATTCAGATTTAATAAAACGGAATATATACATATTTATTTTGAACAATCCACGAGTGGCACAAAAAATATCCAAAATGTATAAAAACGGTTGACATAATTGCTCCTTTTTTTTTTTTTTTTTTTTTTTTTTAACTTTTAGTTTATTTATCGGGAGCCCCATTAATTCTCGGGGCTCTAACGTACCGCAGAACCCATGGGCCGTTTGTTGTATCCAGTGTATGGATATATATATATATATATATATATATTTATTTATTTAAGTAAATGTAGATGATAGGGCTTCTACAAAAACAACACGGAAGGTCATTCGAATGACAACAGGCTATCAAAAAATGATAGTAATCGAGAGGAGATTAAGTCCAATACTTTATAAAAAAGAGCTTGGTCTAGGTGGATATCTTGCATGAGGGAAATATTTCTAAGGGGGGGGGGGGGGGGTATAACTTGTATTCAAGCCAGTTTCGGCGAAAAATCACCGAAAAGTCCGAATGTTGAAGCCAACGAGAGTGCGAGCAGGATGCGACTAGGCACCTGACATCTAATAGTTTTAAAAGCAGGGCCAATCGCCTGCTAGGGGTGCTGGTTAGCAAAGAAATTCCACATACATATTAATACCACAACTTTTTGAGCTTGTTGATAAGCATTTCTAATATTCTGTGACGTTACCAATCGCAGCAAAATTTTAACTGTTTTAACAATTACAGTAATATCAATGTTATCAACGCACAGAAACACTGATATTGGATGATGAATAATAAAAGCATTTTTAAACTAACATAAAAAGTTAAATAATAAATAATAGAATAACCCAACAGTTGTTTTGTGTCGAAATAATAAAGCATGATTCTTCATTAGATGAAAAAAAAAATTCTCAGTTGATTATTTCAACTGGAAACAGTTGTTGCGTGTTTTTTATTTTTATTTTATTTTATTTTTAATTTTTCAATTTATTATGTTTACTTACAAAGTTTAATTGTTTAATTATCAAATATATATATGTATATATTGTGCACTGTGGGTTACCAATGTGGTATTAAAGAGTAACCGAAAAAAGAGGGAAGCGGAGATTTATAATGTTTATTACATTTGAGAGATTTCACTTATAAAAAGAAACGTATGAAGAAAGCGCACTTTAAGTACACACAAGCATTATTAATTATTAATTTTGTATATATTTTCAAAAAGAATGCGAATGTGCTTAAAAAATGTGAAAACAAATAAACTGAATTCTTATTGAATGGTAAATATTTTAAACGGTGCGGTGTATGCGTGCGTATAAACGCTTCATTCATTTCGAGGTTGTCAGTACTTAGTAAGATATTTCGAAATGTATCAAAATATTACTGCATCCTTCTCGACGCTTGAATCGAAATATTTGTCATTTAAATTATTTGAAAATCTTTCGTATATACATCTGTGGTATATTTATAATGAAACTTTCTTGTTATTCATATGAATTTATTCTTTATTCTGTGTCTCAAGTGTTACCGCTGTTATTAAATGGTATTGCATTAAATGTACTTTGCTTTTAAATTATTCAGTTTTGTTTTATTTGTAAAATGACCAAACATTGCTAGGAATAACGTAATACTAATTAGTAGATTATTCTAGTTTTTCGTAATTTATCCTCATATTTCTATTGTTATTGGGATTATACTCGTATTCGGTTTAAGAATTCTCATATACGAGGGCTGTTCGTAAAGTATCCGGATTTAATTCATAACTAAAAAAATATAATGGATATACATACTTCAGTTTAATCCCCTTTCAAAGTATCGTCCTTGAGAAGCGACACATTTAGCCCAAACGTTGTTGCCACTCTTGGAAGCAGGATTGGAAGTCGTTCTTTGGAATGGCCAACAGCGGTTCGATCGCTTATTGTTTGTTGGTCGTCACATCCTCAAACCTCACCTCCTTTAATCGATTTGAACGGTGCCATGTTTGATGCCAAACTTTGACAATTTGAACGGTGCCATGTTTAGTTACAAAATTTCGCATTTCCAAAGCTAAAGAAAACGCTTAAAGGACGACGGTTTGAGGATGTGACGACCATCAAACAAAAAGCGATCGAACAGCTGTTGGCCATTCCAAAGAACGACTTCCAATCCTGCTTCCAAGAGTGGCAACAACGTTGGGCTAAGTGTGTTGCTTCTCAAGGACGATACTTTGAAGGGGATTAAACTGAAATATGTATATCCATTATATTTTTTTAGTTATAAATTAAATCCGGATACTTTACGGACAGTCCTCGTATGTGTTTAGTATATTCTTTTCACTTTTATGTAGATTCTTTTCGCTCAAAGGCAGTTTAATGAATATATATATATATTTTTTAATTAGTTATAACATCCTGATATGAGATATATATTCAAAAGATTTGCATATACATATATGTATATATATGTATGGATATGATATTTATATTTCTGTTTCTGTTCAATTGTCAAGCCACAATAAAATTAATTAACTACACCTCGTATCCGTAATGACTTCTTTTTAGAAATTTGACTTTTCTGTATGATTCTGGTTTATGATGTTTCATGATTAGAAGAAGTCAATTAATAAAATATTTATCTTATGAAATTTAAGAGATATTTTATTATTTTAAAACTAACAATTTATTTATTTATTTATTTATTTTGTTAAAATTAATTAAATGCAACTCATTTCTTATTTGTGCAAAATAACTAGTAAAAAGTATACAAGTATGTCTTTCGTAAATTATTGAAGATTTTTTTTAAATCTAAATTTATGTAGCTAACATTTTATTGAAACTAATTATTTACATCATAAAACTAATCATACGATAAATAATATGTGCTTTAAATGAATTATATAAGCAAGGGATCAATTCAAAATTTTGATCTGCACGCAAAATAATGAGGTAAAATAGTAGTAAAATATATTTTAAAAATCTTTTAATCAAAGGGATATTTGCATATTGACAAACATTTCTTTTTATAATTACAATTAATGTTTCTTTATTTAATTTTAATTCATTTTTTATTAGCGTTACAGGAATGAATGAATTTCAAAATTAAATTAGTTAATTAATAGATAATTTAATTCTAACCTTAAAATGCAATTGATTAAAATTCATTAAATTTTGAACCATTTTAAATAAAAATAAAATTAATTACGATATAGTAAAATGATTTGTTTTCTATAATTTAATTAAGATGTTGAAATTTAAACTTACTTAGACAATATCTAAATAAAATTAATAATTTACATTATAAAGGAATTTACAATAAAATATACATGCTTCAAATAAATTTAATACGCATTCAGGAAGTTCTAAAATTGGATCATCAAAAGGAACATAATAACTTACTAATAGTAGAAGAGCAGCTGAAAGAAAATTATACATTAAAATAAAAGGAATATTCACACATTTTGTTCGTACTCTTACAAATTATTTCCTTTTATATTGACAAATAACATTTCTTTATTTAATTTTCATTTACATTTTTTTTTCTCTCTTCTTTTGTAAAGTTAGGACGAATGTAACACAGTTTACACAGTCTTTATTGAGATAACACAAATTCAAATTGAACACTTAAAATCAATTAAAAATTATTCGTGTATAAACAAATTAATTCTTCAGCTTTAAAGGAAATTCCATTTTATTTCCCATTCGCTGAATAGTGTAGAATAAATTAAGCCATTTTATAAAATCAAGCGAGATAAACTGTGCTTATTAAGTGTCTGCCTATTTACACTGAGCAAATACAAGTTGGAAAATTTGCCTTTGTTAGAAAATTAAAAAAAGAAGAGATTTTTCGGCACAGCACCTTTTGCGTAACATTGGATATGAATGGATATAAATAACAACATGTTGTTTTAATTCTTTGTCCGATAATTTAATTCACAAAATACATAAGGAGTATCGGTGTTTAGAAAAGTAAGCAAATTATTCTGTTTAGATATCATTATGAATGTTTTTCTAAATGATGAAGGGAAATTTTATATAAAGCGTGATAGTGAGAGAATCGTGACTGAAAAATTATTGTTTTAGATAACAAATTGTTTATATGCATTTAAAAATCTTTTAATACAAAATAAAGCTTGTTTATTAGTTAAGGATATTAATGAAAGATTCAACACTTTAAATAATCAAGTATTTTGATGCCTAATTAAACATATTTTCTTTTTATTCTATCTACTATTATTTCATATTTTTATTCGGAACAAAGGTAATCAATTTTCTGAAGAATGGCTATTTTGCTAACATGATCAAATCTCAAAAATTAAAATAATTATAAGAGAATTTAGAGAATTTTTAATGTTCATGAGTGATTAACGATTACTTCATGAAAATTTATAAAATTTATACTTAAATATTTACTATGTCCTTACATTTAATGTAATAAATAAACAACTTTGTACATTTGTAGTTGTTATAAGTATAGAAGTAATAAGAATATATTGCATTATTTTCTCAAAACGCTTATTGACACATAAATTGAATTAATATAATAATAATTATTAATATCATTAGCATTTTTGTTTTTCTTACACTAAATTATTTATATTAATAGGGTAGGTGCTCCAGTGACTCGCATGCTCCGGTAATTGACATCTATCCCGAAATAATTAATAAATAAGAAAAATAATAAAAGCATATATTTTACATATAAGAATTTTAGCATTTTATGTCGAACACTGGAGCATAGGGTGCTAATAACTGGTAAAATGAATAACTAGCAGTGTCAAACACTGGAAAATAGGGTGCTTAATACTAATTAAATGAAAAACTGGCAGTGTTAATTACTGGAACATTGAGTGGGTGTCAAATAAAAATTCATTAGAAAAAATAATTGCCATCAAATGTATGTATTTTAACATATATGTGGTTCTGAATGTCTTTCATGCCATATGTATTAAGTTCAGATTTCTAAAAATATTTTCTGATGACTAGCACATTAAAAACATCAGAGATTGCTCTAAAAGTGTCATTCACTGGTGCACTTACCCTAATAGATTTTTAAAAATAACAATTAATTCAGTAAAGTACATAATTTAAGGAATTTCAACGTTTATTGTTAAAGAGGAACTTACTAATAAAAATTATCTCACTATGAAGAGATATATAAAACTTTGAAAACGTGTAAAGAATTAGAGATACAAAAAAAAAAAAAAAAAAAAAAAAATTGAGAGTACAAGGGTTGAAGCAGTGCTTTTTAAAAAATACAGTTTCAATTATTTGATGTTATTATTTCAGACCTGCCTGAAGAAAGATTCAAAGTTCTATAAACCAAAAACAACATTTTTAGCTCATCTGCTTGTGCTCATTTATTTTCGTGAATTTATTTTTGTATCCTTGTACCACCTTTGTTATGTAATATCTACATACGACGAAATTTAGCTTCCAAATCATTCCACTTATTACACTTTTATTAGTATGATAAAAAAATATATTTTTAATGATTAGTACACTGAGGAAAAATTCTGTAACTAACATCTAGAATCTAAATTGTTGCTCTAGAAAAAATAGTTCCATGTCATCCTTATAAAGTCTAGTCCCCTTTGAAAGCGAGTTCTAGAAAGCCCTATTAGAATTCTAGAGCGTTTGCCTATATTACAAAGTTATTTAAAAATATCTGCAAATAAATGCGAATACAAGAGGCGGGTTTCAACAACTATAATCTTGGTTTATGACCCAATTCTGGAAAATCAAGCGAGAACTTCTCGCAATACAAAAGATTCAGAATATTCAATATTGATTAAAAGAGGTAAAATGCTTTTCGATTTATCAGATACTGAACATATTAGCACTGTAATAAAATAAAATAAATAAATCCTTATATGTAAAAAAATAATAATTAAAATCCTGGCTGAAAATTTTCCAGAAAATACATATCCGTAGGCTATATAAAAAATACACAAAACATTTCTGTAACAGAACAATGGAGAAAATATTCGTACACAATGAATTTTTTCTACCAGCTAGGATTGAACCAAAGTCCGTTGAACATTAGGCGACTTCACGGAAGCACGAAATACGCTCTCACTCAGTATTTCTCCAATCCTGCTTTAACACTATGTTCTCCATATGCAAAAATGAAAAGAAAGAAAAAGAAAGAAAGAAAAAGAAAAAAGAAAAAGAAAATATGTAACCATCATATAAAATCAGTATCTGTGCTTCCAAACTTTATATGGCTATAGAATACATGTTTCTTTTAACAGATTGAGGCGTAATTTTATCCTAAACTTCCGTAAATTTTAGAAAACAGACAAGATCTGTTGGAAAATTACAGAAATTTTCTATTTTTTAACAGAAAATTTTTACGGTGAGAATTAGAACATATTTAAAAATAAATTGGATTTTTTTTTTCTATATTTTGCATTTTACACTGTTTATTTAATGTAAGACTAAAACTATTTGATGTATTATTTAGTTTTTCAACAATTTATTCTTTTTTTTTTTTTTTTTTTTTTTTTTTTTAATAAAAGATTTTTTGTGTTTTTATTTAAAAACTTTGATCATTAGCACTTAAAGTAGATAATTGTATAAACACATTTTTTAAATATATTTATAAAATTTACTAAATTAAACGTTAACGTTTATAATTTAACAAAAATTACTGAAAATAATTAATTAATTAATAAAATTCAGCAAAAAAGCATTAATTTAATTTTAAGAGAATGTTTTAATTGATATTTCATAAAGTCAATGTAATAAATAAATATGATTATTTTACAAATTAATTTATTTATTTTTGAATAAATAATATCTTGCTACTAATATCTTTTTAATTAAACTAACTAAAATTTTTGTTTTTTATTTATTTAACTATAGTTGTAGAGATTTGCGTTTTGGTTAAAATGTTACTCAATCGCTGTATTATGTAAATAATCATTTAGAAAATTTGCAAAGGTTAAAAAAAAATAATTTCACTAGGAATATAATTTGATTTGCTTTCATTAAATGAATGCAAAGTAACTTTTTATATTCCCATAAAAGCTGACAAATGTTTTACTTAATACTTTTTTACGTTAATAATATTTCATTATTTAAGTAGAAAACTGTAAAAACTATATTAAAAAAAGTTTGTTAAATTTCATTAAAAAAAAAAAAAAAAAAAAAATCTTAGTTAGGCTCAAAATTATTTAATTCTATTAATAAAACTCAATAAAAAATTTCTCTAAAATCCTTCTGCACTTGATTAAATATTTTTTATGTAACAGAAAAAAAAATATATTAGTAGTTTCAAAGAAAAATGCTTAACAAATTTAATTTCTCGACAGTATGTGTACTTTCAAATCTCAAGCAAAATATTATACTCTTCCAATTAGATAATAAACAATCACAAATTACTTTTCGATAAAACTGTTTTTATTATTATTATTATTATTATTATTATTATTAGATTAAGACTAAGTATTAAAAATATTCAAAAATTCTAAAAGTTTTCATTCAAAATTTATCCACTATTTTAGAACACCTAAAGAAATAAATGTTTTTGGATTTTGGATTTAATTTAAAGTATGAACGTTTTTAGAAATTTCTCTCTTAGAGTTATGACACTTTGCATACTTGCGCACTGAAATATAACAATGTAAAATAAATTAAAATTTCTCTGAATTTATTTAAACAAAAATAATAAAATTACAATTTTTTATTATTTATTTATTTATTTATTATTATTATTATTATTATTTATATTTTTTTTAAATATTGACTGCTAACTAATTTTTATCTTCCCTATTGATTTTAGATTATTATAGTTTAATAATATATTTTAAGCGCATTTGGGTGTGATTTAATTCATAAGTTAACTTTAAAAATGTATATTTTTTGTGTCTAAAAAACGGAATTTAATGCAAATTTTTTTTTTTTTTTTTTTTTTTTTTTTTTTTTTTTTTACATTTAGACATAAAAATATTTTTAAAAAAATTACGTATCAATAAATCCGAAAATAATAATAATAATAATAATTAATAGTTTATAATGTGTTGTAAAATCGAGGGTGAAAACTGTTTTTTTTTTTTTTTTTTTTTTTTTTTTTTTACGGGAGGTTTTTTTTTTTTTTTTTTTTTTTTTTTTTTTTTTTTTTTCTTCTTCTTCTTTTTTTAATTTAATTTTGTTAAATTTAAATACTTTTCAATAAATTTTTATAGATCAAACATCGTTATATTTTTAAGCATATATATGCAAATTTTCATAATTATAACATAATAATTTAGAAAATGATTTATAATGTTCGCAATTCTCTTAAAATTGTTCGGTGTGGAAAGTTTTTTTGCCTGTAAATGTCCTTTCTGTGCACGAAGGTTATTTTAAAGGAAAAGCTAAACTGCCAGTGAAACAATCCAGAAAAAGAACGCTCATTTTTCTTTTTATGATGATTTATTCTTTTTATCTGTTGAACATATAAATCAAAACTGAACATATAAATCACAGCAAAGTAAAAAAAAAAAAAATAAATAAATAAATAAATAAATAAATAAACATAGAAATATTTTAACTAATAATAATTACTTGGCACATTGTGACATAATGTACGCATGTAATCCAGTGTGTTGCAAATTCATAAAAATGGTTCAATAATTTTTCTTAAAATATTTCAACATTAATCTTTCAATATTCAGATAAATTATTATATTACTAATAATTTCATATGTATAACTTGCTTGCCAACCTAACCCGGAAGATTGTTAGTTCCCGCTCCTTTCTCTACACCACTTAATTTTTAGAGTAATTCTCTTCAAATATATTTAGGATTAAGCGGAAAGGGGCGGGACTAGCAATCTTCCTGACAGCGTTCCCAATTTTGATAATTTATTCACAATCATTTTTAACCACGCCTTCTTTTCGCACCAGAAATTTTGAAGATTATTTCTCTTTAACGTGTAACAACGATTAAATAAGAAGAAAATCATTTTTCAAAATTTTCGGTATGAAAAAGAGGCAGGACTAAAAATGATTGTGAATAAATTATAAAAGTTGGGAACGCTGCTTCCGGGTTAGGTTGGCAAGTAGGAAATAAATACATTAAAAAAGGTGTTTTTTAATCATTGCGTTAAAAAAAAGAATAAGTTTGGGGGGGGGGGGATAATAAAGGAATACTTTTTTTTTTTTTTTTTTTTTTTTTTTTTTTTTTTTTTTGCAGTACAAGAAGAATTAAAAAAAAAAAAAAAAAAAAAAAAAAAAAGCATTATAATAGAGATACAAAAGATGAGATAAACTTTACTTTCGCAAAATAAAATTCACTTTAAGAACTTAGATTTTAAATCACCCCCTTTTAACTAGAGCATAAACAACTACTGATTATCATTTCATTAAACAGACATTAGGTGAAATAAGACTAGTTTTTTCATAGATTTAAAAATTCTTAAAAATTTAATGCAAAATTTGTTTCTTGTCCAATAAAAAAAAAAAATATTTTTTTTTCTTAAATAATAAATAAATTTAATTATTTTTTCAATAAATTTAATTAATTTATCTAAAACTATTTATTATTTTCTTAAAATTATTTTGTTAATTAAACATAATACGGAAAATAAATTTTCTTTATTATTTATGTAGCTAAAGTTTGATTTTTTTTTTTTTTTTTTTTTTTCATCACTCGATTATTTAAGGATAGGTTAATTAATACTGCAGTTTAAAAATGTAAACTATAAAAAGTCATTAGTTTTACTGTTAACTCTATTCGACATATGATTTTTTTTTTTTTTTTTTTTTTTTTTTTTTTTTAATGCTCTGCAAATTCCGAAATTTACAATAATGCTAATTATTTTTTCTACTGAGTAATTTTTAAATTAGTCGTAATTCAATATTTTAAACAATTTAGTTAAAGACGATTTGTTAATTAATGTAATATATATATACATATATATGTGTGTGTGTGTAATTGTCAAATTATTTCAGTTATTAATTAATATCCTTGTTGTTTAACTAAAGTTCTGTTCTTTGGTAAAAATGTTTTAATTAACACTAAAAATATATGAAATGCATATATTTTTATTTTTGCCATGTCAAGGCTTTTTTAAATATGAATTCCAATTTATACAGTATGTTCATAGCTGCAATTGCGCTTATACTATGTGTATTATTTTTAACCTAATTCTTATATTTACTCTAATTATTAATCTAATTTTATTCTTATTTTTCAACTAAAATTAATCTAAGTTAGTTCTCGTTCTCATTCAAAATAAAATTAATTAAATAATAATTATAAGATCAAAAACTTTTTATAAAACATGCTTTTAAATTTTCTGTTGAACCATAGCTGTAGAACTAACTACATTAGCACTTTATCAATGCGTATTGTTACGAAATTGTAAATAATTGTATTTACTTTTGTATAAATTCTATCAAAGAGGCTTAGTAAGTTGATAACATGTCAATTTTCTGCATTTCCAGCTCTTTTTCGTGTCAAAATAGCTTAATTTCCCCTTTAATATGCATTAAAAAGCTCCAATAGGCAGGTAATAAATTTGACGCCAAAGTTGACGACTTTTTGCCTTGGCGACTTTTGGTGAGAAAATCTTTATTTTCGATATTTCAAAGATGGACATTCTAATGTGATTGGTTAAAGAGTTACGGAAAATTTGAATTCAAAAAATATATATATAAGATAAAAAAAAACTTTTTATATACCAAGTTTTAAATTTTCTGATGAATCATAGAGCACAACTTTTTATAATTTTTTAACGTTCACGTTTAATTAAATGTATTTATTTTTATGTCGAAAAAAAATAAACTCGTATTTTTTTTTTTTTTTTTTGAAACAATTAAATTATAATTATATCTAATGTTTTAATGGCTATTTTAACGCTATTATAATGTTATTGTTTTCATATTTTGATTAATTATAAGGAAACTAATAAAAAATTCAAAAATCGGACTTCGAAGTATTGTGTTGTCATCGGGTTGTGAGCTGTTGTGAAAGTTTCAAATGTCTAGCTAGTCGGGAAATTAGTTAAAATTTGATTGCAAGATTTGTACCGGACACAAAAACAAACAAAAATAGAAGTTAATAAAAACATGGTAAAATAATAAAGATTTTTTTTTTTCTTCTTTTTTTTAACAAACAAAAAAAATTATTAGATTAAAATTAACGGAAATACGTTATGGAATGTATAATGCGCGATAGATCGTTAATGTTTTGCCATCATCTCATGCAATTGCCTTTAAAAGGTTTCTAGAATTACTAGTTACTTTGATTACTAGGAAGATTACTAGTTACTTTGTTGGCATAATTATGTTTCTGTTGCGATTTATTTGGCTGAATATTCTTCGTTCTCATTCTTTTCCTTTTAAATCAAATAAATTAAAAATTATATATATATAATATATAATATATATTTAAAATTTAACTACACTGTTCATAAAATAAATAAATAAATTGAGATAAGTCGTGTATAAATATAACACTCGATTAAATATTTTCCATGCGGCTAGAAAATGAAAAACTTAAAGATCAAAACGTCAAGAGAAAAATATTCAACAATTTTAATTTCGCGATAGAAAGTGTACTTTAAAAAGCCTCAGGCAAAAGATCTTACCCTTTTAACTGGATCATAAACAATCGCTAAATGTCTCTCGATTAAACAGACATTGAATTTATTAAGACTAGATTTGGAGTAGATTTAAAAATTCATAAAAATTTAATACAAAGTTTATTCTTTGTGTTGTAGAAGAGGAATCACTTTTAGTTTTTCGCGTTGATTTTATTCTTTACTGAAAATAGGATTCTTTTTCTGTAAATTTATTTATGTCGTTAAAGCGCTCTTTGAAATTCCACAATAATCTATTATTTTGATAGTTTTACTAAAAAAACTTAAATAATCCGTTATCAAATTAATATTTACGATAAATTTCCCAAGTATAATATCTTTACCAACTTAAGTTCATTAATATTTTGTTGCTAATGTTTTATTATATATATAACCTTATTATTATTATTATTGTCTGTTTAACTAACATTTCAGTAAGCAATATTTATTTATTTTCAACGACATAATTCATTGTTTAATTAAAAATAAAAAAATAAAAAGATGTATGGTCGGGAACCTTCCCCCCCCCCCCCCCCCGTCAGGAACGAAGCTCCTCACGCCTCTTCTCCACTTCCGAATTAGATCTGATATAGAAATCTAGATTGTTTAATCTCTCTCTCTATCTCTCTCTCACACACACACTCACACTCACTCACTCACTTATTTTTATTGTTTATTTTCTATCTTTTTTTTTTTTTCAATGCAAATAATGTATCGTAAGGATTCAAATTTAAAAGTTGCATTTAGTATTTTAGCGAAGATATCTGTTTATTAAAATTAAACAATATATATATATATATAAATTATGTTTTAAAAAATACTGAAAAAGAAAAAAAAATTTTTTTTAATGTTGTCATATTCTATCATGGTAATTATTGGCCTTTGATAGCTGTAATTAGAAACATAGTTTGAGATTCAATTTTGTCCAAGTATCTCGAAAAAACAGCATCAATTGTAATACAGTATTTTGTTGTGAACTGCGGTAAATCATTATTAATACTTAAATCAAATGCATCTGATAAAAAGGATGTGAGTTCTTCAAATTTTTCTTTATTATTGAAGTTAATGTCAAAATCTCCAGCCAATACAAGTGAAAGTTTATGAAAAATTTGTTTAATTAATTTAGAATCTCCCTCATTATATCTTATAGTGATCGATGAATAAATATAGTGTATTTGATTTTTGATTTGAGAATATGTACACTAAGGAACAAAAAAAAAAAAAAAAAAAAAAAAAAAGTCGTACTTGGATATTTCCCAATTCTCTTTCTGCAATCGCCAATTTATTGCTTTAAAAGTAAATTTTCGAACGGATTTTATTAAGTCGTGTTCCATGTACAATTTAGGACTGAGCCAAGTATTAAAAACAAAATGCAGTTGTTTGAAAAATTGGAATTTCAGAAAGAATTTCAAAAATGGCAAGTATAAGGCAATTAACGATACCACAAAAAATATTAATCTTAGAGAGAAAATCAAATAATAAATATTTGAATTACACATACAGCAACAGTAAATCCTTTTATCAAAATATACAATTTTATCAACTTACTTTTTTTTTATTTGTATTACATACACTTGTTGCAGTTTCTATTTATCGAATATTCATTGCAAAATTTCAATAATAATACAATGTAATCACGTATCATTAAAAACATAAACAAATAACAAATAATTATTAACAAAATTTCCACGTGTTTAATATTAGGGTATATAACCGGCTGCTCACGGTGCTTGTCTATTTGAAACAACAACGTTCAACGAGGATTTGGCGGCGAGAAAGGAATTCTAAAATAAATTAAAGTAATGAATATATGCATACCTCTGCATTCCTCTTTAGCAACCGTAACTAGGGAGAAAAAGTAGAAATTGCTGGGGTTCTTCTTTCAGGGAAGAAAAGTTCAAATGGGGAGAGCGTAACGCATTTTCCTTACGTGAATATTTCTTCCAGTTAGATCCTACTGTAATCCGCGTTAAAGATCTTCGTTCCAAAATAAAAATAATAAATAAATAAAATAAAGTACAGAAGAGCACCAATTTTACTATCATTGCTCTTATATATAGGTAGGGAACTGGATTGTAGAGTCATACCTATATATAAGAGCAATAATCCACTTCATCATTCTGCAATAATGACGGTATACTTTATGCTACTGAAACTGCAGTCTGCCCTCAATACTTTTACATTGGCGTCTTTAACGTTATGTTAATATTAATATTTATGATTTTGTTCTACGTCAAGTCTGATTATATATTCATAAAATTTTGTGTTTCAAATAAACAGACATTGAATGAATTTAGACTAGATTTGAAATGGATTTGAAAATCCGTAAAAATGTAGTAAATAATTTTATATTTGCATTATAGAAAAAAAAAACTTTATATATATATATATATAATTTAACGTCAATGTTATACTTTTAAGTAAAAGGATTTATATTTACCACGTTCGAGAATCTTTTAATTTTAATAAAAATTAAAATTGATTAATGAAATAGATTAATTTCCGATTAATATTGAAAATTTAATTCAAACCAATTAATGTTATGTTAATAATAATACTTTAATTATATTAAATATCTACAAGAATGAATTTTTATTTATTTATTTAACTAATTTTTAAGTGGGTGTTTTTTGTTTATATTTTTATTTATTTGTTTGTTTAAAGTTTTTTTTTTTTTTTTTCAATATATTGAATATATAAATAATATTTATTTACTAGTACTGTATTCAGAAGAAAAAAAAGGAAAAAAGATTGTGTTTATTTCACTACATTTAACATATTATTTATTGTTATTTATTGAATGCACTACAGTTTTTAAAATTTTTAAAAATGCTGAATAATTTTTAGAAGAAATAATTTTTACATTAATAATATTTCAATTTCTCAAAAAACTTAATTGAAAGCATTTTAATAACATTGTACAGCACACAATTTTGTTCAAAATTTACTGATTTTGCTCGCAAAGGAAATAACTGTATCATGCACTATGATCCGTTTTCGATTAAAACTAGGCATTGAATAAATTAAAAATAGATATGAAGTAGATTTAAACATTCTTAAAATTTTAGCACTGTGTTTATTCTTCGTGATAATAAATAAATAAATTATTTTTAGATTTTGGAGTTACTATATATTATGGGTGTTTTCTAAATGACTGTCTTAGAGGTGTGAAAACTTGCATACTTAGGTAATGAAATATAAAAATATTAAATAAATAAAAATTTACTCAATTTCCCTCTATTTAGTTCATTATATTTTAACAATATATTTTAAACGCTTGATTATGAATTCATTGATAATTTATGTAGATTATTATTAGCATTATTTTTAATAATTTATGTTTTTAGGTTGAGATTTAAGGCAACATTTTAGCCTTCAAAAATATGTCATTATTATTATTATTATTATTATTATTATTATTTTACCATGAATACACAAAGTAAAGTAATAATAATTTAGAATATATTATTAAATTATAATACTGTAAAATCGAGGGGCTATTAGTTAAATGGAAAATTTTAAAAAAAATTTTAATTTTGAATTTTATTTAAGTAGTTTAAAAAAGTTTTCAGTAAATTTTAACATACATAATATTGTGTTATATTTGAATGTGCAGCTGTGTGCATATTTATAAAACTCTAAGACAGTAGTTTACAAGAAAATATTTATACTGTGCACCATCCCCTTAAAATTGCTTGTGATGGAATGCTTTTTTGCCTGTACATGTTGTTTTCGTGCATGAAGACTATTCGAAAGGGAAAAGGAAAATGTCAGTGAAACTCACCATAAAATGAACGCGAACTTTTGTGTTTTTTTTATATTTATTTTTCTATATTGTGAATAAATATGTTATAATTTAAAAAATACTGAAGGAGAAAAAAAAGAAAAGAAAGCTTTCGTTCGACTAATGAAATTATTTGATACAGAATGACTTTTTCAATGCAATGAAAATTCTGAACTGCATAAAGAAATGTTTAAATATTTTTTCCAACTAAATACTTTTTGCATTAATAATACTTCAATGTACAAATAGGTTTAGGTAAATACTATTGTTGAAGAATACTTAAAAAAGTAGCTTAGAAATAAAGTATTCTGTGTTTTGTGCAGTAAGAAAATAATAATAATTAAAAGAAATCTACAGTTTAAAAAAAAAATAAATAAAAATAAAAGTCTCAGGAGAGTAATCTTACCTTTTTAACAGGCAATCGCTGATTGTCATTCAAATAAGCAGATATTAAGGTATTTAAGGGGGACTGGGACACAAAATTTTTGTTTTTATTATTTATTGATGAACTGCTGTAATTTTTTTTTTCTGAAATTGGAGATTTTTTTAGAATAAAGTTGAGCAGAGAGAATCTTAAAAAAAAAAAAAAAAAAAAAAAAAAAAAAAAAAATTAAGTTTTAAAAATTTAAATAAAATTTTTAAAATTTAAAATTTAAAATTTTTGATAAATTTAAAATTTGTTATATCTCATGAACTAATGGTTCAATTTACAAACTTTTTTCACTCTTATACAGAAAAGATTTATCTTCAATTTGTCTTCGGGATTTTTAATTAGGAGCAAAACTTTTTTGGTAATCCAAAAGTTATGCATGAAATAAGTATTTCTTTCAAATTAAAATTAATATTTAAAAAATTTATTATTATAATCAGAAATCCTGAAGACAAATTGAAGATAAATCCTTTCTGTATATAAAGGGGAAAAAAGTTTGTAAATTGAACCATTAGTTCATGAGATATAACAAATTTTTAATTTATCAAAAATTTTTAAAATTTTATTCTAATTTTTAGAATTTTATTTAATTTTTTTTCTACGATTCTTTCTTTCTCAACTTCATCGTCAAAAATGCTTCAATTTCAGAAAAAAAAAATAATTACAGCAATTCATCATTAAATAATAAAATCAAAAATTTGGTGTCCGGGACCCCCTTAAGGCAATATTTGGAGTAAATTTAAAATTTCATTAAAAAAGTTAATATGAATTTTGTGTCTTGTGCCATAAATTTTATAAGATTAGATACTTTACGTGTTTTCGTTAAAAAAATGAAATAATACCTTCACATATTAAAATATGTGATAAACTTTTAACACAAATTTATCAGTTTAATTGACATAAATTGTTATTTTTGGACTTCATGGACATAGGCAATGAAATATCAAGTAAATAAAAATATTGAACTTACAATTAAGAAAATTTTCCTATTTTGCTATGAAAATTTTCTTCATTATCATTTAATTTTTCTTTTACTTTATGTATTAACAAAAATCCAAATTTTTATTTAATCACTTGAACATAAAAATTAAAGTATATTTGTTACTGAAAATTAAAAAAAAAAGTAAACTTTTAAAATTAAAAAATAAATAAATAAAATAAAATAAATAAAATTTCTGTAGCGTCACTGTTAATAATATTTTACGTGGGATTACTGAATAATTTACAAAATAATGATTAATTTATAGATTGAATATCATTTTTATATTAATCCTATTTTAATATCTAAAAAATATTAAAAATTAAATATAATTAATTAAATACAATAAATATTTTTTAATATAATATATGAAATAATTTTTGTTGAAAATTTAATAATTATGTCTGTAAAGAAGAAGCTGCTGGAATTATTTTTCACATAGTTGAATATTTCACAAACAGTTGAAAGAAAAAAAATATGTAAAACATGTCGGGAAAAAGATACTCAACAATTTTAATTTCGCAATAGAAAGTGTACTTTTTAGCCTCAGGCAAAATATCTTACCCTTTTAACTGGATCAAAAGCATTAACAGAATGTCTTTCTACTAAACGGATGTAGACTGAATTAAGATTAGATTCGAATAAATATAATTCAAAGTTTATGTGTTATAAAAGAGGAATCATTTTTGTTTTCGCATTAACATTATTTTTTAACATACATAGAATTCTTATTTTGGATATATATATATCAATATATGTATGAATTTTATCTCGTAATTATTAATTAATTATATAAATAATTTTTTTTATATATTTATTTATTTAACTGGTGTTTAAGTAAGCGGTTTTTTTTTTTTTTTTTTTTTTTTTTTTTTTTTTTTTTTTAAATCTGTTAAAAATATCTTTTATTTCTTATATATATAAATGATAGTTTATTTAATATTGAAGTAAAAAATTAAAACACCAAGAAAAAAGACTTATTAAATGCAATATAATTTCTAAAATTTAAAGTAATGTTGAATAATTTTTAAAACAGATAATAATTTTGACATTATTGCTTTAAATTATTATAAAAGAAACATACGAAAAAAAGTAAATAAATAAACATTGTACAAAATAAAATAAAATAAAAAATTCAAATTTAAAACTCTGCCCACAAAAAAAAAAAAAAAAAAAAAAAGAGAGAGAGAGAGAGAGAGAGAGAGAGAAAGCTATGTCTTTATGTATTCCATTAAATAATTTTTATGAGTCTGGGCAATAAAATACATAAAGAGAAAAAATATTCAATAATTTTAATTTAAGGTTAGAAAGTGCATTTTCAAGCTTCAGGCAAAAGGTCTTACCCTTTCAATTGGATCATAAACGATCATAGAATTCTTTGATATTAAACAGACTTTGAATAAATTAAGGCTAGATTTGAAGTAGATTTAAAAATTCTTAAAATTCTAGTACAAAATTTATTCTTTATTTTACAATAGGAGAATCACTTTTAGGTTTGTTCGTTAACATTTGTACTTTAACATAAATAACTTCATTTTTCTGGAGTTTTATTTATACTTAGAAATTCCATCCTCATAAGAGTAGATTCTTTTGATGGTTTCATTAAAACTTAAATAAGAGCCTTTTTATGTTAATGTATACGATTAAATTTCAAAACAATTTTATCGATTTAAATCAAGTCAATTAATATATATATATTATGTTCTTAATCAAATAATGCATATACACACAAACATACAGTCGGTAACAAAAGTATCCGAACACTAGCAAAAATTCCTATGTAAAAAAAGTACATTTCATACGGTTTTGATAAATAAATCCTATTCGAATAATGTTCTTACACTGACTAAGAACAGGATTCGACAAGGATTTAACAAAACTGTATGAAGTGTACTTTTATTACATAGGAATTTTTGCTAGTGTTCGGGCACTTTTGTTACCGACTTTACATTCATGTAGATAGATAGATAGATAGATAGATAAATAATGATTTATCATGTTTCATCATTACATATATATGTATATACATACGTACATACATATATACTGAATGTCCCATAAATCTGTAGACATTTTAAAAATCGGAGGAATTGGCAAAATTGAACGCGGTTTGTGAAAAATTTATTCTCATAAAGGTTTTTTTTTTTTTTTTTTTTTTTTTGGGGGGGGGGGGGGTTAAAGAAAAAAAAATAACTTTTCGTAGATAGAGCGCACTGATTGGATGCGTAACAAGAAATATGCAAAGCAGAGTGACATAAAATGCCCGGTTTTTCGATTCGCATCGTTTATTTCTAATTTTTCCTCCTACTTTAAGTATACATGAAGTTTTAATTACGATGTTGACTTGGTGGATAAAGCATTATTGGTGAAGATCTTTTCCCTAAGGTAAAAACCGCCTACAAATGCTGCAGTTAGCGGTGTTGTAACTCGTTTACAAACTGTTTGTGGTGATGGGGGACACATAGAATAGGACTTATATGCCTGTAAAGGTTTGCATGCAAATAAGTTTTTATTATTTATTTATTTATTTATTTATTTATTTATTCGGAAATGTGAGATTTGCTCACGTATAGCGTCCTATATTGATGAAACTTTTAACTATTATTATTATTATTATTATTATTATTTTTTACCAATCTTTATATATATATTTCTTTTGTGCGTGTGTATGTCACTGAACTCCTCCTAAACGGCTGGACCGAGTTTAATGAAATTTTTTGTGTGTCTTCAGGTGGATTCGAGAATGGTTTAGATTTACAAATGAAAGTTGTAACTTAATTAGTTCTTTCTTAATTAATTTTTAACCAACTCTTTCAACAACTTTTCCACCTAGATGGCGTGAGTTGTCGTAAACACGATGTCAGAATTTATTTAATGTTGAAATGAAAAATGAATTTTTAACCGTATCTTACGAAGTGTTTAAAATATTTTTTCAAAATTAATATTTTTAGAATCGTAACCGTATCTTACGAAGTGTTTAAAATATTTTTTCAAAGTTAATATTTTAGAATCGTAAACACGATGTCAGAATTTATTTAATGTTGAAATGAAAAATGAATTTTTAACCGTAAGTGTTTAAAATATTTTTTCAACGTTAATATTGTTAAAATGTTTAAATTAGTTAAAATGGTATATTCTTTTAAAAAATTCGTCAATATCGGAGTTATTTTATGTTAAAATGAAAAATGAATTTTTAGGCCATTATTATTTGGGCAGATGGAAAATGTACTAAAAGTTTTCCGAAAAATTTCACGATCACAAATGTTGACGGATATCCAATATATCGTCGAAGAAATCCCGATAATGGCGGACAATCTTATCATCTATGGCGGTCATCTATGTCAACAACATAAATATTGACATTGATAACCGTTGGGTGGTCCCATATTCGCCTCTGCTGAGCAAAACATTCAATGCTCATATTAATGTTCAGTTCTGCAGTTCAGTGAAGAGCATCAAATACATTTGCAAGTATGTGAATAAAGGCAGTGATATGGCTGTATTTCGAGTTGAAAATACCAATGTGAATGCTCCTCCGGTGAATAACAACGATGAAATAACACTTTACCAAATTGGCCGGTACGTCAGCTCCAATGAAGCTGTTTGGTGTATATTTGGTTTCCCAATTCATGAACGGGATCCAGCAGTTCTTCATTTAGCCGTCCATCTTGAAAATGGCCAGTGCGTATATTTCACGAGCGAGACAGCGATTGATCGTGCTATAAATCCACCAAAAACTACACTCACCGAATTTTTTGAATTGTGTAATCGTGCGGGTGCTTTTGATGCTTTTGCACGAACATTACTCTATTCAGAAGTACCACGCTATTTCACATGGGCTCCAACATAAAAATGGATGCCCCGCAAGCAAGGCACGCCGATTGATGCATGTCCCAATTTATTCAAATCAAACACCTTGGGACGAGTATTTACAGTCAATCCAAGGCAGACTGAGTGCTTTTATCTTCGACTGTTATTGGTTAATGTCATCGGCCCTTTGTCATTTCAAGATTTACGTAAAGTGAATGGACAACAGTATCCAACGTATAAAGATGCATGCCTTGCACTCGGCTTGCTGGAAGACGACAACCAGTGGGAGTGTATGCTTGCTGAAGTAGGACTGAACTGTACAGCAAAACAAATTCTTCTACTATTCGCTATAGTGTTGACTACATGTTTTCCGGCCCGAGCAGAGACATTATGGGATAATCACAAAGATTCAATGACTGATGATATATAACATCAACATCGTTCACGGTGCAACGATCTAACGATAGTATTCAGTGACGCTATGTACAATGAAGCATTGATTGCTATTGAAGATCTTTGCATTATCATTGCCAACTTACCACTCAGTCATTTCGGTATGCATTCAACAAATCGAAATGCATCTGATTTAATAAGCACTGAATTGAATCGTGAACTACAATACAATACTGTAGAAATGGCAGCGATTGTTGCTCGCAATGTCCCACTAATGAATGAAGAACAAAGAACCATTTACGACCGCATCATGCTCGCAGTTTTGACAGGACAAGGTGGATTATTTTTTTTTGGGTGCACCAGGTGGAACTGGCAAAACATTCCTTATTTCGCTAATTCTCGCCGAAATACGATCAAATAATGGCATCGCATTGGCTGTTGCATCATCTGGCATTGCGGCAACTTTATTGGATGGAGGCAGAACAGCTCATTCATTATTTAAACTGCCACTAAATATTCAAAATAACCCAGACGCAGTGTGCAACATAAAATAACAATCGTCCATGACCACAGTGCTGAAATAGTGTAAAATTCGTATCTGGGATGAATGCACTATGGCACACAAACGTTCGATTGAGGCGTCGAACAGGACATTGAAAGATATAAAAAACAACAACATTTGGCGGCACTCTATTACTCTTTTGAGGTGATTTCAGACAAGCACTTCCCGTTATTCCGCGTTCAACACACGCTGATGAGATCAACGCGTGCTTAAAATCATCGTCATTGTGGCTTAATGTTGAAAAAGTACACCTGAAAGTAAATTTGTGCGTTCAAAAGCTTCAAGATCCATCCGCTGAAACATTCTCAAAACAATTGTTAGATATCGGCGATGGAAAAGTTACTACAGATGAAACTGGATGCATAAAATTACCGACCGATTTCTGCACAATCATTGATTCTCAAGATGCTCTTATTGACCAGATATTTCGCGATGTACACAGACGATACACAAATCTTGAGTGGCTGGCAGAAAGAGCAATTTTAGCAGCAAAAAATGTGGACGTCAACGAATTGAATCTCAAGATACAACATTTGTTACCAGGAGACTTGGTGTCATACAAATTTAATGATACAGTTTGCGATGCCACCGAAGCTGTAAATTATCCAAAAAAGTTTTCAAACTCATTGAATTTACCAGGCATGCCACCGCATATTTTACAACTGAAGGTTGGATCTCCGGTTATTTTGCTTCGTAATTTGAACCCACCACGATTGTGCAACGGCACGCGATTAGTCATAAAAAAATTAATGAAAAATGTTATCGAAGACATCATTTTAAATGACGAATTCCGAGGTGAAAATATATTACTACTGCGAATCCCTATTATACCCACAGATGCGCCAATTCAATTTAAACGCCCTCAATTTCCAATTAGATTGGCATTTGCAATGACTATCAATAAGTCTCAGGGCCAAACGATGTCTGTCTGTGGCTTAGATTTGAGCACATCATGTTTTTCACACGGACAATTATACGTGGCTCTCGAGTGGGCAAACCATCCAGTTTGTTTGTATTGGCGAAAGATGGGATAACAAAAAATATTGTACACTCTGTTGCATTAAGGGATTGATATTGTTTTTTAGTAATATTGTTATAAGTAGCGATATGTATATAATTTTAAAGAATCAGTTTTAAGAAATTAAAAAATAAATGATTGGGGTTTTGTTATTTTTATATTCTTTCACCGTTCACAGCGCTCCATACATCTTCCACTTATATACCACATCCTTACACACTTACAATAAGTTAGTTATTTTTTTTCTAGCAAAATATTCTCTAGAAATAATTTATATGACAAAACAACGTTTGTCGGGCCAGCTAGTATATATATATATATATATATATATATATGTATATATAAAAGCCTTTTCGAGCATATCACAAAAATAAGTGAAAAATATCACAGAAGGAAATATAAGATTCAATGAATGTACACAATATTTGAAACACATCAGGGGTATTAATTGAACTTTCGTATGCAAGTATAGGTGAATTTGTGTATATCTGTAAGCATAAAACTAAGAAATAGCCGATATAATTCCCGATTCACTTTTAAAATCGAAGTTCACTGAAGAAGAGATTTAGATAAACCTAATCCAATAAATATAAGAAGATAAAACAAAACTTTGAACTAAAAAAAAAAAAAAGAAAAGAAAAGAAAGAAAAAAAAAGAAAAACCTTACTTACAGAAAACAATCATCGTTTTACAGAAAACAATAAATGAACACAAAGGCCGTCAAAAAATGAAGTTTATATATATATATATATATTGTGAAAGTTGTGCAGTAAATGTAATTCGCATAAAAATTAATTATTTTACAGTAAGTATTGATATAAACGTGAGAATAAAAAATAAGTAGTTTTAAAAAACTAGCCAGTGAATTAAGAAACCAAATATCATAAAATTAAAATATTAAAATTTAATTTTTTTTAATTATTAAAATATCAAATTTCTTGCAGAAAGATACTTTAACAAGAGTTAATCAATACTTATAGAAAAAAAAAAATAATGGTGCCATCTATGTACGATAGAGGCAAAATAAAATAATAAAAAGTAATTCCTTACAAAATTGAATAATAAATAATCAAATAGAACAGAAATTACAGCTAAGACTGTAAACTAATACTACCCATTTTATATGTTTATACTTCTTCCCATCTTTCTTCTTCTAGTTATTACTATTATTTTTTCTGTTATTTTTTTTATCATATTTGCTATATATGATCTCATCTGCGATTTTTTCAGAAACAATTCATATTAATTTTCAAAAATTCGTTGCCATATATAAGGCTTCTCTTCCATACGTAGTTCTTTGTTTACTAATTCATGTCTTCCTTCCTAGTGTTTGATTATTGTGTTGTTAAATTATAATTATTATTATATATATATAATATTATTTTTATTTATTTAACTAAAGTTTAAGTAAGTAATTTAGAAAGATTTTTTTTTTTTGTGTGTGTGTGTTTCAGTACATAAATTGTAGGTTAATTAATACTAAAATTTACAAAAATTAATTAGAGAAGTTCTTTAATTTCCCTAACAATAATGTTCCATTTTAATTTATTGAGTGCATTGAAATTCCTAAAATTCCTAAGAGTTATGCATATTTTTTTTCTACTAAATAATGTTCAATTTATCAATACTTCAATGTATTAAATAACTTAAAATATATCCAAACACTGTAGAAAGAAAATAAATCTTTATCTTGTATTCAAAATTTAATAGTTCTATTCATAAAAACTTTTGATTCTACCCCTGATCAAACAATTTTATGCGGCTGAAAAATAAAAAATATATAAAGAGAAAAACATTAAGGGAAAAATACGCAATAATTTTAATTTTGCGATAGAAAGTGTACTTTTAAGCCTCAAGCCAATGATCTTGCCCTTGTAACTGGATCTTAAACAATCGTAGAATGTTTTTCATAAAGTAGGGGATATTGGATGCATTAGATTAGATTTAAAGCATATTTAAAAATTCTGAAAAATAAAGGAATTATTTGTGTTACAAAAGATGATCTTTAGTTTTTTGCAGTTATGTTATACTTTAATGTAAATTGGATTCTTTTTCTTTAGCTTTGTTTATCTGTGACAAGCACCCTTTAAAATTTCATCGTCATAAGAACGAATACTTTTAATAATTTCTCCAAAATACTTTTAGTAAATGCCTTTTCTTTTTTAAGGATAAATATTATGTTACGATTTAATTGTTTTAAGTAAATTCATAATAAAATCAGATATCCTAAATTTAATAAAAATTCTGAAAAAACGTTATCAACGAACATAATGGTAATACACAAATAGAAGACAAATCTAAAAATTACATGTCTGATATGTTTACCGTAAGTTAATTTTAAATAATTGTGTATTTATTATTATTTAAAAATTACTTATTTAAAAAATATATTTATAAAAATATATTTAACTAAAAATTAAATAGTAAAACATTTAACTTAGGCAGATAAGCATAATATATATGTATATTGGGATGTCGATTATCACATATTCTAAAAAATATGTTATCATATTAAAAAAATAAATAAATAAAATAAAATAACGAACACATGTTTATGACATTTAAATTGCAACTTAAATTTACATACAGTATGATCTTTAAATTTTTACATTCTTCCTCTTCCCACTTATGTACCTTTTGCTAATTGCAACTCTATCGAAACCTTTGATCACGAATTATTCGTAGTTTTCTATTTGGTAAAACTGATGAGAATGTTTTTTTTTTTTAAATTATATTATATGTATCACTGTAGAACTTCTTCCTCCGATCACATTTTTTTTCTGCGTCCTCTTAACTGCCAATATGTACTGTGCTTCTTCCAGTGACATCAGAGAGAAGAGGCTATCGGAGTGTTTCCGTTTTGCTTCCATAGTGTATATAAATTAAATATTACTCTATATGTATTTCAATTCATGCGGCGGTGACCTAAAGCATACCTACTAACTTTTAGCTGAATCGAATAGAGTGATTGGACGCTATCGCACTTTAAATAAGTTGAATCTATAATCCCTTATGATAAAGAATTGTTTTTTGTATACTGTAAAACAACTGTAAGTCGAACACTCATCAAAATCCATACCATTTGTCTGACGGTGACCTATAACATAACTACAAACTTTCAGCTGAATTTTAAAAATGTTTAGACGTTATTCTGGCCCCTTACTCACACGCACAAAACACACTTACATCCACTACCTTAAAAATAACAATTATAAACTCAGAAGACATCAAAACGTATAGATACAACAAAATTTCATAGTCGAATGTTATCTTGATTACAATTCTTTCCATATATAGTATATGTTCGAAAATAAAAATATTAAATACTGTTGTCAGTTTACTTTAAATACTAGTCTAGATATTCAAAATTTCTTCTTAATAACAAATTAAATTTAATACAAATATAAAATACATATTAGAATACCAACTATTATACAAAGAGTGTTTAATAAATTTTGCACAATTGTCTGTAACTTTTTTATAATTAGTCACAGAATAATTAAACTTTCATTGAACCTACTTTAAATTGTTAGCTACAAACTGGATTTTTTTTCCTACTGTTTACAAGTGAGTTATAATGGACACTGAACTAGCTATAAGATTCCGACAATGGTTGGTAGTGGAATTTCTGTATTCGATCAGCTATGGTCCCTCCCTGTGCGTTCTGTTGACAGAAACAACACATTTAACTACCATGATGTTGCAAGGTTTCATGATGACACAACAGAACATCAAGGACATGGAATGGAAGGTTGTGCCTCAGCTTCCTTATAGACCTGACTTGGCTCCGTACGATTTTTTCTTGTCTAGGTGCCTAAAATCCTGGAGGCTATATCGCACTCTAAGAAATTTTAGTTTAATTTGGAGAATTCGTCATTTATTAAAAGGTTACTTCCCTTCTTCAAGATAAAAGTCATTTTGTTTTAAAGGTCAGTGATCGCAACTTTTTTGTCAGTAACTGACCGTAATCTAGTGATGAAATTTCTTACAGTGTGAGTGACATAACCATCAAACGAAATGTTTAAAGCATTTTCGCTGAAAGTTTGTTTATCCAGTGATTAATAATAAATAACTTACAATCAAATGAGCAAGACGAAGCAACTACATACTAATAACTACAACTACTACTGCAACTAATAACTACAAATGCCCTTTGTACTTAAATAGTTGCTCTTTTGTTTTAAATATTGAAATAAAGTTATTAACCTTTTTTGGATAAATATTCACAGATTAATAATTTATGCTTACATCAAACGAAAGTTATGAATTTTCATCTATGCTAGTTACAAATAAAATGCTTCAATCTAGAACATAAAAAGAATCAAAGCTAGAATTTGTTTATATACTTTAAAAGTGAATGTAAATTTATTTTATACGTACCATTTTTGTTATTAACTCACGTGAAGAATTTTTCCTCAGGTGAGTTAATAACAAACGTAAGAAAAAAAAATTTTTTTTTTTTTCTTTATTGACGTCTTTGCATTCATTTTGACAGAGGACTCCGAAAATATTCCAAAATTTGTCATATTTCAAAACGTTGCTTAGAAAATATTCTTTCGCAAACATGAATATGAAGCATACAATATCCGTTTTTCAAAATAAAAATACACTTTATCGGATCCTTCGAAACTGTTTAATGCGCTTTAAAACAAATATTTATGCAAAAGTTTATTTATCTCTCGAAATATTATATAAGTTGCAAAATTACTCTTCTATCTCTATGCAAAGTTTCTGCTAAAAGTCACATTGGATTCTGAAGATTATTTAAATGTTAGCTTAGGAAAAAAAAAGTAGTTGAATAAAGAATTAGCCCTTAGAGGCAAAATTTTCGAGGTTAATGATCGTCATTTAAATTAACATTTGATGTTGTTCAATACTAATTTAATCAATGATTTGCGATGTTCAAAAATGATATTTACAAATTTAAGTTTTATTTAACGAATGAAATTTTCTTCTTGTTAAAGAATAAAGGATTTAGATAGAGAGTTAAAATACTTTCAACGTGTATGAAAAGTTTAATTGAATAAATAATAAATGATGATTGTCTGTTTGTGAGTCAGTCCGTCTGTCTATCAACCCTCTAATTTTCTGTAAATATTTTGCGAATATTTTAAATCTGATATATGACATCATACTTGCCAACATCCTAATTAATATTCGGTAGTATTGTTAACCCCGCCTTTTTTTTTTTTTTTTTTTTTTTTTTTTCACACCAATATTTTTTTAGAGTATTTTTCTTCTTATTTAATCGTGATTGCATTTAGAGAGTATATTTCTAAAAAATTACTGGTGTAAAAAAAGAGGGCGGGTCTAACATTACTACGGAATATTAATTAGAATGTTGGAAAGTATGTAGCATTCACATTTATTATATAAAATTACTCACAGTGTATTTAATAAAAGCAAAATTGGTTTGTGTACTGGACTCACGAAATAATGTGGGTGTGTTACAGTTTATAAGAGGTACAAAGCCTATTTTAATATAGTTATACTACACAAAACATAATTAACAAATTTGCAAAAAAGCATGTTCCCAATACTATTGGTATACAAGGACACACAAATGTATAAAAACTCCTTGCAGTTTATAGGAAATAATTGCTTAAAATGCATTGAATCATACGATCTCTCTCTCTATCTTTTTTTTTCGAAACTTTTAATACATTTTACAGTGAGTATCAAATTCTTTAACAATGTAAAAGGCAATACAAAATAAATCCTTTTTATGTTTTCTCTTAAAAAAATAAAATAAAGCTATTAAGGATTTTGAGATATTTTTTACTCAATAATGAAAAATAAAATATATTTTACGATGTCATTCAAGTCTTCCTTCCTGGCGTTTGATCATTGTGATAATGAACTATTATTATTATACATATAATCGTATAGTATATAACACTGTAAGAAATATGAGTCTCAAAAAGCGAGAAAATGAAGAAAATTCACAGAAATGTAAAAGCATTAGAGTTATGTATTGTAGATCAAGAATCAATACAAATTTTATGTGACTTTATATTAAGTTGTATCTTGATATAAGTTCATTCCTACCAACTTTTGGTGCACATCGCTCGAGAGGCGGCGCTGTTATAATTTTTAATAAAGCAGATTAAGACAAAATTTCAGTTCAAAATGAGGATTATTTCTAAATAACACAGGCCTGCAACCAAAAAAGTTTTTATAAACCAATAGCTGCTACTGATATATTTTTGAACACTGATTTCAGGAAATATAGTCGAAAAAATTCCATGAAATACCTGTTTTTCAAGAATTTGAAAATAAAATGAGATGGAGCGTAGATAACCAGGCAGATGGAAGGACTACCGTTGGATGCTATACAGGAGAAGTCCCCCATACTGCGTACAACAGACTAAGTGCCAAAAAGAAGTTTCAGGGCAAAAGGAAAAAAAGCATTAAGGATATCTGAATTCATTATATATTAAAGAATTTTAAACCATTAACTGTTCTAAATAATATAAAATCAATATGTATTTAACAAATCATATACAGTTGTTTGATACATTAATTAATTTGTAAATAAAACATTTAAAAATATTTTTGAAAAGACTTTCTTTTCTCCAGAATATGTACAATAGACTTTCTTGCCCCTATATTGAAGACTATTTTGTGAAAAATCCTTCCGTGATTGAGAAAAATGGATGCCATATTTGAAATCAGAGTACCAAATAATATAAAAGTCTGTCATTAGATTGCAAACACTTTATCATGACTCAAATTTTGCATGCCGGTGTGAACATTCGGAGATATAAAACATTTTACTTACAATAGTCAACGAGGTTATATCACTTTTAGTATGTAAGCGCGTCGTTTCTCACCCCTTTTCTTCTAAACTGTAAATTTCAGTATGAGTATTTTTCAAAAGAACTTGTAAATACTTATAAAATATAATTTTTGAGCCACACATCTTTGATAATTTATAACAAAGTTATTGAATAATAATAATAATAATAATAATAAATCTGCATTATTTTTATTAAAATCACACAATCAACTGATTGGAAGAAAATCATATTTATTGAAATTTTTATTTTTCCGACTGAGTGAAAATAATGCCTGGAGCGGAGTCGAACCCCGGATCTTTGACTTGACCTTGTAAGTCAAAGATCCGGGGTTCAACTCCCAGTCCAGGCATTATTTCACTCAGTCGGAAAAATAAAAAATTCAATAAATATAAATCTGCATTAGTTTAGGTGTAGAATAGGGAATGCATTGGGTGATTGTGTTTAGGTCTAAATAACCTGAATTTGTATAAGAAAATACAGTAAAATGTTTTGTCATGTGACTATCACAAAATACTATATTTATATGTACCGTATTTTCCTATAATAACATATAAGTTTTTATTTTTTTTTTAGTTTTGTGCCAGTCTTAATTTTTTGCCTTTCATCTAATATTTAAATTCAATTTTAGAAATCTCAAACATAATAGAAATTTTGCTATCACATCTATAAAAATTTCTACCATTTTGAAAATAGTAAATAAATAATAAATAATATATTTAAATTTTAAAAATTAGATGTCTTAGGTACTTAGATCCTCAAATTTTTATAGACTAAATAGTTTTCATATCTCATTATGTTTGATGAACTACACATTAATTACTGCGTATTTCGATTAATGTATTAAGATAATCTAAATTCTTCAATTCAATTAGCACACTATCAAAGTACAGAAAAACGGAATTGATTTACATAAAAAAGAAAGAAATATAATAGACATAACTGTTCACTGAATGTATATCAAAAAATTTGCAAAATTTTCTTTTTCTGGCTCTTTTTAACACGCTTTTCTTAGCTTCACCTGTATGTATGTTTGTATGTATGTTTGTAACCGCTCTGGGAGCAAACAAAAAATCTATATTGTAAAAAAAGACTTTCCCTGCATGATCGCTGTGGCTGTGAGTTAAAGCTCCGGGCTACGAAACTAAAGGTCTAACGTTCGAGCCCAGTCAGGGGAGATTTTTTAAAAATGGTTTTTGTTTAATTCTAAATTATTTTATAATCACACTGTAATAGGGTGTGTCACTCACACAATTTTTTCTTACCCTGCATTTTAATACTATAAAGATAGATATTTTGTGCTTTTTAGTTCACATTTCAATAAAAGCGTGTTCTTTAATTTTTTAAAAATATAATTTTATTATTTTGATTGTCCACTACGTAATTCTAATCTGATCTTAAAACCGACTCAAACTGAACCCCAGCCTTTTTAATTTGTAACTTTTAAGAGCCCAAAGTAATTATAGGATGAAACAAATATATTACATTTCTGTAATGAGTGATATAGATTCACATTGCATAAATAACACTGCGCAGCAAAAACTAATTAATTTTCGAGCCCTGATACCATTCTTGCTGATAGTTATGTAAAACGCCCTCCTGAATCTGAATATGACTAGCATTTTTCCTAGTCACCCACCGTTTTCTCGGGACACCCCCCCCCCTCCCGCCCATTTTCATCACTGTTCGGAATTTTATGGCCATGAATTTGATTTGGAGAATGATAAAAAATTAATTTAACACTTAAAAACAAAAAATATATAATGTTTAATATATAACATTAATAACAGATTAAAAAAAGTATAAGAAATGTAATACATAATTTCAGTGACAACCCCACCCCCCTAAATTTTCCCCTTGCCACAAATGTTCGTGCTTTAGAAATTTACAACTCTATACCCCCCTCAAAAGACATTTAACAGTTAAAATATTCCTTTACAACCCTAAAAATCAAATTTATAGCCATACAATTATCAAAAAGTGATAAAAATAGGGGGCTATCTAAAAAAAACTGGGGGTGATAGTGCAAAATGGACGTCCTATTCGAAATCAGGAGGTCATTTTACTTAAGAATTTGCAAAAATGGTGTTGGGGCAATTTTCATGCAGAGCAGTGTAATCAGTTTCATTTATCCAGAACTCATCGACGCAAAATAATTCTACGTAAATTACTTATAATATCTCTCTCTCTCTCTCTCTCTCTCTCTCTCTCTTTTTTTTTTTTTTTTTTTTTTTTTTTGTTTACTTTCTTCTATATGTAATATAGAGAAAGTATTGGATTCGTAAAAGTTTTAGACCTCTGTTTTTTGATAGGTTTACATGTTTTGGGATGTCCTGATAGTTGATGATTGATAGTTTTTAGAAAATGTCTGTCTGTCTGTGTGTATCACGTCTTTTTTGGACGCTGTATCTCCCGAAACAAGGAATGAAATTTAACCAAACTTGGTATTTTGTTGCACTCTGACATAAACTGGTGCTGATTAGATTTGGGGATCAATCGCTCAACAGGTGGCGCTGTTATCGCATTTTTTCTAAATTTTTAACATGGCAGTATAGGACAAAATTTCGTATAAATGTACATAATGAGAGTTGTTTTTAACTTGTGACTGTAAAATTAATATGAATTATTGATAATAGTAGTAGTTGACTAGGAAAAAAATTCTGTGCATGTGAGAGCACAGGTTCCCGGTAAATTTTCAAGATGGGTATCTTTCGAAAGGTCTCGTCAATACCTTTAAAACGAATGGTTGAACTATAAATCTGTGATAATTTAAAACAAAATTATTGATTTTTTTTTTTTTTTTTTTTTTTTTTTTTTAACGGCAAAAAACTTTTTTTAAAAAAATCGTATTATTATTATTATTATTATTATTATTATTATTATTTTTTTTGTTATTGGGTGAATTTGTATAGGAAAATATAGAAGAAAGTCTTGTGGTAGCGACGACATACTAGTTTTCTTAAAAAGTAATTCCGAAAAGACATTCGTTCCTTTATTTCTCATATTTATTGACAATTTACACTATAACGAGTATTTAATGGATTCATGATAATTTTTTCATTAACATGTGCATGTAAATGCTGCTCTATTAGAAATTTATTTGGAAAGAAATTTATTCGATAGAAAACAAGTTTTAAAAGCAATTTTATTTTTCCATCTTAGCAGTCGTCTCTCAAAATGTTTAAAAAGTTGATTTAGTGATTCTATTTTCGGTAGTGCAGTGCGTTTGATGCCTTGGGCACCGAGAGACACTTTCGGTAAAGAGTAAACAATTCATAAACAAATTTTCTAAGTTATTGATTTAAAGAGATACAAATCTTTGTTAAATGCAACTGCTATTTATGGCTTTGTATGGAGATTTTTCGACGTAGAAACTGAAGAGTTTTAAACATGATGTAAATAATTCTTTATCGTACTTTTTTTATTTACTTTTATTTTTGTATTTATTTATTTGTTTATGCATTACGAGTTAAAAAGGTTTGAAAAGGAGGAATTTTGGAGCAAATTTAACGAAAATGTTTAAGTAATTTTCGTTTATTCTTTGTTTTTACATAAACTCTTTAAAAGTCAATCCAATGTCATGCTTTAGTGATTAAAGTTATTCATTCGGATACTTTTCAGAAACATAAATAATGAATATGATAAAGTATCAGAGTAGCATATTTTATTTTTTTTTTTTAAACAAATTTTTGTTTAACTTGATAAAATCTATCTAATAATAATAGTAATTCATCATAATAATGATTCTTTCTGGATGGGTAAACCCATCCAGAAGCTACTGTCTCTTTTATCCGTTTGCTTGGCGCAGCATGTCCTACTTTGGACCTTGCGCCAAAAAAAGGCCATTCAACCAACCAACCATAATAATGATCAAACACCAGGACAGATGGTTCAGCCAGGGCAGCAATGTATTAAAAAATACTTACCAATATATTAATAAATGCATTATATTAATAGTGATTCATTATATAAAATAAGTTAATTAAAAAGTTGATAAATGTAGAAAAAATAACTTTTAACCCCCCCCCTCACAAAAACTGTTATATTTTTATGCGGGGGGGGGGGGGACAATCATAGCAGCAGAGTAATACATAATAATTTGTTTCTGAGACAATAACATACGAAATCATATAAAATCAGTGTCGTAGCCCAATAATTCAAAGATTTTGGCAAGGAATTAAGATATTTGTAAGAAACGAAAAGAAAAAATGAAACTGAAGTATTTTAGAAATGTGACATGAAAAATAATTTACCAAACATCATCCATTTTCATGTTTATTTATATTAAACAAGAATAATTTAAGAGTAGCAAACACGATACAATATTAAGGTAAAAGACGAAAGATTACACTTTTTAAACAGTTAATATAGTGATAAATAAAAGAATAAAAACAATTGATTATTTATTGTACTTATATTTATTGACTGAGCATCAATAAATATAATTGCAATAAAGTTGTAAAAAACATAAAACTTTATTGTGTAAAAGTAGCTAATTAGAAATATATTACTACAGAACAACTATTTCTATGTGAATATTTTATATTTCGAGAAACTATCTTTAAAAAGGCGTTGAAAGCCTGATTATAATTATGCACAGCTGCCAACTTTAAGAATATATAACATTGTTTTTTAGCAGAATTGACTGTATATAATTTGTAGAAAATTGTTAACAAAAAGTCCTATTAACCTGTATTCTACCTTCCGGAAAGATTTGTCAACTATGTAAAATGTCATATTCTTTATGAAAATAATAACAATAAATAATAATAATAATAATAATATACTTATGTATATATATATATATATATATGAAAATTTCTGCAAAGTAATATGAACAGATTTAGGATCAAAATAGACGAAATTAATGCGTAGATTGAAAAGAATCGCAATTAGACTAAATTAAATTAATTGAGGCATTTGGAATTCGTAACATCATCAGAGGCATTATACTTACTAATTCTGTATGCAAACTGTTTTTTTTTTTTTTTTTTGTAAAGTTAAACACACATTTCTAATGATTTCTTAACTTTTACTGGCCAAGCCACGATGACAAATGAAAAAAGATGTGAAAAATGAAATTTAAAATAATAATAATAATAATAATAATAATACCGGATAACAGCAAAATGCATGGACATGTGAATACAAATATAAACAAATGCAGTTTACAGTTAATATTTAAACATATTATTTACATTATACGTATATATATATATATATATATATATATATATATATATATATATTTATTTATTTATTTATATATATATATATATATAAGGTAATGTAGCAATGTAGCTTGTTGCGCGATGGGACATTTGTGACAAAATTTATGCACTGTACTATTTCGAAATTTAAGATGTACATTTATTTCAGTTATATTTATTTTTGATAATACCAAACATACAAACTTATAAGCACTTCGGTTATTAAAAAAGAAGGCACCCCGATTACATAAATCAAACTGATATTTCAATTATTTAAAGAGGCAAAGAAAATTATCTTAATTATTACAAATCGCTTTTCATTAGAAGCATTGAAGATTTGGCTCATGTAGATACTTGAAGCGTTATATTTATTTATTTGTTTTTTATTTTATTTATATTTATTTATATACATATTTTTTTTACTTAAAATAATGTGTACTTATTTAATTATATAAATATTATAACTTAACTAAAATCCCTCACTCCAGGCAATCCGTCTTCTTCCGTAAAGGGAAGTAATAATTCAGTTATTTCATGGAATGAAAACTCTAAATAAATGAAAATACTAAACTTTATGTATCTCTCTTGAATGATACTTATCACTTTTATGTTGCTTTACCTTTTTATTGTACTGCTGCTTTGAAAATATCTATAACTCTTTGATGTTTTGATGTTGAAATAACTTTTAAACCTGTAAAAAAAAAAAATAAGTTATCTTCTGTAATATATCCTATTTCTGTTCTGAACCGCTCTGTAAACTTATCCTTTGTTTTACAAATAATCAAGACACTATATCGTCCGAGTCAGAAGAGTTTTAAAATTTGAAAATAATGTTCGCCATCTGAATATATATAATGAAGAAATTCTAAATTTTCTCTCTCTATTGCTTCCCACTGCTGATATTGTGGTCTCTGCGTTGATTCTCTTAAGACAAATATTGTTTCAGTTTCTATTGGAAATTTCCCATTTGGATTTACAAAATTCTAAAATTTTTATAATAGGAATTCTATTTTTATTATTATTATTATTATTATTATTATTATCTTTGTTTAACGTCTTTACTGCCAAATACCTGAAAAATAGTCAGAAAGCTTTTTCTTTAACTTCTTGTTATTTATTTATTTATTTTAATTTTTATTTATTTTAGGCAATTTTATATTATATTATGCAGAATTTATCTGCATCTAATGCCTTACGAGATCTTGAGAATCGTACAGCTCTAAAGAAATGCTTATTCCTGATAAACCAAGACGTTAGGCAGTTGCGACTTTCCGCCTATCTACAGAACATGACTGCCTTGCCGCTCATTTGAAGCGCACAGGTATCTTAAACGACCCTACTTGCTCACTTTGTGATTCTGGAGAAGTAATGGACCGGGACCATATGTCCCGTTGTAGGGCTCTTCGATGTTCTACAGAAGAGTCGAGATATTGGGAGGCAAGATCACTCCTTAGGCAATGAATTCGGTCTTTTGTTCTATTCTATGTTATCTTGTCTATAATTTGTTTTGTAACTTTATAATCCTCTGTAACTTTTGCCTAGCCATTGGAAATAAAAAATATTATTTTATTTTATACCAACATATTTTATTTTTATTACTATTTTTACTTTTTTATTTAAATATTTTCTTTAGACTTTTCTTTAACTTATTTGAAATCAGTACTTTTAAGCAATTCTTTTCAAGTTGTCTTATTTTGCTACATACACACGTGCATTTTTGCTTTTATTCTGCAGTCAAGCCTATTTTTTTTTAACTTGGTAAAGAATCATGTTTCATTATTTTGATCTGAAACATTTATTGCGAGTCATAGCAATTAATGTTGTCTATTAATAAAATTCTCATTCATAACTTTTTTCTTACTGGCAGGGTAATAGAAAGTGCAACTTTGACAGGTGGGAATTCTTGCAGTCCACAGTAACAACACTCACTCATCTAGAAGTGTTAATCTTTTACCTTTTAGTTACTGGGTGCTGCATTAGAGTTCCGATTAAGGCATGGGTGTTCGTAATGAGTCGAACTCCATTTCAATACGTAGGTCTAATATGCAAAAACTGAAATAATGTAGAAAATAAAAATAAACAAAGAAGCAAATAGAGTGCCTTTCAGAACTCAAATTTTTTTTAAGTCCAAGCAGTTGCAACAGCAACCCCCTTAACCTTTTACACGCCGCATTCAGATCCGGATGTAATTTAAATTATTTTTTTTTTTTACATATTTTGCCTTCTAATGCTTTAGTTTAAAGAACTTTATCATTAAAATGTGTAATATATATATATATTATAATTTAAGATTATTATATTTAATATTATTAATTTAATGTTATTATGCTTTAATATTATTATATTGTATTTTATTTTAATAATGTAAGCTATTTTAAACATGCCGGCCCATTTTTAGAAGCATTTACTTATTTTTCTAAATTATGTGAATTTTTAAACTGTGGGGGAAAAGGGACAATGATAAAATAGGTCATATTTATAATTTTCTGTACATTTCCCCTTTTATGATTGAACTGTAATTTCTATTTTAAAAAATCAAGTCATCTTTCTATTATATCTGATAATTTTTTCAAGTCGGTATTAATGATATTTAATTTTTAAACGAATCTTTAATTTCATGTTCTATTTTTGGAACATTGGCGTGTAAAAGGTTAAGCTGAAAAATATTTTCCACGGTATGCGGTCGTCCATAGGAGATCAAGGAAATGGCAACTGACCTACACTGAAAACAATTTAAACTCTATATTACGGACAGTGACTGAAAAATGCGTTTTAGTGATTAACCATAAAAAATAAAGTTATGCCTGTAAAGATGTCAAAACAATTTCCTCGTTAAAATGACCTTTAATAATCAGTCCACACTTTGAATTTTACTGCAATTTCTTACAAATTCGGATACAAGACTTTTTTCAAACACTGTAAAAAATGTCTGTTAAAAGTACAGGAAAAATCTGGCAGCTGGGGTGCCAGTATTTCTTCGTCAAATATACAGAACAAAACTGTATTTTTTAACAAAAAACTTGTTTGATTTACAGGATTTCTGCGTAAATATATGTCTGTGATACAATTTTGCAGTTTTAAACTACATTTGACGGAGAAATACTGGCACCCCAGCTGCCAGATTTTTCCTGTACTTTTACAGGTTTATGTTTTGCAGTGAAGAAGGGAGCTAGCCATATAATCCAATAGTCAACTCTCCAAATTTTACTAAATTTCCGTAGAGTATAGGAGAGTTGGACATCGAAAGCTTCGTAAAAGGCTTACTTCGCTAAAATACAAATTTATTGTCATATTGAAATATGCATTTGCGGTTTCCGAGTACTTATTTTCTAGAGAAAAGTTATAAATAAGATGCTTTTGGTTGATATACTCAAAAGGTTGAAACTTCCCATTCACTTACCATTAACGCTCTATGTGAGCATAGCTCTAAAGTACTTTTCCCGTCCGATTACGGAAATCAGTTACAGAGAACCTATGTATGGAAGATTGCCATTTAGTACAAACAGATCACACATTTCCTCACAACACCTATCGCTTGTTGTCAATAGACTAGTGGTAATGTTTTTTTTTTTTTTTTTTTTTTTTTTTTTACATGGCTTTGCTAACATTCATCTCGTCTAATATGGTTTTGTCCAAAATTCAAGAAGTCCAAATCGCAAAGATTAAAAATCCCCTGAAGGTCACACATGTTATCACTGGTGCTGTGAAGAAAGAGTATACGTCTAACAAGTAAAAATCCACAAACATACCAACTATTACCACAGCAAGGACAAAATTCCGAATATCAATGGCTGGTTGGTTGGTTTGTTGGGTTTAACGTCGCACTAGCATAGGCTGACCATACGTCCTCGAATCTCAAAGACAGTACTCGAAAACTATCTTCATCCCCAAAAAATTACAACACATTTTGGGACGCCGGTTATAAAGTTATTAATGTTTTATTATAATAATTTATTATATGTATAATAAATAAGCTGAAATGAGTTCTTTTAGGTGCTTTATAATAAAAATTATTAAAATTTTACAATTTAATTTGATTATTATTTTTTCCTCAAAATTCGAGGGCACTTCCATATTTGTCCTCAAATTCAATGAAAAAAATATGGTCACTCTACATTAGAACTGTGATGTGAATTTGCAAATAACAAAGATAATAACCTGTTGATAATGGTACTCTGAAGGTTGCAGAAATTATCTTCCGTAACCCCCATATGCCAATACTCACAATAGGAGATTTTCGATAGCTGTAACGGTCTATCTGCGGTTAATATCATTGTAAATGCTAGAAAACACTCTCCATTTGGTTATTTTGTGAAACTATTCAATATCTGCTAGCTAGTTTTAAAATCATAGTCATCCCGCTATGTAACACAGCATACTGTGATTTATCTACGAGATTCTCTTAATTCATCCCCTGGTCTTCTTCTTCTATTTCTTCTTCTTCTTCTAATAATAATAATAATAATAATAATAATAATAATAGTGATAATGATAATAAGCACTATAGATGGGAAATGACCAAGACAATCCAAATCTTGGCCATCACTGTCATATGCTAATTAACCAGACAGTACTTATTGTACGGAGTTCAGAATTCATCAGTTTGTGGTCCTATTTTGGAGTACTTCTTTTCAGACTGAGAGTTTTTCCCAGAACAGCAAATCTTTAGACCTCAGTCCCAGACACTGATCTCAAAATGAGAAAAATGGTCGCAAAACAAGTGACAAAACAGCTTCTAATACATTCTTCCTCGTCAATACCTCCACTTATGAGACCAATTGAATACCACAAAGAGATTGAATACCATTCTGCTTCTTTATAGTAGTGACAAAAAGCCTTAATCCTTATATTTTAAAGTTCCTGTAAACGAAATGCAAGTCTTAAACATTCTTCATAAATAAATAAATAAATAAATAAAAATAAAATAAAAACGTATGCATTTACATTTATTGGAGTATAGTTTCGTTTAATTTTTATTTTTTGTTTAAAAAGGCAATTAGATCGATACAAATAGTCAATGTTTATTTTCATTTTTATGAAATAACATTTCTAGGATTCCTTTTATTATTTTTATTTCTACTTCTTTCTGAAAAATCGGAAAATATCCAGTTCATAATCTTTTACTTAAACTTTGTTTCTATGAATTTAAATGATCGTATCATGCAAACATTTATTCAGAAATAAAATTAAAAATTAGATTTCTATCGATACAACTCCTTAACCAAATAATCTGTTATCAAGTTTTATTCCTTCAGAAAATTTGTTTTTCGTAAATATTTAAAAGTATATAAGCCTATTACTTATTACAATTGCATCACATTCGATGCTACCTTAAATGACATTTAATGCTTGGCTAAATAGTTTTCTAAAGCAGATGAAGCAGCCGCAATCTTCTTTCTGAAAAAATTGTCATTCACTTCAAAGATTCTTCAAAGGACGCGGTGCCCTATCTGAAGGGAATTTAGTAATTGCTTCATTTAACAGCATCAAAAATATTTCTTAGCTTCGAGCTAGAATTTTCAACCTTAAAAAAAACTTATATTATGAGTTATGTGCTAGAGTTTATTCATCAATACGAATAAAGGATTTTTCAGTTGAATGTCTGACTTTTTGTGTTTTATTTGGAGTTTAAAACCAACTGAACATATTTTCTTCTATATTTTGTTTGAGTGGCAGAGCAAATTTGAACATTTTTAGTGATTTAATTCCACGTCGATTAAGTTCAAATATGTACTTTAGAATAAGGCTGCTGTTAATAAATTTTCAGTCACTTTTCAGTAGGGTTTAATTATATAACATTTCTTACGCATTTAATTTTATGCAACTTTTAAATAGGATCGTTATAAATATTTATTCTGTGTTTGAAAATTATGTTATGATTATGAAATGCAATGAATTTCTGCTAACAGAAAAATTTATTGTTAGTGTATATATTTAAAAAAGTATCAGTTTATGATTATTTTTTCAAAAAATATATATGTATGTACATAATTGTAAGTTATTTCAAGCTTCCAATGATTTATATTTAAATTAAGTGCATTTTCTTTTAAAGCTTTAACTTAATTCAAACGCTTCTAAATGAGGTTTATGTATTTAGAAATATATGGCTGTATGTTAATTATAATATATTAATAAATTTGAATTAATATGTAGGGATAATACTTAAAATTTTACTTTTTTTTTTTTTTTTTCAATTTCATTAATTTTAAAACTTTTAGAAGTTTTAGAAGCAAAATAATGTGAAAATTCATTGAGAAATTATTAACAACAACAATAATAATAATAATATAATAATAAACTATGCTATAAAAAATAAGGCAACTTCGAAAGCTTTACGTGAGAAAAGAAAAAGCTTCCTTATGAATATACTTTAAAGGATTAACTTTAATCATCACTGTTGATTAAAAAATTTAAGAGGGAAATTAGTTGAAAAATATAGTTTTTCAATGTTTCTTTTGAGACACACTTTTCCTTCTTAAATAAAAAGTTTAAATTTTTTTGCTTTGTGTTACATTTATTTTCAGTGTTTTTGATCAGTTATTGATTTAATGTTATAATGTATGCACTCTTATCCAAACGTTAACGAACAACCTGTTTTACCATTTTCTTCTTTTGTTTGTAATTTTTAAACTAATCAGCATATTAACATAAACTTTGAAGGGCATGTTCGCTATCAAATCATTAATAGAATTTTATAAAACTTTAACTTAACTAATGATTTCTAAATTGGTATTATTTCCATTTTCCTCAAAAGTAAGTTTTGGTAAAAAGCAAAATGTAAACAAATTTAGAAAAGAAAATTAAATGATAAATGGTGTTATAAGAAAGCTTTACAGATGGGTAAAGGTACACGTGCCTTAAAATGTTAAATTAAAATGCGATTTTTCTTACTTTATTAACTTTTTTTTTTTTCAAAAAGGTCTGTTTGAAAAAACAATATTATTAATTTGTAAACTTTGGGCATTGCCAATCAAACATTAACCTATTTGTAACACGTCCTTAACACAATTTCTCATTTAGTTTTCTTTTCTAAAATTTAAAAATATTTCAATTGTTCCAAAGCTTACTTTTCAGAAAACGTGAATTAATATCAGCTTAAAAATTATTATGTGCGTTAAAGGTATATAAAATCCGATTAATTACTTTATAACGAGCATATGAAGTGCGAAGTAGATGTACTTCCTCGTGGTGAACCCTGGCAACGCTTTGCGGCAAAAAGATCTACGTTTTTGTCTTACAACTGTTCTACAGTGGGTGCCCGGCCATTGTGGCCTTTGGGGCAATGAACAAGCGGATTTCCTTGCAAAAAGAGGTGCCACCTTACTACAACATCTCATTACAGCTATTTCTTACTGGAGGATTAAACAGTTTTTAAAGAATTTATCTGCATCTAATGCCTTACAAGATCTTGAGAATCGTACGGCTCTAAAGAAATGGAAGAATTTAAGTCCTTCTCTTATTCCTGATAAACGTAAGGCAGTTGCGACTTTCCGCCTATCTACAAGACATGACTGCCTTGCCGCTCATTTGAAGCGCATAGCTATCTTAAACGATTCTACTTTCCTACTTTGTGATTCTGGAGAAGTAATGGACAGGTACCATCTGCTCCGTTGTGGGGTTCTTCGATGTTCTACAGAAGAGTTGAGATATTAGGAAGCAAGATCGCTCCTTAGGCAATGACTTCGGTCTTTTGTTCTATGTTATATTGTTCATAATTTGTTTTGTAACTCTATAGTCCTCTGTAACTTTTGCCTAACCATTGGAAATAAAGCAAAATAACGAATATATTCAAATTTCATTTTTTCATTTGTTTAAAAAATATGTGGTAAAAAATACAACGAGAAAACAGACTGTTCTTAACTTTTGGACATGAATGTATTTATCAGGACTACACTCTCAGAAACAATATACTCAATTTTGACGCTTCAGACATCCTCGGGCTTAATTTTGTTGTTTTTGACAACCATTCCGTCAAGCGATCACGTGATTTTTGAGGAAACTATTTACTCACAATAGCATGTGCTACCTTTCGTTACCGCTATTTGGTTTTTTTCCTGCGTTGCTTCGACTTTACGTTAGAAGGACTTTTATTTGCTGGTCTGGTGGTTCGGTCGGTAGTTCGCCGCCTTCTGGATTCAACCGTCCCGGGTTCGATTCGCAGTGCGGGCATGGATGTTTGTGATATCCTATGTCTACAAAATATTGTGTGCGCTTGTTTCTCTGAATTTCTGTAAAAATATGGATCAATTGAGACAAAAATCATTGTAACTATAGGTCTCAAAGCTGTCAAATAAATGTCCAAATGATTTTTATTTGTTTGCTCTGTTTTATTTATATTTTCATTAATTATGATTACGATTTAACGCCTAAAGCAACGAACTTGCAAGTAATTTTATAATTCTATAATTTGTATTTTATTCTGCATCATGAAACTAGGATGAAAAAATGTATCTTTAATGTTGACGAAATTCGTATGTTCAAACAAGTGACGAAAGTAATTTTCTCAATTTGACGAAATAAGAAAAAGAATATATTTTTTTTATTTTTGACGAATTTCGTACTCTCAAATAGGTAACGAAACAAATTTCGTCAATTTGACGAAATGTTCGCTCGGAGCATATCCCTAGAAACACTTTCGTCAAAAATGAAGAAATTTTTGTGAAATTTTAGCATCCATTTCTGAGAGTGTAATGTTTTTATTTATTGCCAACACTATTAGTGCCAATAATTTATTATTATTCCCAATGTTTTGCTTATATATTTATTTATCTCAACTTCTAATGTTTTATTTCTCGATTGTATTTGTATTGTCGCAGAAATATTATTGGATAATACACGGCAACTTGGATATGTGAATTTTAAAATACATTTTAGGAATTCGATATATTTTGCTTCAAAATATTCAATAATCTTCATCAAGTGCATTTTTCTTAAAGAAAGTGAACCATATAATTTATTATTCATCCCTATCGAGAAATTTTAATATGACTAAAGATTTTAATATGGAATATCAACCAAATATACTCTTTGAAAATTATATGATGTTCGAGATCAGGATTAGGGATATCTTTTCTCAGTTAGGGCATAAATCATAATTCAACTAACGAGAAATAAATTCATATTGCTATAACAAATGGTTACAGTTATTATTGAATGTATTTTAAGAACAAATATTTAATTTCGTTCCGATTTATGGGCTAATTATAAACATTTTAATCATCGTTATTTTATTTAAATAGTAATTAAGAAGTCATTGTAACAATCACGCGTAGCAATTATGTTTATTTATTTATTTAGTCAAGATTACAACCTTAACATTCAACAATAACAATTTCATTAAATCCTTACTATATGAAAATAGATATTTTTTACTTAATTAAATTGCAATTTTAATTATTATTACTAAAGTATTATTAAATTGTTCCAACAAAACTTGAAAATAAATTACATCATTTAAAAACCTTAAATAAATTACACTGTAAAAAATAGGTTCTTAAAAGTAAGTATATATTGTCTCAAAATAGCCCCGAAACAATATATACTTAAATTTGAAAATCCATGTACTCATTTTTGAGTATATTGACATGCTCAAAAATGAGGTTGACCAATAAGAATCCCAATATTCCCACGTTTGACATGTCAGTGTACTCAAAAATGAGTACATGGGTTTTCAAATTTAAGTATATATTGTTTCGGGGCTATTTCGAGACAATATATACTTATTTTTAAGAACATATTTTTTACAGTGTAGGTTTTACAATTTTTATTAGCTAGATTTGTGATTAACATTATGTTACCACGTTTTTATTCACTCGTTTTCTTGCTTGTTTGTCCAATACAAATCTTGCAGTCGATTTTTAACTAACTTCCTAACTACCTAGAAATTTGAAACTTTTAGAATAGCTCAGAACACGATAACAATACTTTTTTTAATACTTTTTTTCAATAAATAAATGTTGGAAAATTTCTTATAATTGATCCCTTTATTACGCATTTGATCATTTTCTTTCAAGTTGATGGGATAATTCTTCAAAAGTATTTTTAAAAAGTATTTATTAATACCTAGAATTGTCAAGTGTATATGATTCAACAGAAAATTTAAAAACGTGGTATGTAAAAAGTTCTTTTTATCTTGTAATTATTAATCTTAATTTTGGATTTATAATTTATTTTATTCTACTCCAGTAATCCTAATAAAAAATTTTCGCCACTAAATAAAATAAGGTAGTACTTTTTATCCGATTTTCTTGTGTCGTTAGATATATATTGAAAAGAAAAAAAACTTATTTTAGAACACAAGAGATGAAATTTTACCAAATGTTGAATTAAAATATAAGAAGTAAATACATAGGATTTTTTTTTTTTAATAAATCTATTGCTTCTTCAAACTCCCTTCCTATAGGGAAAAGTTATACTTCAGAATCTTTTAAAATCTAACAGATTAAGAAAAAAAAAAAAAAAAAAAAAAAAACTTCTGAAGCGTCAATTTCAAAAGTCTTACTAATTATGCAGAATATTTTGCACACATTCTGTTCCTTATAATTAACGAGGGTAGGAGGAGAGAAAAAAAAAATATGATTACTCATCAGAGCTTTACAAAGGACAAAAAAATTCACAGAATGTTTAATCACATAATCTCAGCTTGGTATACGAAAACGTTTTACCCTCTCACACAATCAGGCCAAACCATACTCTATAATTGCGTACAGAGGGTGTTTCAAAAAGATCTTTCCAATTTAAAAATGACATAATTTTGAAACAGTAACACACAGAAAGATGAAAGAAATGGTAGGTAGGATAAGCAGGTAACAAATTTTAAATACATTGGTTTTCAAAATTAGTTTCATAAAAATTTTATTCAAAAAATTTATTCGTAAACAGACGTCGTTACAAACATCTTTAAATAATGCTTCAATTTCAGTACATTGTCCTTTTAACGGTGTGTAAAATAATTTTTCGAAATATGAATCAAATCACATTATGATATGGCCATCGAGTTTAATAATAACATGATGCAAGTGGATTGTAAATTTTGTAGCCACTTTCTGCATTATCTGTAATAAAGAGAATACAAATGGCTTCGTAAAACTGCTCAATCAAACTCAAAATTTGAGAATTCTTACTGATTGTGTTAAAGAGAGATGCAGCTTGAGATCCGGAGAATAAGAAGGCCAATCGGGCTGATGCCTTTCGCTTGAAGGTAATTCACAGTAAAAACGCCATCAGTGAAATATCCTTCAAAGAAAACAAACACTGAAAGAATGGGGTGTAAGCGCGCTCCATATCTTTCTTAAACCATGTACTATTTAGTGCAGTCTTTAAATCTTGAAATGTGGTAATAAATTATTTTCAAATCTCAATATAGAAGCCCACATCAATTTTACTTAATAGACCAATCGCTTGGAGTATCTGATTTGCGAACTTTTCTCTTTATCGAAGAGATCTATTTTTAATCACCTGATCACACTAAAGTTTGCACAGGATCAACTACAGGACTTAATGTAGAATGGAACCTGTTAATACAGTTTCAGCAACTATTTTTTTTTTATAAGTTTCTGAGAAATTTAAAAGTTTGTTCAGGTAATAACACATTTTGGGGTCTCATGAATCATCTGCAACCCACACTTTCGACTAAGTCATCGGCAACGGGAGCTGTCCGTTAAAATTTTTTGCACAAATTTCGAATTCTTTTTCGATTGGAACCTTTCACATTATAATTTTTTTATATAAATTTTCCTTGTGATCGTTGACTAAGACCTAATCGGGGATACTCCGGTACAATGGAAATATGCTGTTCCAATGAATACATGATTTTATGCATCAAAGCTGAAAGGTCATCTTGTGATGGAAAATCGGAGATTTTCGTACCACATCAGTTCGAATCTGCATAAACAAAACCATCAGAAAATCACCTGCATGACATATTCAAGATAAAACAGCCAGTGTTGCCAGATTAGGGATTTTGTCCCCATTTTGGGGACTTTTTGAGCTTCAGGGGAATTTTTTGGAAACAGAATGTTTGTGGAGAATTTCGAGGGGATTTTTGAAATTTGTGGGGAGAAATCTGAGGAATTTTTCAACTATTTGTCTTAAAATTGTTAACCTGATAAGTTCATAGTCTCTACACGTAGGGACATTTAACAGTTTTCTACAGCATGTAGGGTTTTTTGAAGTTATCCCTTCTTCCTCCCAAGACATCCATGGGATATCCTGAGGATGAAAGTAAATCCTACATACATCCACAGCACTAACGTACTTTATGCAGGTTTAAAATTTTTGCATAACTAGTGTGTAAAAAAGTTTTTTTTTTTTTTAACAAAAATAAGCATTATTTGGGAAAAAATTTGGGCTTAAATCTGTTAAATATTAAAGAAAAGAAAATAAAAAAAAATTACTTTTTTAATAAAAATTCAGTTGGGGATTTTTTTGCAAAAAAAACCCCTGATTTGGAGAAATTTGAAAGCCTGTTTAAGGAAATTGACTGTGGACCATCTGGCAACACTGAAAACAGCAGCATTTTCTCTGAGATTTCGACAGAGAATTTGACTAACCACAAATTAATCCTCTTCCTTTTGCCCACACATATTCTGTGATGTTTCAACAGCGAAATTGTCCAAATACTGATCGCTGTTTAATTTGTATCGGTTCACAGCTTACTACACTACTTGAGAGTAATATTTTACTTCATTGAATATCCTACACTAGCTCCTCTAATACGACACGACTTCCTTTAATGTTTCCGTATATAGAACAGGCAAAAGATTGAATGTTCTGTATTTTTTAGTGTTATTTAAAGTTTTATGTGTTTATATCGCTTTTCGTTAACGAATTTTGTAATTAATTTTGCAAACTGATGTATTTAAAGTTCCACACCTACCTATCCAACATACATTTATTTCATTTGTTTATCACTGCTTCATAATTTTGTCATTTTAAAGTTAGGCAGTCCTTTTAGAAATACCTTTCAGACTTACTGTAAAAAAGTTTTAAATTTTAGAATTTTAATACACAGATTTGCAATGATATTAATTTTAATTTTAAATCCTATATCTTGCCCCACTTTCTTTCTCTCCCCAGGAAATATAAGCCATATCTATTATCAAAAATTACGTTAATAACTTTTCTTTTTTCGTTTAGGGAGGAAGGGGGTTAAAAGCCAATTTTTAAATAGAAATGTTGTTAGATTCCCCCAACCCCTTCCCTTTTTTTTTTTTTTTTTTTCAATTCGTTGCATTTCTCCAATGTATATGATAGAATTTGCTGAGGTCATACGTAAGACGCTTTGAAAAACGGTGAATTCAAGAACACATATGCGGTACAATAGGAACTCTTAAGAAATTGAACTTTTACCACCTAATCACAAGATCTAAAAATTTACTAGAGTTGAAGATTCAAAATGCTAAATTCTAGAGTATAGGTGCAGAATATATATATATATATTAATTCGGTAACCTTCTCCCACAAGAGGAGTAAAACCATATCTCAAAAAAAAAAACAAAAAAAAAACGAGAATTTACAGATGAAAAATGACATTTTATTTTTAAGATTTGTATTGTTTCCCATTTTATTTTTTAATTATTGCATATTCTTTAGAAAAAAAAAAATAAAAATATTTAAAGCAAGTGTTCAGCTAAATAGAATATAGTATAAAATGTAATATAAACATATAGTATAAAATAATATATGCATATTATTTTATACTATACAAACTTGCTTGGATTTGATTTTAAAAGTACAAATTGATGTAAAAATTCTAATTCTGAGAATATGCTACTTATTATTTTTGTTGTGATATTACTTCATTTTACCTCCACCTGTTATGTAAAATGACCTACTAAATCCGAATATGACGGTCATTTTGCCCTACCGCCCACCGTTTTTTAGTGACACCCCTTTATTTTTATCACTCTTCAGCAATTTTATGGCTATAAATTTGATTTTTAGGTGAGGAGGGGAGATTATTTTAACTGTTAAATATCTTCTGAAGGGCTACAAAGTTGAAAATTTTTAAAAAAAAAGAACATTTACGGCAAGGGGAAAATTACCGTACAGTGATAAAAATTGGGTGAAGGGGTAATGTCCCGAGAAAACGGTGGGTGACTGGGCAAAATGGGAGTCATATTCTGATTCAGGAGGTCAATTTACATAAGAATCAGCAAAAATGGTATCAGGGCTCAATTTGTTTTGCAACGCAATATTATTGTTTTGTATATTTTAGATAACATTTTGTGGAACTAGAGGCCCAAAATATCAGAATGGCTATGCCTCATGAAAAGCGCAATGTCACGCATGTTTCAGGGATGAGGCAATATTTCACGTTTCAATGAAATTCAATGCACATAATGCGAGAGTCTAGGGGTCAGAAAAATCCCATGTATATAGAAAACTCTAGCGAGATAGTCCGAACTTGAATATTCGGTGCGGACTGATATGCAAAGAGCCATTAGATCCTTCTTTTTCATAGAGAAATCATTATCTGCTGGTTTGTACTCAGACCTGTATACCTGTATATTTGTAGTACCACAGTTTTTTAATCTCCAACATCTTTTTCCAACAAGATGGTGCACCGTCACATTGGGGGGTCTTGATGTTCGTATTTGCCTTGATGAAACAGTGGCAGGTTGGTGGACTTGACGAGATGACTCAGTTCCTTGGACACCTCGTTCACTTGGTTTCCTGCCCCTAGATTTCTGTCTGTGAGAGTATGTTAAAGATCGTGTACACCGAACAAAGGTGCTGAATATTACTGACAACACTTGTTACAATGTTACAGAGGACACAAGACAGTCACAGAGGACAAAGCTGGAAATCGAGTATCGCCTTGATGTGCTTCGCGCGACTAATGGTGTGAACATAGAAGTTTATTAATTGCTGTAAAAAAAAAAAAAAAAAAAAAAAAAAAACTTTAATAATTGCCTCTTAAAATTAAATAAATTTTAAGTTTGTATCTGTTCAGTATTCTGTTTAATAAAAGTCTGTATTTATAAAGAGACTTTGCGAACACCCTGTATATTATTTATTTCAATATTAATATTAAATAAAATGTGTATATTTAAAAACCAAAAGTTAATCTCTTACAAGAATATAAAGCCAATAATAATTTTCAGAGTTAATGAACCTGATTTTATGCTACCTTAATGTATTTCGAAACCACAGAAAATAAAGACAAAATATTCTGGTTCGTTTCTTAAATATTCTTATATTCTTTTAAATTGATACTATGCATACTTTTCGTACATTTATTTTCCCGTAAAAAACTATTGTTCCATGCTGTTGGCAATTTCTTTCCTTTTCAAGCAATTTTTAAATTACGAGAAGTCTGTCAAATAAGATAAAAGATTGTTTAATAGAGAAATGCAGGAATTTTTTCAAAACACAATCCTATACAAAAATATATTTCATATTCATATTTTTCATCAAATACTTTAATATTTTTTTAAAGATCGAAGTAGATGTTGGAAAAATCTTAAAAGTTTTATTGTTATTATTATTTTAATCACCGCTTTGATGTATTTTTCTTTCATTTTTGCCTTTTGAAATGTTTATTTTGTGTAGGAAGGGTTTTTTGTAAACATTTACATCTTTGATTACGTTAATCTTAATTATATGTCATCATCTCACTTTTTAAAGAACATCCATTTATTTTTCCTTTGTTTATTTTTTGTTTGCTTGCGCAAAGTAAAAATTTGAAGAGATTTCTTTTCTTTTTTTAACAATTAGTATTTCCTAACATAACTGAAAAATTTAATGAAATTAACTGAATAAATAAGGAGTTATATTCATGTGTAAATGTTTTTTTATCGCTATTTGTATTTGATTTTTATTGATAAAAAAGATATTTATATTGCTTTTAAAAATTTCATATTATCTCGGTTTTTATCTTTAAAATTTAGCATAACTCAAAAAATTGCAGTTTATCCACAAGAGAAATGAAAAAGTTTTGTCAAATTTTGATAAAACAAATATATTATATATATCCGATACACGCATGCTTTAGATATATTGTCTGTAAAAAAAATTACTCCGGTATATTTGATTTTTCTTATATAGCAATACAATTTTTTAACTAATATTTTAGTTTTCTTTTTTCATTCTTTTCTTTTCTCTTTGTGTGTGTGTGTCTGTGTCTGTTTTTTAATTGCTGTTATAACTATATTTCGATTCTTTCTTATTCTTTTGTTTTCAATCCTTTCCTGCCTAGGACCCTAGTGCAACCAATTGCCCACAACCAAGTTTTAACGTTTTGTATTTTCAGCGTTTTCATTTCAGTCTAATTTTCAAAAAAGGAGTGTAGACAGCAAGTAAAAATGTTATTATAACTTCAAGAACATATTATTCATGTTACATATTTTTATGGTAAACATAGTTTATTCTTTAGTGATATTATAGTAACAACATTTGAAAATACACCTACTGGAAAATCAAAAGGCTGCTGTTTATATTTTTGTTTTATCTTGTAAATGTTTAAACAATGCAAAACATTTTGATAGATGAAAAAATTCCATAATGTAGGCGAGAGAAACAACAGAAAATTTGAAAATACTCCCAAATTATGGGAAACTATTTCTTAATTATGTTTTGTTTTTGTGATGATGTTCAATTTCAATCTAATATATATACCGGGTGATCCAAAAGTCAGAACAAACTTTAAAAATGAATAATTTGAAAACGAATCAAGATACAAAGATACGGTTTGCACCAAACGGATGAAAAAGAAACCGGGTTTTGTGTGGCAAAGGAAAGAAATTAGTTCTGTTGGCGACCAACAGATGGCGCTATAGTGTTTTATTTCACCAAAAGATGATTTACAAATAAAAAAAAATGTTGACAACTTACAAGTCAGCTTAATTACAGTTAATTAGTACTACTACAGTAACTGTTCAGTGTCCATCATTCAGAAGTACAGCTGTGAGACGATTCACCACATCGTTCACAGCATTTAGTAGCATTTCTTGCGTTATGGCAAACACATTTTGGCGGATGGCATCTTTCAGTCCTGCTAGTGATGCCGGTTGGTCGCGGTACACTTTTGACTTCCAAGAATGCCCACAGCCAAAAGTCACAGGATGTCAGATCGGGAGATCTTGGAGGCCATGCGTGATTAAAGTAGCGACTGAGAATGCGATATTTCGATGCATATAAGCTTCGACTACCATTACCTGCTGTAGTTGTTCCTTTTTATATCGTTTGTTGCTTTGCATAATCCTACATCAGAAATACGACAGCGCCATCTGTTGGTCGCCAACAGAACTATTTTTTATTTCTTTTCCACACAAAACCCGGCTTCTTTTCCATCCGTTTGGTGCAAACCGTATCTTTGTACCTTGATTCGCTTTCGAATTATTCATTTTTAAAGTTTGTCCTGACTTTTGGATCACCCGGTATATATATCTTTCTGTAAAATGTTACGGGATTACAAAGTTTTCAAAATTTCAAAAATTCATCTTTTTAAAAAAATAAAATTAAAAAATACAGTTAGTAATAGAATATTTTCCTAAAGTTTCAAGTCAGTCGGAGTAAAAGCCTAGTTGAGAGATCCATTGGAAATTTCTCACATTAAGTTCGTTTCATTTTATTTCAAAACTTTAATCATTATTTTTTTTCTTCCCATGAAACACTATTTTTAAACTCGGTGGAAACGATTTCAGTAAAAAAAAAAGTAATATGCTGATCTTTTTTTACATTTTTCACAGTTTTTCAAAATAGAATTGACTAGTGCTTAAAAGAAGGTTTTTTTTTTTTTTTTTTTTTTTTTTTTTCGATTAAAACAAATTTTACAAGGTTGGATAAACTCTACTGAAAATTACAGTTTTTCATACAACTTCAAATTTACTTTATTTATTTATTTATTTTATTTTTTATTTTTTTTAATTTTTCACTTTAAGCATTATTTATATACTAATAGAAAGATTTTTTTTTCCCATAAAAGATATCATGAATTATCCGACCACAGTGAAGACATTTTTATTTTTTAATTCTGAAGGATCTACAGAAATCAAGCCCCACTGGCTGAATTTTTCAAAATTTTATTAAAAGTTTTATATATATATATTATATATATGTGTGTGTGTGTGTGTGTAGACAATCGAACCTCGATAACGTGAACAGTGTTAACGTGAATTACTTTTAACATGAACTTTTTCCACAATCCCCATCAAAATAAAGATTAGTTTAGTTATGAGAAGATTAGTTACTGATAGCATAAACTACTGATAACATAAACAAAATTTTTATCCCCCTCGAGATTCACGTTAACGAGGTTCAACTGTATATGTATATTGTTTACATGTTGTTCTTTTATACATTCAAAATATTGAATCATGTTCCACGACAACATTTCTCAATGAATTATGTTACAGAATATTGTCTTGCTTACAAATATACCCTGCTGTTTCAAATAATAATTTTTCATGTACTCAATCAAGATGTACAGCATTTTCTATACTTTCAAAAATTTCGTCCATTTCTTATCAAATACGTTTTAAACAACAGTTTATGTTTTCTTCGCTAAAAGTACAGTATAGCAAATTCAATAATTAAGAAGGCAATTGTTTTGCGCCCCGACGCGACAAATCTGCTTTTATGCATGAAGTAAATATTGTTTTTATTTTTCTATAAAGTACAACAGATCACTTGATTTTCATTGTTTCGAAACAAAGTAAACACCAGATTGGAAATAAATAAGACTAATGCCTAATTTCACAGCAACACTCCTATTTAGAATTATACATCGATTTAAAAAGATCAAGTCAAAATTTTATTGTGGAACTCGGATTCAAACTTTTCAAGAATAGATTAATAATGTACTGCTCAAGCTTCAGTTAATTTGTCAAAAAAAAAATCATGCTCCAAATCTCTAACATGAGAAAAAAAATATCTTAAGCATCACTATATATATATATATCCGTTGACTGTTAAGCCAATGACTGTTAAGTCACTTGAAGAAGCTATTGTTTTGTAATAATGAAAATCTACTTCCATATATGCTATAGTTTAAAAATTTTATGTATGCAGGTATATATATCTCTCAAAATGTAATATTTTAAATTTGGGTTTTACATTGACATTTTTAAAATTTTTACGCGTGTTAAAGTTATTTTTAGTTTTTAATTTTCCAATCTACACATGATTTTACCTTTTCTTTTTCTTTCTTTCTTTTTTTAAGAAAATGTTTATATTTAAATATATTGTTTGACTGAATTTAGATGTTACATTGAATTTGCAGATGTGACTAGAGAATATGTATTGAGAAAATTTAAGGGTTTAAAAATAATATATATATATATATATATATATATATATATATATATGTATATATTGTAACGATATTTATAAGTATCTTGATATTTCATACAGTTTCTAATTTATACAACAATTAAAGGCGAATTTTGAATGTACCGTTTTCTAATTTAGATAACGATAAATTAAGATGTATACTAAGTTAAGAAGCATTGTTAAAAACTTTTTAATAAATGATGAAAAAGTTAATATTGTTTTCACACGAATATAAGCAAACAGAAAAAGAAATTTGACTGAAGAATAAGTTTCTCAAAGGGGAATAAACTCGTTAAGTCTTCAAAAATTCTTTATTTCTTAAGGGCCTTTTATGGAAAAAGGGGGGGGGGGAAGCATTTTTGAAGTAAAATATACAAAGTCTAAACAAAAACCTATATTTTTAAAAAACAGTTCTTAAGAAAATGTTGATTAAAAAATATGTACGTATTCATGATCCATTGAATGCAACTTTATATTTTGTAAAAATATCTCGAGGCTTACTGTTATTTTTCTAAACAAGCAAAAAGTCCAGTTCATCTGTAAAATTTTCTTTTAAATATTTACAATAAATGCTTGATTTACAATTATTTCTCGGAAACAGCGATTATTTTTTGCTGTAGGCGAGTTATTCTCTGTTCAAACGTATTTTCAAATACAGTCAGTTGGCTGTCAATTAAAGGAATAAAATCGATTATGTTTTTGAAAAAAAGAAATTTATAATCTCTTTTTTAAAGTTATCTTGTACATTTTTATTTATAAACATAGCTTTTAATATTTTTAGATTTTGAAAATTCATAAAAATATTAAATATTTTTTATACAATTGCTTTGATATGTTTTTCTTTACTTCTTGTTTCTTCAAAATAGTAGTATAAAAGATGAATTTTGTGCATTTTTATGAACGCTCCATTCGTTTCCATTAATCTTAATTATGAATTCTTCTTATTCTTTTTTTATATGATTGGCTTTCTTTGGTTGTTATTTACGATAAAAATTTCCCAATTTATTTTCGCATTCAATGTTTATGAATTTGTCTAAAAAATGTAATCAGATTAATTAAATAACAAAAGATAAATTAGATTTTATTCAATTAATTTTTACAGCTGATTGTATTTGATTTTGATTGACAAAAAGTAATGAAATTTAAAATACAATTTTTTATACTTGCTTAGATCTTTAAAAAAAAATGTGAATGAAGGTAAAATTTTGTTTTCTTATTTAAAATAAAAATATATTAATAATTGTTATGTTACTGAAATATTTAGTTATTTGATTGTTTTGCTTATTTGATTGTTTGTTTTCTTTTTTTGAACGAAAATGGTTTTCTTCTCTTGAGTTAAATTAATAGCTTTATGTGATATAATTTTTTCCTTTGATTTTTTGTTATAAAAATAATTCTTATTGCGTGAAAGAAAAATTATTGCAATAATTACTAACCATAGAAATTAAGAATTACCTGTAGAATATTTTACTTTGAATAACCATGGTTTCTTTGTTTAATTTGTTTTGTTAAGTTATCTTTTTTAAATACATTTATAAATTTATTTTCTTGAGAAGAGAAAAAATTAAATCTTTTACAAACAAAACTTGATATATTTTTTTTTCCCTAGACTTTTAGTATTTGATTATTATTTTGAATTTTCATATATTTGTCAGAAAATTGAGGTAACACAGCATAAATTTCTTTTATATTACAGAAACTATTTATTTTATTTGATCTTTTTATTTTGTAATGATTTTTTTTTTTTTTTTTTTTTTTTTTTTTTGTCCTCTGAATTACCTTAAATTTTACTTATTTTATTTTATTTAGTTTAGTTTTTTTTTTATGTTATGTTTTCACAGCATTAAATATATATATATATATATATATATATATATATATGTAAATTTGTTAAAATAAAATACAATGAATCAGCAATTTTTTTATGGGATAGATTGTATTGTAAAAATTATAAAGAAAAAAGTTGCAAAAGTAAAATATAATTTGAATATTAAAATAGGTATATATATATATAAATTAATAATTTTTTAAAAACGCAGTAAAAGCCAAGTGACAGATTTAAGACAGCTGAAATCACATAGACCAATAAGAATAAAATTTCCTCAAATTAAAGTTACCTGTGTAGACTGGTTGTTCATTAGAATTTATTTTATTTAATTTAACTTCAAACTTACCTTAATATTCTTCCTAAATAGTTACTATATAAATAATGTGCGTTATATATATTTCAACAAATTTTATTTATTTATTATTTTTTTTCCTGCTAAAAATTCATTAATTGTAATAAGTGTTATATGGAATATCTTAAGAATATAAATTATTTAACAAATTCAAAAGTAAAGCTCTTTTTTATTCGAAATATTTATTTGGCAACTGTGTATAGCTATTGCTTCGATGTACGTCCAAATACAATATATTAATATTTATGCCACGTGTTTCCGCTTTCATTGCAGCTTTCGTACCTTCTTTGTTCACCTGACGAAGGGTCATGTGTTCCTTCGACCCGAAACAATTGTTGAGAGTTTAGTGAATTATTCAAAGTTTTGTATTTATTACTGTGTATAACTATTGCTTCATTGTATGTTCAAACACTTTGTTATAAGATTTATGTCATTTTTCACTAGCGATAGTAGAGTCGCTACTTTTTTGCGACAGCTAATTGTAGTATGTACTAGCTTTAAATTTTTTGGTAGACAAAAACGCAATAAGCATAAAATATTGAATAAAATATTTTGAATCATTTGTCCTACAGTACATTTCCGATTATTCGCGGAATTAAATTGTATATTTTCCTAGAAGTCTTTTTCCTCACTTTTTTATTAATTTTTTTTTTTTTTTCTATAAAATTTAATTGTATACCTAATTATATAAAATGTTATTTTTTAAATCCACCGTAATTTGTAGTAGCAAAAAAGCCAAAGAAAATGGAAATTTGCGGAAAATCAAGAGTTTAAAAAAAAAACTAGTAATAAATACTTACTCTCTGTCTAGTTTAAACTTGATTGAAATAGTTCTTTCAACGATATTTCTAAACTTAAATAGGAATTTAGAAACAATTTTTGATAATTCATAGTATTTTATTTTTTAACGAAGAAATTTATGAATATATATTATATAATTTAGTTTTCTTTTAATCAACCCTTCACTCACACAGATTAATTTATTACGTTTGAATTTACAATAAAAAAATTTCTCTTTCTTTTTTTTACACAAAAGGAATTGTGTTTGTTTTAATTTATAAATAAATTAAAAAAACTTTTTTTTTCATAAACTTTATTATATCTAAAAGAAAGTAAATAAGTTTTTTTTTTTATTATTATTATTAACTTAATGATCGTGAAGTAACATTTTTAATTTATAAAACGGACTTTCCTCCATAATTAATACTCCTATCATGACATATTTCATTTTAATTAAAAATATTCTTTATTGGCTTAATTATATCTATTTCTAAAACTGTATTCCATGTGATAAATGCTGTGTAATGACGTTGAAAATTAATAAGAGTTGCGCATCGTACTTCAAAACAAATCAAAAATAAGATTTAAGAAGTTTGTTTACATTATGCAAATTTAACGAAGAAAAAATATATTAAGCTTGAATTCGTAAAGTGTTTACTATTTTATTTATTTATTAATTATTTTTATTGATTGATTGATTGATAATTTACATGTTTTTTTTTTTTTTTTTTTTTTTTTTTTTTTTTTTTTTTTTTGGGGGGGGGGGGGGGAGGGCAATTTCAAAGCTTCTCTGGGACCACTTTTATCGAGAGTGCTTTTTGGCATTTATAATCACAAATAAATACAACAGATGCTTTACCTTATCTATCCTAACTTCTTGAAACATATAGATAGTGCTTGTTTAAAAATTATTTATTAATTTATTACTTTCAGTTTTATAGCGAAAACTAAATTCTTTTTACATAATGTGCATTGTGCTTAATAGTAGGCACGCATTACAGTTCAAGGCAAAAGAAAAAAAAATGATTTAAAAAAAAAATAATTAACACTATGGAAACTTAACTGAGAAAACTATTTTTAAACATGAATTTGAATGTTTTTACATCATTTTCGTAATGGCTTTATTATAGCTGTACTTTATTTTATTTATTTATCTATTTTTCAGGCGATAGGAAACGTCTTTATTATCTTACCAGAATGAGTTTGAGTACTTTTATTGACATATAAACAGAACAGACATATTTCCTCATATATTCTAAATAGGTCAAACACATATTCAATGATCCTTTAAAAATAATACTTGTACTAATTTACTTTTTATTTTAATTAATAATGAAAACTATTTTTTTTTTCTTAAAATGCATTACTTTAATGTATAATTAAATTATAACATTAGCTTTTATAAGAGTAAATATTTTTATTTACATAATTAACGATGGTGAAGTAGATTTAAAAATATATGCACATAAAGTATTTTTAATACGACTTAATTTATTTTAATTATGAAAGATCTCTCATGTGATCCATTTTGTAAAAATTAATTTCATGTGATAAATGTATATACTTATGGTACCATTAAATTGAGTATTAGAGATAATAATAATAATTTAAAAAAAAAATCCTCATTCTTTTAATCAAATAATAAATAATATCTAATAATGGGGAAAATTTATCTTTTAAAGTAAATCCTTATTTACGTAATTGAAACTTAAATCATGGTTTTTCCTTTTTAGAAAAAGTACAACAAAATTTAAAAGTTCAATCTCATGATGAAAACAGAACATTACTTAAATGAAAATCCTCCCCTTTTTTATATAATAACAAACAGATTAACAACGGACACTGTGCTTTCTTTAGAGTACATTACATAAAGGAGACATATCTTAATGCAGTGACCTCCCGTATTCAGACATGACTAATTTCCGATTTCAGAGCGCGGTCTCGTTAAAAGCATTATATCTCCTTTTCTTGCTTTCAATTACAAGGAAATCTTGCCGAATGATTTAATTACCCCTTTGTTTTCCTCTTCTTCTCCTGTATTTTCTTTTCCATTTTTTACTCATCTGCTCCTAATTTATCCTCCGCTGTTAATTTCCTAAACCTTAATACTCGTTAATAAGATTACTAAGGGGAATTGTTTTAAGGCACCGGTCGCCAGCAGCACTTTAAAAGGGTTTTCTCCTAAAAATACAGCTTAATGATTGGACTCCTTTCTGAAAATAATTGATGGAGGGAGAAAAAAATCACGATGGAGAAAAGAAAATTGTATCGCGGGTTAATTACTAGTTGTTTAACGCGCGGGGCCTCTGGGGGCTGCCACTCGCCATAAAATTAACACTTGTTTAATCATTAACATTAGCTGCAAATTAAAGTCTTTGCCTTATTGACTTTGAGGATTCGGGGCGAGGGGAAGAAGAGAGCCCTTCTTTATGGAGGGAGAAAATAAGAGGTACACAATTAAAAATAGGAACATTTCGGAGTTGAGATTTATTAGTTTAAGATAAATATATATACATAAATTATGAATACGTATTATTAAGAAAGTAAAAGTGGCAGTTTGGATATTATATAAAAGTAACGGATTTCGGAGATTTTTTTTTTTTTTCAAACTATTACTAAATAATGGGAAATAAATCCTTTTTAATAACAATATTAAAATATTTATGTGACACGTCATAAAAATGTTACAATTAATATAAGACGATTTTTCCATATTTAAAATGTAATTTTTAGTGCATAATTAGACTTGCAGTGATAATTAAAATGTAATCTGAAACAAACAGATTTACGGAAATGGTTTTAAAATAGTTATTAAATAATAAACTTTAAATTTTGCAAAAACAATAACTTAAATAAAAGAGAGGCGTATCAAACTTAATAATTAGAAAAGTACTTAATTTTATGCGTGTATAATATGGCCTTATCAGTGGTTGAGATGTTCTACTTTCAAAACTAGTAGAGATTAGACGCCGGGATTGATCTCAGAGGTCACGAACGCTGATCTATCCATTCGGTGTTTTCTGTCGTTTTCTCCGAATATAGCAGGAATATGGGTTAGGACGCTTTAGAAAGATCCCTCACGGAGTGTATCTCCCTCATTCCTAGGTCCCTAGTGTAGATGAATTGCCTTAACCCACAACAAAAACACGCCAACTCGTATATGTTATAAAACAAAGTTTGGACACAATATAAAAACTCGCGTAGGCAGTGTTTCGTAAAAAAAAAAAAAAAAAAAAAAAAAAAAAAGTTAGTCTGTAAAAATTAAAAGATAGTACATTATTAAAAATTTATGAGGTGTCTATAATAGTTAATCTATTAATAATATCATTATTGTTTTTATTACAAACTTAAAAACAATATTTTAACTAATTGATGAAACAAATATTTAAATTTACATAACAATATACATTTGCATATGAACTTATCATTTTTTAAAAATTAAATAAAGCATTAAAATATGCTTTATTATGAGACGTTTATTTATAAGATATGAAATTATTTCTATGCATTTTAAAATAATAAAAAATGTAATAATTATAAAACAACGTATGATTAAATTTGTTTAATAATTTGTCAGATTTTGAAACAAAGTCGAATAATTTTTCAGATATTTAATTCGAACATAAAGCTTATAATTTCATAACGAATTGAAAATGTTAAATATAAGCAGTTTTTTTATTGAGATAAACATTATTTCGTGTATAGAATATGTTTATACAATAATTAGAAATTATATGTTACTCGTATATCGCGTAAAATCGCTTTACTTAATAAATCGTACTATTTATTCATCTAAAAATAAAATCAAAGAGTATTGAATATAGGATTTTCAGGATTAATTACGTGTAGTTTCTTTCTTTCTTTCTTTTTTTTTTTTTTAATATCTATTTTATTCTTTGATACTATATATATCAAAGAGTGACATCGAATGTTTACATAATTAAGTTAATATAGTTATATATAGTATCCTATATTATATTAATTATAATATAAGAACAAGTTTTTGTGCCCGTTTTTCGCACGGGAATTTGATTAGTATTCACAGTGTATTTCTAAATAAAAATATTTATTTTAGTTGAAGCTTACTATGCTAATTAAGATAGAGAATGGATTATTATACTTAATAAGTGTAATTTGTAAATTCACTCATATATATATATATATACAGTAAAAAAATTTGTCAGTTGACAATACAGAATTGACTAGAAAACTTGACTAGAACATCTGACTAGAAAACTTGAGTTAAAAAATCACTAGCTGAACTAGTCTCCAAAACAAAACCCCAGACTAAGAAGGTTAATATTATCAGTTAAGACGGCTATATCTGATAATATTAACCTTCCTAGTCTAGGGTATTGTTTTGGAGACTAGTTCAGCTAGTACACTTTTGAACTGAAGTTTCCTAGTCAGCTGCTTGGGTTAGTCAATTCTGTATTGTCAACTGACAATTTTTTTTTCTGTGTGATGTGTGTGTGTGTGTATGTATAACATTGCTTTAAATTTGCATAATTGTTTGTACGCTGATTCGAACACATTTTCATTTAAAGAACACAATTCTTTGTGCTAAATTAATTTTACTTTATTTACAAATTACACTCACCGCCCAAAGACCATAATTTCTATAGTCATTTACGCTCCAAAAAAAGGAGTAAAACAACTAATATACAAAAAGTCGCCAAGAGGGTCATTTACTAAAGCTGCACCTTTTCTTCAATATTCAACCATATCGAAATTATATTAGTTTTTAGTTCCCCATTATACTACAGGTATGGGGAACTTAGGTATTCGTGAAAAATTTCGACCTCGGTTTTTTGACGTTTTTATACGTTTTCAGGTGTGAGGAATCCGAAAATGAAAAAATTTGTATGGCGTCTGTCTGTAGGGTGTCCGTTAGTGGGTTAGTCCGTTAGTGTGTTAGTCCGTTAGTGTGTTAGCCCGTTAGTTTGTTAGTCTGTTAACACGATATCTCACGAACAAATGGTCGCAGAGATGTCAGATCAGTTTTAAAATATTACTTTCGATACTGGCAAGAACCCTATTCATTTGCAACATTCGAACTAAAAAACTTCGGAAGTTATTAGAAATTTACGATTTTCTTAACATGGGAGAATAGGACAAAAAATTACTTAAACGTGCATTAAATGGAAACTTTTTACTGTGAAAATGTCAGACCAGTTTTAAAATATCGGTTTGGATGACGGAATGAACATCAGTAACTATAAATATGCTACTTTGAAAATTTCGCAAGTTATTGGAAATTTACGAATTTCTTAACATGGCAGTATAGGGCAAAATTTCACATAAACGTCAATTTTGAGAGAAATTTTCATCGTAAAGATGTCAGACTACTTTTAAAATATTATTTAGGACACTGGCATGAATATTAATGACTATGAATTTTCGAATATTAAAATTTCGTAAGTTATTGGAAATTTACGAATTTCTTAACATGGCAGAATAGAGCAAAATCTCACATAAACATCAATCTTGAGGGATTTTTTCATCGTAAACATGTCAAACCACTTTCTAAATATTATTTAGGATACTGGCATGAATATCATAGACTATGATTTTTTTCAATTTAAAAAATTCGTAAGTTATTTGGAATTTTCGCTTTACTTAACATGTCAGAATTTGGCAAAATTGAGCATAAACTTCCATTTTGAGGATCATAAATACATTAGACAACTTCAAAATTACATTTATGATATTTGTTTGAACATGATTGAATACAAATATTCTAATAGGAAATTTTCGTAAATTATTCGTAATTTACGATTTTGTCAACATATCGAAATTGTAAATTTTTCATATAAATATGAATTTTGAGGATTATTGCATTGGAAACAGTAGCATGAAAACTAAACAATGGAATCGACCCTGATAAAATAAATTAATAGATTAGAATGAGATAAATATATCGAAGTGAACGGTGGATAATCTATTAGGCGGGGATTTTATTATGTTACTGTGTCAAGCTTTGGTCATATTCATTTCTTTTAACATCATTTCTCGCACTTGAAATTTATGAGAACATAAATATTGTTGCGTACTTGAGGGTTCGTGAGTTGTCCGGGAATGAAAGGCCAAACTTACAAAAATTCAGTAATTTATTCACAGAAAGTTCCAGAAAAATACAGGTCAATAAACCAATTATCAGCTTCAATTCAAGCAGTAACCACAGCTTAAACAACAGCTGTCAATAGCAAATCCACAGTACAAACTGTATAGTAATAACACTTGAAGCAAGTCTCTCTCAAAGAGGCTTAAGAGCAATGCAAGCACTAGCGAAGCTGGCTGAGATCTGAACTGAACTGACTGCCTTGGCGAGGAAGCGCTCCTTATATGCTGTTCCATGGAGCCCAGATTTTTCGAGAAAACTCTAGAAAGTGGTCAACCAATCAACTTACAGCTTCCATATTTGGTATATCCCATATAAGGATTTTCTCGCCAAGGTCGCCAAAAAAATCGCCAAGGTGGGAAAAAATCGCCAATTTGGCGCCAAATCCATTACGTGCATTACTGGGGCTTTTTAATGCGTTTTTAAGGGAAAATAAGGCTATTTCAACGCTAAAACGACTAGAAATGCACAAAATTAGCACTTTATCAACTTACTAAGCCTCTTTGAAAGAATTTATACAAAAATAAACACAATTATTTACAATTTCGTAACACTGCCCCCTCCCAAGGACTGCACGTCCCGGGCAGTGCAACCCTTGGTCAAGAGGCGAAACTAAACAAATTTACACAATCTAAAACACAAAAAATAAGTTGCACATAAGGATAACATAGAAATATAAATTAAGTGGGAAATATTTACAAAATTCACAAATATGTACAAATATTTATATACAAATATTTACAGTGCGCATGCGCAAATTTTACCAGTATTTACATTTTAAATTTTAATTTTACCGTTACTTGTGGTACTTGGCTAGCCTATTATAGTGCACCACCTTCGGTTTTGATGAAGGTGTTTTAGTGATCCGCACCACTACATCATTCAGCCTTTTTAAGACTGTGTATGGTCCGTCCCAGTTGCACTGTAACTTGGGAGAGAGTCCTTTGCGTCGAACAGGATTCCACAACCAGACCTTCTCTCCTTCCTGAAACTCATGTTGCGTAGCCTTTAAATCGTACCTTGTCTTCATTTTCTCCGATGCAATGTGAATTCGCTCCCGAGCAAAGTTGTGAACGTCCTCAAATCGTGCCTGGAGATCTTGGATGTACTCCTCGGGCGATGAAGGCGCATCGGGTGGACAACCAAACAGGAGATCACAAGGGAGACGAAGTTCACGTCCAAACAGCATCTGGGCTGGAGTATAGCCGGTGGTTTCATGGACAGCACTTCGATAAGCCAGCAGGAACAATGGCAACTTCAAGTCCCAATCTTGCTGGTTCCTTGATACTAGAAGGGAGAGGTTATTCAGGATGGTACGATTGAACCTCTCGACCATGCCGTCCGACTGGGGATGTAAGGGTGTTGTCCGGGTTTTGTCTATGCCGAGTAGTTGACACAGTCCTTTGAAAACATCAGAAGTAAAGTTCCTACCTTGGTCGGTATGAAGTTGTAGGGGCGTGCCGTACCTTGACACCCATTGCTGCACTAGGACCTCTGCGACTGTGCATGCCTCTTGATTGGGAATGGGATATGCCTCCGGCCACTTGGTGAAATTGTCCATCACGACGAGGATGTATTTATTTCCACTGGAGGTCCGTGGCAAAGGACCCAAGATGTCGATTGCAATCCGTTCAAATGGTGCTCCTACGTTATACCGTTGCAGTCTTCCTCGACTTCGTTTCTGCGGGCCTTTACGTGCCGCACAAGCATCACAGGATTTACACCATTTCTCCACATCCTCCTTCGCCTTGCACCAGTAGAAGCGTTCCCGAACTTTCTGCAGAGTCTTCATTACCCCAAAATGGCCTCCGGTAGAGCTACTATGCAGTTGTTCTAAAACAGCTAGAATTTTTGATCTTGGTAATAAAATCTGCCATCTGAAGCTTTTCCCATCATCAGATTCCCACTTTCTGTATAATACGCCGTTTCTGATATGAAGAGAGTCCCAAAGTGCCCAATAACTTTTCGTAATGGGACTTAATCTGGAAATGTCCTGCCAGCTAGGTCTGTTGCTGTTCGTCTCCTTCAGCTGTAATATTGGCTTTATGTCAGGATCTTCGAACTGGGCTTTTCTAAGTTCTTCGTCACTCCATGGATCGGGATCTTGATCTGATGGTGTTGAGACAGTAACTTGGCAGGCAACCGGATTTATCGGCAGGTATTTGTGTTCGGCTCTAGAGCAGTACTTGCAGCTTTCCGAGCAGGGCTTCCGTGACAAGGCATCTGCATTACCATGTAGAGTCCCTTTACGATGACGTATCTCGAAGTCATATTCCTGCAGGCGTTGTATCCACCTGGCAATCTGTCCTTCCGGGTTCTTGAACTGGAGCAACCACGTTAAAGATGCATGGTCAGTCCGGAGCAGGAATCTTCTGCCATAGAGGTAATGATGGAAATGTTCTATGGCTTTTACGATGGCGAGTAGCTCTTTCCTGGTGGTACAGTAATTTCGCTCCGGTTTAGACAGGCATTTACTCCAATAGGCAATGACATGTTCTTGACCATCAATTTCCTGCGACAGAACAGCACCGACACTCTCATGGCTGGCATCTGTATCAAGTATGAATTGTCTGTCGGGCTGTGGATACGTCAAGATAGGCGATGATGTTAAGGCCTCTTTAAGTCGCTTGAACGCATTTTCACATTCATCTGTCCACAGGAACTTCTGTTTGGCTTCCGTCAGCTTGTGTAGTGGTCTAGCAATATTTGAGAAACCCTTGACAAACTTCCTGTAATAAGTGCATAACCCCAGGAAACTTCGTAGTTGGTGTACATTTTCAGGGCGACTCCAGTTCTCGACTGCAGAGATCGTCTCAGGATCAGTTCTCACACCTTCGGCAGAGATAATATGGCCGAGGTAGCTCACTTCACGACGGAACAAGTTACACTTGCCTGGATTCAATTTGAGGTTAGCCATTCTGAGTCTCTCCAGCACCTTTCGGATGTTTCGTAGATGGTCTTCAAAGGTGCGCCCCACAATGATAATATCATCCAAATACACCAGACAGGCTTCATAGGAAAGTCCTTTTAGCACTGTCTCCATCAGGCTTTCAAAGGTGGCAGGAGCATTACATAATCCGAACGGCATAACTTTAAATTGCCACAGTCCTTGTCCCGTGGTGAATGCAGTCTTCTCACGATCATCAGGATGTAATTCTACTTGCCAGTAACCGCTCTTCAGATCCAAAGTCGAGAACCATTTATTGCCAGCAAGTGTGTCTAATGTGTCGTCAATTCTGGGAAGAGGGTAACTGTCTTTCTTCGTGATGTCATTCAAACGACGATAATCCACGCAAAATCTTGTTGAACCATCCTTTTTCCGCACCAGTACTATGTGGGAGGCCCAAGGACTCGTTGATGGCTCGATGACATCATTGTGCTGCATTTCACTTAGAAGTTCAGTGACCTCTTCCTGTTTAGCAAATGGAAGTCTTCTTGGATGTTGTTTGATTGGAGGATGATTTCCTGTATCAATTCTGTGCTGGGTGATGTTCGTTCTCCCGACGTCTTCAGGTGTTCGAGAAAAAAGGTCCTTAAATTCTTGGAGTAGCTTCTCCGCAGCACATCTCTGTTCCTTTCCTAACTCTGCATTCTTGAGTAATTCCGTCATTAATTGTTCAGAAGACTTGGATGCGGTTGATTGCGTGGGACGGTTTATGCATGTTACAGGAGTGCAGGTTGCTAACACCTCATCCTTCTTCACTGTTCGGACCTTATCGCTGATGTTTGCGACTCTCACAGGAATAGTACTCTTTGAGAGATCAACTAGAGATGAAGCTACCAGAACTCCTCTTGGGCTATTGTCTGTATTCGGGTATTCAATCAGTCCATAGCGGAAGTATTGCTTTGTAGGTGGTGTTCCTGAAACTATTGTCTCTGTGTGTGGAGGGATGGAAATTTCAAACTTGGCTGTTATCTGGCAAATTGTCTGAATGTCTTGATTTTCAGTGTTGAACACAGCGATGTCTTCCGAACTCGAATGCAGTTCATTATTCTTGAAGTCCAATTGAAAGTTAAATTTTCTCAGGAAATCAATTCCAATGATTAAAGGATCTCTTATATCCGCCACATATGCCATATGATGGTAACTGGCATTCCCAAAAGTGATAGTCAAGTTCATTTTCCCATATATTTTGATTTCGTCTCCGGTCACAGTCTGGAGTTTAACACAGGGCGGCGTCCAGATGATCTTCTCTTTTAGTTCTTGAGCCAAATCCGTCCTAATGATGGTCACGTTGGCTCCTGTGTCCAGAATCATCCAGCAGGTGGCGTTGTTGACTTGGCCATAGACGTGAAGTCCATTATCGCTGCCACTCATCGATGAAACATGAAATACTGTAAATTGGGGCTCTTTAATTTTAGGCAACCTCCGCCCCGCGAGATGGCCTCCTCTTAGTTTCCCTGTAGTGATGGTGAAGACGGGTGATTTCCTATAGTTGATCGTACAGGGCAGTTCCTCTTCACGTGACCATCCCCTCCACAGCCCCAGCACTTTATCTTCCGATCCTTTATTTCTATATTATTTTCCAGTTTGCGCAATCTCTTTAAGATCTCTGCGAAACTTCTCTTCATTTCATTCTCTTCAGCAGGCGTATCATTTAATGAGACTGCTCTTACGGTATGGCGGTCTTTACGGGAGGCTTGTTGGGCTGCCTCTATCCTCAGTGCATAGCCTAAAGCTGATTCTACGTCTCCGATGTTGGAGAGTCTCAGCGCTTTTTGAATTTCTGGATCCCGAACAGCATCGATAAAGTACTGAAGAGCTAAGTCGTTTCGAGTGTCAGCTTGGCAGTCTGAGAATGATGCTAGGTGTGACAATCTCTGAATGTCCGCTGCCAGCTCTTGCAAACTTTCGCCCGTTTTCTGGTAACGGGACTTTAGCTGGAGGCGACTATAGTCCTTAGAACACTTCCCTCCGAACCGTAGCTCCAGTGCTCTAGTCAAGGCCTCGAAGTCGTTCCTTTCTTCTTTAGAAACATTTCTCAGTATCTCGGCTGCATCTCCCCGTAATGCTGCTGCTAAGTGGACCGACTTGGCGGTAGAATCCCAGCCGTTAGCTTCAGCTACGATGGAAAACTGCGTCTTATATACATGCCAGGAGGAACTGCCATCGTAGGTAGATAGCTTAATAGATTCCTGATTCTGGATTCTTCTCTCTTTCTTTTCAGTTTCCTGGGGCATGGATTCTAACTTTTCTTCCACTTTTCTCTCCAGATCTTCTTCTATTCTCTTCAATTTACCGTCTATTTCTGAAAACCTTTCTTTCAGTTCCTGATCAAAATTTTCTTCTATTTTCAAAACTTTCTCTTCTATTCCATCTACTCTGCTTTCCATATCCGATAATTTACTTTCAATCACTCCCTTTACTGCCGAAAGTTCTCTCTTCATCTCTTGTTGATTGCATTCAACTTTTTCTTGGATTGACTTAATTTCTTGACTCAGGCTATCTTTCATCTCTCTTTGCGATGCTTCCATACTTTCTTTCATCTCTCTTTGCGATGCTTCCATCTTTTCCTGTCCTGTTTCCATTTTCTCTATCAATCCAGATCTTAACTCATTCATCTGAGTAGTGAGACCTTCTAGAAATTTCTTCATTTCTTGTTCCATAGCTCTCGTTATCACCATTCACAGACAATCCCACTTCTGACACCAGAAATGTTGCGTACTTGAGGGTTCGTGAGTTGTCCGGGAATGAAAGGCCAAACTTACAAAAATTCAGTAATTTATTCACAGAAAGTTCCAGAAAAATACAGGTCAATAAACCAATTATCAGCTTCAATTCAAGCAGTAACCACAGCTTAAACAACAGCTGTCAATAGCAAATCCACAGTACAAACTGTATAGTAATAACACTTGAAGCAAGTCTCTCTCAAAGAGGCTTAAGAGCAATGCAAGCACTAGCGAAGCTGGCTGAGATCTGAACTGAACTGACTGCCTTGGCGAGGAAGCGCTCCTTATATGCTGTTCCATGGAGCCCAGATTTTTCGAGAAAACTCTAGAAAGTGGTCAACCAATCAACTTACAGCTTCCATATTTGGTATATCCCATATAAGGATTTTCTCGCCAAGGTCGCCAAAAAAATCGCCAAGGTGGGAAAAAATCGCCAAATTTGGCGCCAAATCCATTACGTGCATTACTGGGGCTTTTTAATGCGTTTTTAAGGGAAAATAAGGCTATTTCAACGCTAAAACGACTAGAAATGCACAAAATTAGCACTTTATCAACTTACTAAGCCTCTTTGAAAGAATTTATACAAAAATAAACACAATTATTTACAATTTCGTAACAATATGATGGGGAACTGAGCAGAGTCCACCTATGCCAACTAGTTTCTGCATCGACTGTTGGATATATATGACGATATTTGAATCCGGTATCGATAACAGGGAATCACTTAGTATACAGGGTGCCAAGAAATAACTTGGAAACACATGATACATTATAACTTTAATGCTAATGAAAATATTACGATCAAACTTCAATAAATATGAATACATTATTTTGTCTATTATATTTACAAATTTTCTAGGTGGCTAACTTTAGCCTTAATACACAGCTTTAAACGTATCACAAAATTTTCGGCTATGGGCCCGCAACTCACTTACTGATATTTTATCCCGTTCTTTGCATACGAATTCCTTTAGGGATGCCAAAGTTTTATGAGTTTTAGCACAGACCCTTGTCTCCAAGTTGGACCAAACAGAATAATCCATCGGGTTCAAATCTGGGGAATACAATGGCCTACCTTGAGCTTCAATGAAGTCAGGAAAATTTGTCTTGCTCCAATCTTGAGTGCCTTTAGCTCTGTGTGCAAGTGCAGAATCCTGTTGGAAGGTTCATCTTTTGTTTCCAAAGATCTTTTGCGACCAAGGTAAGACAACATCTTCCAAAATGAGTTTGCGATAGTGGTAGTTACAGTGGTTTGAAACTTCGTCCAAGTTATTTCTTGTCACCCTGTATATGCCTTATAAAATAGAAAAAATAACTATATTTTGGAACAGATTTACTAACCTCACTCTGTTAAATTTGAAATTTGGCACCGAAGTAGCTCAGTCATTTCTCGCAAAGGTCTTTTCTAACGTAACTGCGATAGCCGTTCTAACCCATCGCCAAAATGAGACAAAAATTAAATATCAACAAGAGGTTACTGCACGTTGTACCCAAGTCATTTAAAGAATACAGTTCTTTGCGTTGAATTAATATTACTTTATTTACAAATTACTTTAAAATTAGCAAAATTACAGAATTATTTTGTTTGGAATGGAGAAAGCAATGTATAATAACATATTAACTTTTATCGTTAGAGCTATTATTACACTGGGCGGAGCATTGCTTTATTACGGGGATATAAGAAAGTGTGTTAAAGGTGAGTCAGCTAAATTGTAGGGAAAAGGAAATTTTAATACGTAATTGGTAATCAATTGTTTTTTGTTTTGTTTTTTTACTTTTAATTAAAAGATCAAGCACGCAAAATTTGGGTAAATTTGGTTGCATTTTCATCTTTTAAGCTCTTTCTTTTACTTTCCGAACAAAGATATGCAAGGAACGTATTGTAATCATGCCAAAAATCCGGCTTTTAGATTTTAGTGTTTATACACGTTTTGAGGCCCCCTGAGTTCATTTTTTCTATTTTTACGGTGATGTATGCATATGTGTATGTTTGTGAATGAACACGATGACGCCTAAACACTTTGTTCGAATGAGCTGAAACTTGGTACGAATGTTATAGGTCCCCGTAGCACGAACCCTATTGATTTTGGTGAATCTAGCACTTATAATGTTTTTACAGGGACACAAAGAAATATTCTTTAACATAATGGTTTATAGACTCACATCTTTTTAAATGCGATAGCGTCTAAATGTTTTATTCGATTGAAATGAAAATTTATACACATTTTATAAGTCCCCCTCGCATGAACTGTATAGATTTTGGTAAGTCTAGCACCTATAGATTTTTACAGGGACACAACAAAAATTTCTTTATCATTATGATCTATAAGCTCAAATTATTTAAAGAGCAATAGCATTAATTTAAACGATATACTATATACTCAAATACCCTATTATAATTTTTTCTTTTACTTACTAAACGATTTCTCTTACTTTATTTATACAACTGTTAATTACCTAATGTTTGGAATGTCGAGTGGAGCCGCTCTAGATTTTTTCCATTTAATACAATCATCCAGAGATAAATACAATTCCCATAAATTATTATAAAATCAATGTCGCTCTTTTTTTTTTCTTTGAGATAATACATGTAATTATTATTTTTTACTTCCTCTTACCCATAAGGTAGAGAAAGTATTGTTTTTAGGTCAAATTTTCGAACACGAGACTTTGTTATATTTACACGTTTTGAGGTCCCCTGAATACGAAAATCATGTTTTTAGCAAATGGTTTGTGTGTATGCCTGTGTGACTGTGTGCATGTCTGTGTGTCTGTGTTTATGTCTGTGTGTCTGTGTGTGTGTCTGTCTGTTATCAGCGTATCTCAAGAACAAATAGCAGCAGACATTCCAAACTTGGTATTCTGAATGTGAATCATATATAGATGCTACAGTAAGCTTTTCGTTAAGATCAAGCAAATGGTTCGTGTACAGGGACAATCAAGAGAATTCTAATACATTACGTCTATGGGGGGAATTGCAGGTAAGTAGAGTTTAACGTCTATAGACTGCACTAAAGCAAATGAAACGAATATATATATATTGTAATAGAGATAGTCAACTGGGAAAAAAAAATTCGTGTATGTAGGAGCATCGTCTACCCCCCTAGGGGGGGAAGTCCCCCAGGGAGTAAATTTTCATGATGGGTATCTTTCAAAAGAGCTCGCCAATACCTTTAAACGAATAGTTGAACCATCGATCTGCCATAATTTAAAACAAAGTTATCGATTTTTTTTTTTTTTTTTTTTTTTTTTTTTTTTTTTTTTTTTTTTACTTTTAACGAAAAAAAAAAAACTTAGAAAAAAAAATCTTTTTTTTTTTTTTTTTTTTAATGTTGAGAATAAAATGGACTTTTTTTGGATATTTAGTATTATAGTACTTCTCTAATATGGAAATCGTCTGCATTATCATAAAAGATAATTTTTTTACATAAGAATTTTAATAAATTATTTTTTAAAAACAGAATTAAATTTATGTAAATTTAGGTGCATTAATGAAACAGGGAAACCGCCCCCTTACACAGAATTAATTATCATATAAAACTCTTCCGGAACCTAATTTGAATTGTTTAACATAGGTTTACATAACATCGTTATCTTACCTCTTAAACTCCAACCTGTATTTATAGTATTAAATTTCAGGGTAAGAGAAAGTCGTGTGAGTGACACACCAGATTATTTTATTTAAAGAGCTGAATAGATCAGTTAGAAGCAATTTACAAAAGTAATTATTTAAAAAGTACGAAATAATAATAATAATATATCTGTATATATATATAAATTACGTGTCACGATGTTTGTCCGGGGTAAACTCCTAAATTAAGGAACCGATTTTAATGAAATTTTGCACACTGTGTGCAGTTTGGTCCAACTTGAGAGATAGGATAGTTTTTATCTCAATTTATTGTCACAATATTGTTTTATTGCAATTATTTGTTAATTATAGACCTTTATTAAAGTTGCTCCAAAATATCTGTGAGTTCCATTAATTTAATTGTTGCAAAAAAAAAAAAAAAAAAAAAAAAAATACGAGTTCATTTTCTTTCGACATAAAAATAAATACATTTAATCAAACGTGAACGTTAAAAAATTATAAAAAGTTAAATTATGCATCTCACGAAAATTGACGTCATAATCAATTTAAAGATTTTATACACATTGATAAAGTGCTAATGTAGTTCTATCATAGATATAGTAATATATATATATATATCTCATCCCCATGTTATCGTACAAAGATTTTTGATGCCGAAAAAATAAAATAAATAAAAGCTTTGGAAACAGCCATTAAGTGGTATTAAAAAAAAAAAAAAAAAAAAAAAAAAACGAAAGAAAGAAATATGAATTTGAAACTGTATCTGGAGTCTTCCATTCCCCTTTAGCAAATAAATTATTCATAAATTTTATTTGCTAAAATATTAGTATGTATTCCCGTGTGTATTCACTCGGGGAAAGACGGTCATATTTTGGTAAAAACGTCGTCTTTTCCCAAATGAAAAGGAATAACTTTTTTCTCCCCAATGATCACTCTATTCTATATATGCTATACTATATCTATGAGTTCTATACGCAAGCGAAGTGTGACTCACTGACCGTCTGTGCAGCCAAGAAAAAGATTTCCTATGTTAATTGCCCACTGGATTTTTTGTAAGAAATTATTAAAAATCGAGGAAATTTATTTCCCGATTTTAATCCTTATATTTGGGTATATATATGTATTAGTTATCGCGGGTGTTAGATTGAATTATTTTGCTGTCAAATTGACAAAATTTTAATTTTAAATTTCAAAACTCTGTCGCCCTTGGCTTTTATTATTATTATTATTATTATTTGGCGATCAAAAGCGTAACACGAAAATATACATGCCAGATGTATGCAGTGTACGAAATGTAATATGTATTATTCATTGTACGTATGTATGACATGTAATATGTATTGTACGAAATATTGTTTCATATTATTCATTACTCTTTTAATATAAGTTGTTAAAATAACCATGATTTTTGAAAGGAATTAAATATTTTCTCCAGATAATTTGGCGATATTCTTTTTTTTTCGCCAAGGATGACAGAAATGGAATCTATTCCGCTGCAAAATATTAGTATTTTACATCAGATATTTTATTTAGACATTTGAAAACAAATTTGACTTCAAACTATGATAGAATATTTATCATTTTCCTTTTAATTAGTATATTATTAGTATATTAAAATTTAAAAGCATGGTATATATAAAAAGATTTTTTTTTTTTTTTTAATTCATAATTATTCTTATCTTAATCCTCAATGTTTCCCATCTTTATTAACTTGAATTTACTATTAAAATTTTAACATACTCAAAAACTTCTCATCACTTCGTTAAAATACACTAAACTTTTCCAAAATCTTTTTCTATTTAAAATGATACATGTATTTACTTTAAATGTCCAATATTTCATAAGATTTCCAATTTTAAAGTTTTAAAATATTTATCAAATTTACTTATTTTTCTGGTTTAGCCTTATTGTTTTCCTTTTTATAACTACAGCTGTTGCCCTCTTTAAAATATTTAAAATGATGAGGTCATTTTATAGTAAAATTATCCATTATAGCATATATTATATTTCACTCCTCCATAAAAATTGATTTTAAAATCGTCTGTTTCTTTTATACTTTTATTTTAATAGAATTTTAATAGAATTTAATTTAAATATTAGTCATTTTAGCAATTTTATCCAAAATAGCATTAGAAATAATATATATCACTTCTCCATTAAAATTTATAGGACCCAACAATAAAATTAATTTGTGCTTAATATCAACACTACGAAAATTTTTATCAATCGCTTCCAAATTTTGACCTAAGTTTCAAATCTCAACCCTGTGGGTTTTTACATCGGCTACAACGTTTTCGTCTTTGTTCGTAAATAATAATTTGACTGTACTAAATAGTTTACAGCCGTATAATTCAACGTATAACTTAGTCACAGCAACGCGTGGCCGGGTCTGCTAGTATATATATATATAGATAGATCTTAAAGCTCTCTTCATTGACTGATTTGAGGTGTCATGTTGAACATATTACTATATCAAAACCATATGTAATTTTATGTTAAAAATATATAATATTTTTCATTAATTTTTATATGAAAATAGCACATTAAAATTATTTATATCTATTTTGTTTTGTTTAAGTTCTACTTCCACAATGACTTATAATTATTTGCTTCCACAAAATGAGGTAATATTCTATTGAAATAATTCAAGTAACCTACATCGTTTGTTTAAAAGCAGCTTGGGAAACAGTCAAGGTTTTAATTTTCTCATCGCAAAATATTCATATATGTAACTGAGCATAGCCACTTTTTAAACGTGCATTTTTTCTTATCCGTGCTCAAAGATTAACATCTTTTATTCATAGAATCATATACAAATACCAACAGATTTGCTTTGGCTTGTTCACCTCTTGGACACTAGAGCTAAAAATAAAATAATTTTGTTTAACCACCATATAAAAATTTTGCAATAGATTACTGAAATATTTAAATCTAGTGAGTTCTTTCTTGTTGGCGATATCATCAAGGGAATATCACTTTGTTTTATTGTCTCGTAGTAATCATATGTTTTTATGTTATTCTTCCTACATACCAGAAAAAAATTCTGCATTTTATGCAACCTGTAGTTTTTCTATACCATTCTACATCCCCCCCCTTAACTTATATAATTCTTGAGTGCTAAGATATGATATCTATTAAAACACATATGAATACTGCATAGTGTGAAATTTTCTTAAGCTCTAAAAATATTCTTGTATCCAAAATTCTCTTCTACAAAATCAACTTGACATGAAGTAATTAGTTAAAGCATATGGAAATAAATAAAGCAAAATTTGCTTTTTGTTTTAATTGCTGCATTTTTAAAATGGGTACTGAAGAGTTTTTTATAAATTTATTACTAGAAAAGTATTTTTTCTACTAAAACCTTTTAATGATTTCAGGAGTGGGGTTGAACTCTACTGAGCATAACTGAATCCAAAAATCTAATTTTTAAAAGAATTTTTTTCTAGCTATGAAATCTAGAATCAAACTAAGCCTCTGTTAATTGTGAATATTTATTTTAGCAGAAATCCACACGACTACAATTATTTGTTTAACACATTCCACAACAATAATGTATGATTCTCTCTCTCTCTATCTTTATCTCTTACTTATTACTTTTTTTTTTTTATTTATTTATTTATTTATTTATTTTTTTTTACGATCAGACAATAACACCAATAGACCCTGTTTAACGATTATGTGCATATAAATGGCACTACCATAAAAATATTACTCAATTGTAAAGAAATTAGTCCATGCTAGAGGGAGCCATAAATTTAATGAACTTTATTACGACTTCTGTATTTATTTAAAAAAAAAAAAAAAGAAAGAAAGAAAAAAAAAAAAAAACTAACGCGTGTATTATTTACTTACTACCTAAATCGTGTAAAAATACAAAATATATTTTAAAACGTTGCAAAGACATATGTTAGTTTCATAAGGATATGTTCGACCTTAAGGCTGTACATCAGTCAGATAGCTCTCTTTCACCCTTCCCATGTTATCCAATAGGATTTTCGTTGTTTCGTTTTATAAAAATATCTCATTCAAAAATGAAGTTTTTGGAATTCTGTTTTTTGAATATTACTTTTTGAACAAATAGTCTTTTAGCTTAGTGAGTAATTTTTCGAAAAAATAAATTTAAATATTTTATTTAGAGATTCAAAGTTAGAGTTCATAATTTACATATTGAAATAAAATATTTAAATTAATGTTTTCGAAAAATTGCTCACTAAGCTAAAAGACGACCTGTTCAAAGAGTAATATAAAAAAAACAGAATTCGAAAAACTTCATTTTTGAATGAGATATTTTTATAAAACGAAGCAACGAAAATCCCATTGGATAACATGGGAAGGGAGAAAGGGTGCTATGTGACTGATGTACAGCCTTAATGTACATATTAATGACATAAAATTCCTTTTTTACTGAATCTTTTATAGACAATAGTATGACATGCAGATTTTTTTTATATCATTACGTATACATCTGAGTTATATATATATATATATATATAATATACAATTAATAACATCAAATTACTCTACACATTAGTACAAATATTGAAATTCAATCGACATTTCATCTTTTACTTTGCATTAAGAGCAATTCATCTATATTCATTTAAATTCATAAACTAAACGAAAAGAATATTTTTAAATTTTCTTTTTCAATTTCACTATTTTTTTCTTTTCATTATGAAGAATTAGAAATATACGTATATATAAACAATTCTAGTTTGATGTTTTCTATTCTGATTGGTGTCTCATAAGTTTATACCTGTTTTTAATATAATTTTCCTACTGAAATAGAAAAAGAAACAAATAGAAATAAATTGAGTTTATGTAAATATTACCTTTTCATCTAAAAACATTAATGGTAAAAATAGGTGTATTTAGAGATTAAACAAAGTAAAACTCTTTTACACACATATGTATAAAAATAGAACATTCTATAAAGTTAGTTACATGAGAACACAAAGCTTTTGGCTGCAACTGTTGTAGCATCATCAGATGTTAAAATAAAAGTAAAGTTGTTTATAATCAGAAAGTATATGCAGGTTGTTATTAAAATTATAGAATCACTTTAGGAATCATTCAGCAATATGTCTTAAAACCACCTCTGACATGTAATACAGCTTGAATTAACATGGGAATCGAATTATACAAGTGCAGAATAGGATTTAGAGGAATATTGTACCATTCTTTAGGAAGATATTGTGAAAGTTCCAGAAGAGATGTCGATGGAAGATGTCGATGGAAGATACTGATTCTTTATTAAACGCTCTAAAATAGACCATAACGTTACCATTATATTGAAGTCGGGGAACTTTGTGGTCAAGGTAGATGTTTCACTTCACCTCGTGTTCATGAAACTCTGATTGGACAAGTGTCGCTGTACGTTATCATCTTGGAAAGTATTACCTACTGGAGAATTATCTTTTATAGAAAACAAAATTTGCATCATAGAATGGAGCTGATCAGCTAAAATTTCACTATATTTCTCCTCATTCATCATACCTTTCAGAGTTATGGTTAAGCTAGCAGAAAACTACGACACAGCTGTCCGTACCATGACCGATACACCTCCTTACTAACGGTTGGAAGGATACAATCACGATCGTACGCTTGAACAGGTGTCCTCCAAACGTGCACCCGTCCTGTTGTAGGGAAAAGTGTGAAAGAGGATTCGCCTTACCACTGTCTTTCATTTATCATTCGGTCAGGTTTTGGGGTTGTGGCCCAACTATAGGCAACATTTGGCAGCATTAACGTATGTGACAAGTGCCTTGAAATTGCTGCTCTGCATTAATTGTTTTGCTTATGAAGATGCCTCCTAACTGTAATTATTGACACTGTAGAATCCAGACGCTGACTGAGAACTGTGGTCACTTTGGCTACAGTTGTTTTCTTTTTAGACATGGCAATCCGCTTCAATATCCATCGATCCCATCCGTTCAACTTCTTTTTCTGTCTAATATTTTGCTTTGCCGAGCTTGTCTTGCCACACTGTGCGTACGTTGTCCTGACTTTGCGTACGTTGTGCGGTCGTTGTGCGGTCGTTGTGCGGACACTGTGCGTACGTTGTGCGGACGTTGTCCTGGTTGTTCAAATTTAGATACCGTACCTCTAGAAATGCCTAAAAACTGGGATATTTCGGTTAGAAATGATCCAGCTAGTCGAGCTCACGCAATTTGACCTCTTTGAAAGTCTGTGTGACCTGACATTTTATATTTTTGACAAAAATCCAAGACGTATACAGCTACAGTAAAGCTACCTCATGCGTACTAGGATATAAAATTTTTATATTAAAAAAAAAAAAAAAAAAAAAAGTGACTAGGGTTATTTTTTAATGCTTACAAAGCGCATTTTTAAATATCACATTTATTCACAGGTGTTTACATTATTATGACAACTACTTGTATCTATGCTACAGTTAATTTCAACTACAATATGTAGATATTTTTATCTGATGCTTGTAAACAACTTCGTTTGTTTTAACATTTGGTAATGCTGCAGTAGTTGCAGCAAAATGTTTTATGTTTTCATGCAATTTTCAATCTCGAAATGTTACATGCATATTTCTTTAAACACGCGTGTAATTGTTTTTTTTTTTTTTTTTTTAAACACACCATAAAGTTCTTAAATACATCACCCTTCCTAATTTTTAAATTTTTCCCTCAGCGTCATATGATTCAAATGTATGTAAGTTCGAACATATTTGAGTATTATTTTACGGATTCATTGCCAAGTTAATTTATAGAAAATGTAATTTTTATGTTTGAATGGCAAAAATGTATGCGAATTTTAGGTTTTTATAAACTTAAAATTATATTTTAAATTCTGAATCAAGTAGGAAACTGAAATGGATAAACATATCTATTTAAATGTGTATAAAGTGTGTTTAAAGTATTTTCAAGGTAGTTTTTAAAAGATTTAGTCTAAAATTAGCAAAGCTTAGGTATTTTAATAATTTCTACACAAAAATTAAAATTCAGAATTTTATTTTTTGAATTTAATAAACTTCAAAAAAAATTTTAATGTACTTAATGTTGTTATATTTTAATTAACATGTATGCAATATTTTTTTCATTTTAAGTCAGTTAAAATTTTCACCGCCCTTTTAACGAAATATAAAAGTAAAGAAAATAAAATAAAGAAAATGGGCGATTAACAATATCTTATTGAACCTTTGAATACTTTGTCGTTTGGATACACTAACATAATATTTACAAAACACTTTTTTGTAACATTCTTATTTATTACTGTTAGAACATGTATTATGTAAATAAAATATTGCAATCGTGAAAAAATAGAATTGGCAGAGTTGGTGTATCTATACTTTTTGAAGTTTCTTGAATCCATTTTTATTTCATAATGAAATAACTCGGATATCACTAAGATTTCTATATATAGCACAAGAAATGTAAACATTAAAGATCTGACGATATATAAGGTACAACCGCCATACGCCTCCATGTCGCAAATTCCTAAGAAAAGAACATTCTTATCCAAGTAGATTATGTGTTCGATGTCTGAACTAAAAACGTAACAATACCGTACTGAAAATGTGATGAAAAGGCATAAGTTAGATTTACAATTTATTTATTTATTTATTTTTTATGCGCGCATATTTATTCATAAGAAAATAATCCTCTTCAAAACTATTCATAAAATACTTGTGCTGAAAATCTCTTTACACAATGGTACCACTTACAATTCTTTTAATCAATCTCTACACACTTGAAAGGGTGAAAAAAAAAACTCTTGCTCAAATACTCTCTCCTGTGCCAAGGGAATCTATTTAATTGCAGCTTCTAATTTCCGATTCCTAAAAATAAAACCGAGTAATTAATAACATCAAAGCGTAATTTGCAACGGCGTGAGCAACACAATTAGCGACTTGAGTCAGCATTTGTCTTGTACCCGGGACTTATAACAATCCTTCTTCCAAATCCACCCACTCTATCGAGTAAACACGGGTAGTACCTTCCGGATCTTTACCTTTGTTGCCAATTTTTTTTTCTACCTTTGCGTTCCATTCGTTATTGCCAGTCTGTCTGTCTGTTTCTCCCATGGGGGTTGAAGCGATTTTTCCCCATCCTCAAACCCCCTGCAAGAGGATGGAATACTGACTGATCTTTCCATCCCTCCCGCTCTTCTTTTCTCTTGATGTGAATCGTCGGTTTCTCCTCTCTCTGTACTGAATGCTTATTTTCTCTGTGAATGTTTCTAAGGGGTTGGCTGCAAAATGAGATTTTGTTTCATGTCCATAAAATACGTTTCGTTTCTGTTCAATATATATTTCTTTGCTAGAGAACACACTTTAAATGGTTCCAAGACATGGTAAAAATACAGAACGGATACAAAAAAAAGAAAAAAAAATCCTTTCATTTAATTAATGCATGAAAATTTAAATAGATAGTCCGCTTTGTGTTAATGTTTCTTTTCTATGATTACGCTGAAATTCGGGTTCCCAGTTTTTCTTCTTTTAAAATCAAACATTACTCCGTTAATGTATATAAAATTATATTAGCGAAGCACTTGAATATATATATATTTATATATATATTTATATATATATATATATTTTTTTTTTTCAAAACCAATTTTAACTATTCTAATAATAAAAATTATCTGTAACGCTTTATTAAACTTTATAAATTGAAACTGTTGTATCTTTAAATCATTAGAATGTCACTGAATACGCAAACATCTAATAAAAATTTTCAGACATTTTTTAATTTAATACATTGCGAATAATGATAGTTGTCGATATTTAAATAGCAACTTACAATAAATATCATTTAATTTAACTATAGTAAAATTATATTAACCAAAGCGCCATTTACCATGCATTAAAATCAACTAATATCTATTATAAGTATAATGCATGTTTACATTTAAATAATTAGCATGTTTATGCACAATAGTATTTAGTTTAATAGTAAGAAATATAAATGAAAGTTAAATATCTGGTTGTATAAGAAGCTGTAAATATTATAAAATGTCGTAATGCTATTAATTCTAAATCTGATTCAGTATTCCTACTCAAAATTTGGAATTTTCTTATACAACCATATATTTAATTTTCATTTATATTTCTTTTCAGTAGAGTATGTAACTTCTTCTCATTTTCAAGTTTCATACAAGTTTCTGTGGACTATGTTACATCCTTCTCCAACAGTTGTTACCACCAGTCCAGCTTTTCCAGCTCCCATCCGCTGACTTCTCTAAAAGACTGATTCTTTTTCACTACAAGTTTCCTACAAGTTTCCTACAAGTTTTTTCTAGCAGTTGTTACCGCCAGTCCAGTATTTTCAGTTCTTATCCACTGACTTCTCCAAAAGACTATGATTTCCCTTCACTGCAAGTTACATAGACCTTATATAGATAGACCACGCATCCCCCTTATTATCTGTCCGCGACATGAGCTAGCTTCCCCAGCTAAATTATCACGTGATGCGGACAGAGAGAGACGAGAATGAATATTATGTTATTTTTCCATAGGAAAGAAAGTAGTTTTCGGTTTTTTAATTTCTGTATCGTACACATACTTTTTACTTAAGCCTTTATATTTACGCATCGTTGTAAAACTAAAATGTCATAGATTAATTATAAAAAAGTTTCTTTTGTGAGAAATCATTTTGAAGGGGAGAATTTTTGGTTTGAATTCTTACAAAAATAAGTGCTTTCTTATGGAAGAATCTCCTTTAATTCTCTGTCACGTGACATACGGCGCTGACCGCAAAGGATGGAGGTATCAGATTACACCCTCAAGTTGAAGACATTCACTATCATGGGAAATCCTATTGGTGGCGTAGTCTATCTATAAAAGGTCTATGGCAAGTTCCCTACGAGTTTTTTTGCACAGCTGTTACCACCAGGCCAGCTTTTCCAGTAACCATCCAACTGACTTTTTCTACGCAAATTCAAGTTATCAAATGTTGCCTCATTGTGAACGCAGAGTGGCTCCAACCACTGGACTACGAAATTTTTTGAAATGAAGTAGCGTTTTAACTGTAATTTTCACCTGATATTATAATATATATATATATACTTTACAGACAAAGATAGACAAAGATAGACAGATAGATTTATTCGATAGCATTCTTATAAAAATATGCAAAAAATACACAATACTACCGTGATGACTATTCATATAAAATCCCGTTTTTACATTATAAAAAACTGATAAAAATCGAATGATAAATTAAAAAATGACAATAAATAAGAATGTCTATACATATCAGGTTCATTAACCAAAAAGAAACAATGAGAAACTTATAAAATATTTGAAAAAAAAAAAAGCTTAAAAGCTGAAGAGATTTATTTCCAGAGTTATACAACTAACTCTTCAGTAAGCATTAAAAAAAAAAAAAAAAAAAAAAAAAAAAAAAAAAATCAAACTATAGTCATATTACACTGTATATTATAGGGTATGATCTATCTTGACAGAAGAAACATAACAAATTTTGAAAATGAAATGCAAAATTAAATAATAATAACAAATGGTAAATTACTAGTGTGAAATCCAGATGCCTATAAGGCATATGCATGTGTATAATTAGCAACATTTTAGACAACTATAAAATCGTAACAAAATAAAATTATGCATTAATATAACTAATTAATACCAATTCACATTAAATAATTAATATAACTGCTTAAATCATTAAAAAAATTATATATTTAAAAAAAAAAATAATAATAATCTTTGTCTCTATTCGAAACAATTTCAATTAAAAATATAATCTGTTAGGTTCGAGAAAGAAAGCAAAGAAAAATAAACGTTTCTTATTAGTTTACTTGATATAAAATCAAAAACCTTATTTGTGTGTAATTAATTGGTTAATTAAAAACATATCTGGTTATCTTTAAATAATCAGATGAAACATATTATATAAAGTAATGAATGTATAATTTTGATTATTTTTTTCGTAATGCAAACCATGATTTCACCTGTAAAGTATAATTTTAATAATTTAGCCAATAGAAATAATTGAGACAAAAAAACTGTTGACAATAGATGAACTAGTTGCAAAAATATATTATAAGCATACATACGGATTGTCACAAAAAACGGTTAATAAATATCAGGATCTGTTCTCTCCCCATTCTTTTAGGAAATCTCTTTATCTATACTATTGTCATTCAATACTGCTATCTAAAGAGAGACAGCGCTTTACTACGAGTTGATAAAGTGGCAAAAAGTACTGATCATTGCCATTCTCGCTGATAAATAACTTTGTCATAGATAGAATAGAACTAATGATATTCTTCACCAACTGAGAAATTTTCCTTTTTTCCTTGCTGAACTTTTCGTATTTTCACCAGAGATTCGCCACTTTTTATCATCAAGTATTTATTGTAGTGGAAAGAAATCGACCACTAATACATACTATTTTATGGGGAAGAAATAAAACGTGGTTTTATTTAATTCATATGCATACAGTCTGTAACAAAAGTATCCGAACACTAGCAAAAATTCCTATATAAAAAAATTAGAGTTAATACTGTTTTGTTCAATAAATCCTTGTCGAATCATGTTCTTAGTCTAAGACCACGATTCGACAAGGATTTATATAACAAAACAGTATTAACTCTACTTTTTTTATATAAGAATATTTGCTAGTGTTCGGATACTTTTGTTACTGACTGTACATAAACATGCATACGTAAGATTTGTAATATTTGATTCATAATTCTCCCTGGCGATGTCAAACTATCTATCTTTATAAAAAGTGATTTTATAAAAAAATAGAGCTATAAAATAAATATTCATAAACTTTAAGGACAACAAACAAAAAAAAAAAAAAAATATAGATTAAATATATAGAATTTAAAAAATTATAATTCTGTTCTATTTATCTATTATTATTATTATTATTATTATTATTTCATAAGAGTCACCAAAACCTATTTGTTTGTAATTAAACGAATACTTAATAACGTATTCGTATATTGCATAACCAGAGAAAACTTGAATTTACGTGTTAATATTTTTCTTATCTGTTTGAGTTTGTAGTACATGTATATGTGTTTCAATAATTATAAACTAAATTGAAAAAATAGCGTTAACATAATTTTTTTAAAGATAGTTTCAATTAATTAACTATTTTTAATTAATTTTCTTTTGAACATAACCAATAATAAAGTATAATAAAAGTCACTTTAATGGAAGTTGGTTAAAAATATTCGTTTTCGTTTATGTTAAATTATAAAAACTACAAAGCTTTTCACTGTTAAACACCAACATCTTTAGATATAATTAACAGAGATAATAACAGGCATATATGTATGCAACAAAACAATCATACACTGTTAAAAATTTCTGTAAATTTATTGTAAATATTTATCTAGAGTCTCTGTAAATTTACAGTATCTCTTAGTTAGAAGTGAATAATCGAGATTCTCAATCTTTATTCTGTATTTTTACCGAATTTTATTATTTAATTTTTTAATTAAAAAAAAATGACTGTTTATACTTTAGAAAAAGCATTCTAAGTCTGAAATATAGTCTCACCAATAATTAATTAAATTAATATTAGTTATTAAAATGAATGTAATAAATAAGTTTTTTAACATCTCCGTTTATTTTTCTCTGTGATTTTAGGCAAGACTTAAGATAATACATTACACAGAGTTTTCTGTTGGAATTTTTAACAGTGTAGTTTCAGTGTTTTTAATGAAAAATATGCCTCATAAAATGTCGAAGTTCATATCTTCAAAATATAGGTAAATATGTGAATGGTCGGTATACAGGTCAAAGGAAAAAAAATATCATACTTTAGGAAATATATTCCTCTTGATATTACTATAAATTCAGAAAAATTTATCGGTGGAATATTTGTAGATGAGTTTAAAAATGTTCAATATACAAGTGGGGAAAAGCCCATACTTCAGGAAATGTATTACATTTACAAATTCTAAGTTCAAAATTTTAAAGAATTTCAATAGTGAATCTACATGTAAGCTGGTGAATGGTCACCATCATTCTTTTTAATATTTTCTAAGTTTAAAAGTATTTATGACTGAGGTTTGTCTGTTTGTCCGTCTGTCTGTCTCCACTTGCCCGCGTTCTAGCTCAAGTAAATATTCATGAAATTCTTTGAAATTTGACATATGTTTTTCAATTCCCTATGGAAAGTTCCCCATTGGAAATGAAGTAAATACTACCATTGTTTTTTTTTTTTTTGTTTTTTTTTTACAGTGACACTCGAAAGAATCTCAAAATATTGCGTCCTATGAGAGGTATTTCTATAATTACAAAAACTTCATTTTGTGCGAATCATAAGATTGCCATTTATTATTCATATGCACAAAAAAAAAAAATAATAATAAGGTTTTCTACACAATATACATATAGTATGATTAAAATTGAGATTTACAGGACCACACAAGAATATTCCGATACATTAAAGGCTACGATTGAAATTGCTGAAATTGCATTTTTGTTTTCATTGTTTTTAATACTTTCTAATAATGTTTAAGAGTGATTAAGGTTTGAATTAGTCTATTTGTCCATCTATCTAGCTCTCTGTTTGGTCGCTCTAACGCATGTAAATATTTTCAGAATTCCTTCAAAATTGTGTTTGTTATGCAGTAATGTTAATTATTTAAAATGGTATAAATATCCCAACTGGTTTGGGATATTTATATCATTATATCCAAAATAATGCCAGTGCATTGCGTTTTATGAGAGACATTTTTATAAATCCTATACAAATGACCTTTGCATTGCACAAATAATAATAAATTGACATTTATTATTCCTATACTAAAAATATATTTTCTATAGAATACGCTATGTTTAGCATTAAGATGTACAGGGCTATACTAAAATATTCAGATATATTGTAGGCTACAATCGCATATTGCTGGAATTACATTTTCGTTTGTGTTAAACATTTTTAACATGTTCCAACAATGTTTAAGAGAAATTATGAATTTAATTTATCTATCTCCCTGTCTTTCTTTTATTTTGTCTATCCATTGTACCATAACGTATGCAAAGTATATTAAGCGTTAAATAAAGCAGCCAGTACATGAAGTTGGAAAGTGTAAATAATCTATGCGAACAGCTTGATTTGTCGTTATTTCTTTCTTTTTTTTCTTTTTCTTTTTTCTTTTTTTTTTTTTTTTTTTTTTTTTTAACACCCCCTAATATATGATTTTGAAGAGATTTTTCAAATCATAAACAATAAGAAAAAAAAGCTGTCTTTTAGCGATATAAAAATATTCCGATCTCGAATATTTTTAAAGATATGAATAATATGTATTTCTCATATTCATCCAATCATTAATTTTATACCGAAGTATATTCTATTATGCTATATGTAAACTTTTATAAAATGTAAAATTTCATGCTAATTTATTTATTTTATAATAGTTCAATATACACCCCTCGACAAAAAGATAGGTACAAAGGGTTTTTTCTTTGATTTTTCATAAAATAACATTATCTAAATTGTGCTTATCATTTATTATTATCATAAAATAACACTATTTCCGGACTAATTTTTGTTATAAGACTAATTTAGAAAAATTTTAAGATCAAAATTTTTCTAATTTAAGACTACACACCGCGACAAAAAAATAGGAACAGAGGGTTTTTTTTTTTTTTTTTTTTTTTTTTTTTTTGTAATGATTATTTTGAATATGAATATTTTGAATATAATTCAAATATTTAATTTTTTTTTGATATGATAATATTTTATTTTGATAATAAATGATTAGCACTATTTAGATAATGTTATTTTATGAAAAATTAAAAAAAAAAAACCTTTGTTCCTATCTTTTTGTCGCGGAGTGTAGTCTTAAATTAGAAAAATTTTAGTCTTAAAACTTTTCTAAATTAGTCCGGGAATAGTGTTATTTTATGATAATAATAAATGATAAGCACGATTTAGATAATGTTATTTTATGAAAAATCGAAGAAAAAAGTCTTTGCACCTATCTTTTTGTCGCGGGGTGTATGTATTTCTTTAAATAAAAAAATATAAATTTTTAGAAACAACGAAACACAGGTAATATTGTTTCATATTGCTGACAAAGTAAATCACTTAAAATCTTCGCATGGAAAATAATACAGATACAAGATAAAACAAATATTCTGGAAGCTCTTTATTAAATTTTGAATGCAGATTAAACTTTAAATGAAGAATAAATATCTGAAATGCGTACTATTTTTAAACGGCATGTAACTATTCCAGTTAAAGATAATTAGCAATTTTATCATTTGCAATTTTGAATACAATCAGCTTCACCAATTGCCATTGAATAGTTTTCTGAAATATAATTTTTTTAATCCTCTTAAAAGAGTAATGTTTATGTATATATGCATATTTGAATGTTACTTGCACAATAATATGTCAATTTATCAAGCTTTTTTTTTTTTTTTTTTTTCTTTCTTTCTTTTCGAATTCCTACTTATGCTAAACTATTTTTGCTGTCATCTAGTGAATAACATTTGCTACGTTACATAAAACATCATTATATGAGATAATTATTTCTATACATATGTTTTATTTTTTAATTTCATTATTTTAAATCATTGAGAAATGTTTTTATGCTAAATCTAAATAAAATTTCAATTATATAATTAAATAATAAACTAGTATGTTGTGGCCACAAAAAAAAAAAAAAAAAAAAAAAAAAACGATTTTTTTCATTTTTTTTTTTTTTCGTTAAAAGTAAAAAAAATCGATACCTTTGTTTTAAATTACCACATATTTATAGTTCAACCATTCGTTTTAAAGGTATTGACGAGACCTTTCGAAAGATACCGATCTTGAAAATTTACACCCCCCCCCGGGGGGGGGGGGGGGAAGCGATGCCCCAAATTTTTTCCCTAATTAACTACTACTATTATCAATAATTCATATTAATTTCACAATCACAGGTTAAGAATAACTCTCATTATGTACATTTATACGAAATTTTTTCCTATACTGCCATGTTAAAAATTTAGAAAAAATACGATCACAGCGCCACCTGTTGAGCGATTGATCCCCAAATCTAATCAGCCTCAGTTTATGTCAGGGGCCAACTAAATACCAAGTCTGGTTAAATTTCGTTTAAAAAAAAAAAAAAAAAAAAGATTTTTTAAGGTTTTTTTTCGTTAAAAGTAAAAAAAATCGATAACTTTGTTTTAAATTATCACAGATTTATAGTTCAACCATTCGTTTTAAAGGTATTGACGAGACCTTTCGAAAGATACCCATTTTGAAAATTTACTCCCCTCGAGGGGGGACTTCCCCCCCACGGGGGGTGGCGAGGCTCCTACGCATACAAAATTTTTTTCCCAGTTGACTATCTCTATTTTAAATAATTCTTGTAAATTTCATAATGATTACTAAAAAATAATTCTCTTTATGCACATTTATACAAAATTTTGTCCTATATCACCATGTTAAAAATTTAGAAAAAGCGGGATGGCAACGCAACCTGTAAGACAATTTTTACCAAAAGTTGATAGACACTAATTTATGTCAAGGTACAACTACATACCAATTTGTATGAAATTCTGTGCAGTAGTTCTTGAGATACAGTTGCCACAAAATTTTGTCACACACACACACACACACACAGACAGACAGACAGACAGACAGGCAGACATTTTCTAAAAATGGTCAAATCGTGTTCTACAGCTCTCAAAACGTGTAAATTCATCAAAAACCCGAGGTCGAAAATTTTTACGAATCCAATACTTTCTCTATATTACATATAGAAGAAAGTAAAAAATATATATGAGCCACAAGATATTAAATTAACAAGAAATGTAAATTATGCAATTATATAAATATAAATTTTTTTTTAATAGCTATTAAATGATATAAATTGTTTAGAATGAGGCAAATGTTTTGAATAAGGAATAAGGATCTTAAAAATAAATAGACATATTTTTTCACATAAATTCGGATTTTTTTTTTTTTTTTTTTTTTTTTTTATAATAATATGCTATAATGCGCCAGATATTTGTTTTCGCGGAAATATTCGTTAATATTCCTGTATTTATTTCTAAATTTAAACAAAAGATTTGATATAATTTACATACTGAAAAAAAAAGAGAATTTACCTAGAATTAAGCTTATCACTTAAAAAAAAAAAAAAAAAAAAAAAAAAAAAAAAAAAAATGAGGAAAAAATTATTTTTTGTTGAAAAAAAAAAAAAAAAAGATGAAAAATGAAATAATTACAGAAAACTCCTGCACAAGACTAAAACTCATACACGTGACATACAAACAGCATATAATGAGAAAAACATCTTTTATTACAACTTCCAACACTGAGGTAAAAAAAATATACCGTCTTCATCTAGAACGAATAAATGGTCATTTTCTAAATCCCTAAACTAGAAATATAGACCTACGAGCAATGCGTATAAGGCACGCCAATAAGTTGAATAGACGAAATGATCAAGAATTTCTAGTCTATACATTTCTAGATGGTGAAACAATATTCTGAATCCTTTGTTTTGCGAGAAATTCTCGCTTGATTTTCTAGAACTGGGTCATAAACCAAAGTAATAGTTGCTAAAACATGCTTTTTGTATTCACATTTATTTGCTGAGACTTTTAAATAAGTTTGATCTCTACAATATAGACAAACGCTCTAGAATTCTAATAGGGTTTTCCAGAACTCGCATTCAAAGGGGACTAGAATTTATAAGGATGACATGGAACTATTTTTACTAGAGCCACAATCTAGATTCTAGATGTCAGTTACAGAATTTTTTCTCAGTGAAGTTCTTATATTTTTACAAGTAATAGAAGATTTAAAATTGAATGAAAAAAGTCACAATAAAACACGTTTCTGCATTCATCTGTCTCCAGAATATTATTATCGCAACAATCTTTATCATTTAACTAACTAGCTATTTTAGCATTTTTAGTAGAGACTCTACTATAAGATCATAAAAGACAAAGCACTACAAAGCATAGCAATTCTTATAAATAAATTACTGTGTCAGAGATAGAACAGAACTAATGACATTCTTATCCAACTCAGAAATTTTTCTTTTATATTACCGAACAATTTCTAATTCGTCTCCGCACTCTTTATCGTCAAGCATTTACTCGGGTAAAAGTGGACGACATCACTAATTTTCGATTCTAACGGATTCCTAGCTGAAGTAAATAAAGTATGTTTGGCTAGCATGTGCATAAGCTGAAGCTCATACACTGATACGTACATACTAGCATAAACAAATACATCTGAACATTCTGTTACAAAGGATTAATTCTCTTTTCTGCTTCAATTGGGCTGTTCCAGTGAAAATGGATTTACAGCCAAACTGGAAATAAAGAGGCATTTAATTCACTTCCAGAAAGATAGGCCTTGGCGACAAACTTAACAAAAATTAGTAGTTTATGGTTCCTGAAGTTTCGAAGCTCTGTGATGAATAAAAGCTAATTTCTGGAACTTTCCATTAGATTCTAGCACAGAAACATCGCCAAACTCCATTGCCAAAAGGTATAAAAAGAAGCAAGTTGACTTCTGTGAGTCAATGCTGCTAAGAGGGCTAGTCTGAGTAATAGCATTTTTGAGATTGTGTTCCAAGCGATTGGTGTCTATTTGGAAATCAGAAAAATTCCTGTTCTCGCTGTTTACTTCACTCTTATGGAACAAGCGACTGTTTCCTAAGACTGTTTCAAGTTTTGGGATATCAGCCTCAGCTTTATTAGATTGCTTCAATAATATTCGCTAAATTAACAGTATTATTGGATTCTTCCAAGAATATTCATTGAAATCATTGCACCGATTCTAGAAGTTACACTGAATAATGTGAATTCATCGGCTAGAACCTGCTTACTTGTTTACAAACTACTTTCTTAACACCAGAAAGCCGAAAATTTTCGTAACAATGTATATATATGTATATATTAATGATGTGATAAATAGTGATGTAAAAATTATAAAATATTCAGTTGCTTGAGTATTTTGTTAAGTTGGCAAGTTGAGGTTTTTAATTTGAAATTTTAGTAAATTTGTGAAAATCAGCTATGAAGATGTATAATAAAAGATGACGATAAAAAATATCTTTAAAACCTTTTTGTATTTTTTTATTACATGGAAGCTTTCTTATTCAAATATGTGTCTGTCTGTATACAAATGTATAAATTATTTCATAGATAGCTTTTCTTTTCTTTTTTTACTTTCTCTTACCCATAGAGTCAAGAAAGTATTGTTTTAGGGTTAAATTTCCGAACGTGAGTTTTTGTTATATTTACATGCTCTGAGGTCCTCTAAATACGAAAATCATGTTTTTATCGAATGGTCTGTGTGTCTGTGTGTGTGTCTGTCTGTGTGGATGTCTGTATGTCGGTTATCAGCATATCTCAAGAACAAAGAGTAGCAGAAATTCCAAGCTCGCTATTCTAAAGGTGTATCATATAGGGATGCTACAGTAAGCTTTTCGTTGAGATGAAGCAAGTGGTTCGTGTACAGGGACACTCAAAAGTATTCAAATGCATTATGTCTATGGGGAAAATTGCAGGTAACTAGAGTTTAACATCTATAGACTACGCTAAACCAAATGAAATGAATATATACTTTTTGTAATAGAGAGTGTCAACTGGGAAAAAAATTTTGTGTAAGTAAGAGCCTCGCCTCCCCCACTCCCCTGGGGGGAAGTCCCCTCTCGAGGGGAGTAAATTTCCATGATGGGTGTCTTTCAAAAGAGCTTGCCAATATCTTTAAAACGAATGGTTGAACCATTGATCTGCGATAAATTAAAATAAAGTTGTCGATTTTTTTTCATTTTTAATAATTTTTTTTTTTTTTTTTTTTTTTTTTTTATGTAACATTGAGAATAAATTCAACTTTTTTTTTTGGATATTTAGTGTTATACTACTTCTCCAATATAGAAATCGTTTGTATTATCGTAAAAGATAATTTTTTTAAATAATAATTTTAATAAATTATTTTTTAAAAACAGAATTATTTTTTAATAACCGAATTAAATTCTATATAAATGTAGGTGCATTAATGAAGGGACGGTAGACCCCCTCACGCAGAACTAATTATCATATCAAACTCTTCCGAAGCCTAATTTGAATTGTTTAACATAGGTTTACAGAACATCGTTATCTTACCTCTTAATCTCCAACCTGTATTTATAGTATTAAATTTCAGGATAAGAGAAAGTCGTGTGAGTGACACACCAGATTATTTTTTTTACGAACAATTAAGCAAACTTTTAGTAGTAAAACTAGAATTTATATTTTAATCATACATAAATATGAGCAAGAAGCATTATCTCTCACTTTATATATCTATATATATAATAAATGCATTTTATAATTTTCGCCATCTTTTTCATCATCTTCTAGTCAATTACGCTTTTTTCAATATGTTATCTTCCTATGCTTGTTTATTCAGTACTTAATGATTTGATCATGATTTGCTTCTTGATTTCTACGCATTGTAGTGATGAAACGCTAATTATATATATTTCTAAAACGGTATGCATGGAAAAAATAATTATATTTAAAGATTTTTATACAAATAACTTTCCAAATGAATTCCTATCACCAATCCATCTCAGCTTTTTTATGAAAATAGTTGTAATAATTTTTAATAAACCATTAAAATAATTATATATTATTTATATTTCCTTTTCCTTTACATTTTGACTTTGCTTAAAATATGTTTTGAGCAGAGTTTTCTTACACATTCATTTAACATAAATGCATAAATTCAAATTACCATGTTAAAAGTGTTTTACCTCTAAAATAACTTTTAAAAAAATCCTTCCATCTAAAATAAAGTGTTACATATGTAAAAAATTTATGTTCAGTTCTAGTAAGTGTCGAAAAGAGAAACACAACTGCAGAAAAAAAAAACGCCCTTTTTTTAAGAGGACGTTTGTCATCCTCTCCTGTATATCACTAAAGCTATCATTTATTTGGGATGGTTGTGATAACAGACCTTAATTTGTCACTTTATCAACTTTTGAGCTGCAATAGAGAAACAATCATTCTTCATTCCTTTACAGATTTGGCGGTAGAGTTAAGAAGTTATACGCAATGCAAAAATTCATAATCAGAACTAGGATTTTTTGTTACAATTTGCACAATTTGCACTTATATATACATATATATATATATATATATATATAATTTTTTAAGAAGTAGTTAAAGCCGAGTAACAGAAGATTTAAGACCCATGCAAAAACAATGACCAATAAGAATGGAATTTCATCAAATAAAATTTATCTGTGAAGCCTTTTTGTTAATTATTCAAACAATTAATTTTACTTTTTGATTTTTCAAACAATAAATTTTATACTTATTGATTTTTACATTCCGAACACTAAAGTGAGGAAAGTATTGTAATCATGTCGAAAATCCGAATTTGAGATTTTGATGTTTCTATACGTTTTCAGGTCCCCTGAGTCCGTTTTCATTATTTTTACGATGATGTATGTATGTGTGTATGTATGTGTATGTATGTGTGTGAGTGAACACGCTAGCGTCTAAACGCTTTGCTCAAATGAGCTGAAAGTTGGTACGTATGTTGTAAGTCACCATAGCACGAACCCTATTGATTTTGGTGAATTTAGCACTTACACTTTTTTACAGGGACACAAAGAAAAATTCTTTATCATTATGGCCTATGGGGCCAAAAATTTAAAAGTATTATAGCATCTAAACGCCTTATTAAATTAAGCAAAAAATGTATACACATGTTATAAGTCACAGTTTCACGAGCTGTATATACATGTATTTTGGTAAATTTAGCAATTACGGTTTTTTTTACAGGGACACAAAGAAAAATTCTTTATCATTACGTCCTATGGGGCCAAATTTTTAAAAGTGTGATAGCGTCTAAACGCCTTATTAATCTGAGTAAAAAATTTGTACACATGTTATAAGTCACTGTTGCACTAACTATAAGCATTTTAGTGAATCTAGCATTTATAGGTTTTTACAGGGACACAACGAAAAATTCTTTATCATTATAATCTGTGGGCTCAAAGTTCAGTAGCGTTAAATTAAACATTGTGTACTATACGGAGAAAAATACTCAAACATCCTGTTATAATTTTATCTCTTTTGTTTATTTAACAACTCCTCTCACTTTGCTTTATCTACAAAACCATTAATTACTCAATGTTCGGAAAGTCGAGTGGAGTCACTCGAGATTTTTTTTATTTAATTTGATTTAACATCAAACTTACATTATTTTATTCCTAGATACTTAGTTGCTATTTAAAAAATTTTGACTTACGTTAAATCGACATGAAATCAAAATAAAAGAAACATACAAGCAATGAGGGAATAAACAATTAAAACACTTTTTTTTTTTTTTTTTTTTTTTGATAAATTATTTTTCAATTAAAAATAACTCAGAACGGTTAAAAAAAAAATAAAAAAAAAATAAAAAAAAACTTTTGAAGGGAGACTTTTTTCACTGTTGAGCACCAATGTAAGATTTTGTTCGCTAATGGCTATAATAGCGGGTCTAGCGGGTTTCCGATCGTACATGAAAATAATTTATTCTAAATATGAGGAAGAATGTGGAAAAAACTATTTAGTTTAAAAAGTCAAAGAATCAACCAAAAAATAACCAAAAAAAAAAAAAAAGAAAAAATTATTTCCAGACTATATATACATAAGGTAAGTATTGGATTCGTGCAAAATTTTAAGTTCAAGTTCTCAATGGATTTTCATGTTTTGAATATCCAAGAAATGATTTACCCATTTTAGTAAATGTCTTTCTGTTTGTCATGTTTTCAAAAATTACGGGCATTGTACGTCACGGAATAATGGTAGAAATTCTATTAATATTTATGTTTGGTATAAACTTGATATCATTTGATAAAATTTTATGTATAATCTTGATTGAAATGTTCTGCAGAGGACGCTGCTACGCTACTCTATTTCTCATTTGCAAGAAAGCTATACCTTAGTTTATTATAAGTTCGTACAATTTAAAGTGCCAGAGGACCATCAGGAAAACTCATGCTAATTCAATTTGAGTGAATAGCGGCTGACAGGTGGCGCTGATATGCTTCAGTGTTCTCTTCGTATAGAATGGGGAAAATCTCTGCTTCCTTTACACATAAGTACACCATATTTAATAGGTGAAATGGCTATTATGGAAAACTAAGTTGATTTAATTTTCGTCGTTATCAGCCACCTGGTAGCAGTGTGATTACTCATTTCGTACGAATTTCCCATTGAGTATATCTCTTCATTTAATAATTAAATTCACACTAATATCCACACATAAAATCTTTACTGTAAGAAACAACGCTAATTGAATGTTTGCGCATGTTAACGGATAGATGATGAGGTAATGTTACGTAGAATAATATAGAAGACAATTTTGTGATATATAAATGATGAACTTTTCATACCTTACTAAAACTCAAAATTAAAGTGCAAAATACCATAGTTTTGTACAGTTTTACATTTTAATACAATACGTAATATTTTAATCATAACTTTTTTTCTTTTAATTGTAGTGCGTTTGAAAAAACTTACACACTCTCAGAAATGGATACTCAAATTTCCCGAAATTTTCTTTAAGGTTCACGAAACCGTTTCCAGGGAAATACTCCGAGCGAATATTTCGTCAAATTGAGAAAATTACTTTTGTCACTTGTTTGAACATACGAATTTCGTCAAAAGTAAAGGTACATTTTTTTTCATCCTAGTTTCGTGATACAGAATAAAATACAAATTATAGAATTATAAAATTACTTGCAAGTTCGTTGCTTTAGGCATTAAATCCTAATTATATTTAATGAAAATATAAATAAAACAGACCAAACAAATAAAAATCATTTGGACATTTATTTGGGACCTATAGTTACAATGATTTTTGTCTCAAATGGCCCATATTTTTACAGAAATTCACAGAAACAAGCGCACACAATATTTTGTAGACATAGGACATCACAAACATCCATGCCCGCACCGGGATTCGAACCGAGACCTGAGAATCCAGAAGGCATTGCCCTACCGACCGAACCACCAGGCCGGCAAATGAAAGTCATTGTAACGTAAAGTCGAAACAACACAGGAAAAAAAACTATATGACGGTAATGAAAGCTAGCACATGCTCTTGTGAGTAAACAGTTTCGTCAAATATTTGAGAGTTCACGTTTCCTCAAAAATCACGTGATCGCTTGTCGAAATGGTTGTTAAAAACAACGAAATTAAGCCCGAGGATGTCTGAATCGTCAAAATTGAGTATATTATTTCTGAGAGTGCATGAATTTCTTAAATATTGATCTTAGATATGCACTACAAATAGCAACGTTGCGTATAAATTAATACAAAATTTCACAAAATCTGTCAAAAATGTCAGGGGCTTAAATTTCATTAATTACAAAATTTAATGTATTTCATGCACACAAATAAAAAAGGGGGGGGGGGGAGATTATCACATGAACTAACCAAAGGAAGTATAATTTTGTGCATTGAGTCATATAAAGCCCAAGAGATATGACAAGACAAAATAAATAAATAAATAAATAAATACAATCTTACTTAAATCATTTTTCTATATCTCTGCAAAAGTTGTGATAAAAGGACATCGGCAGAACGCGTGTCAGAGGCAAATACAACGCATGTGAAGGACATTGTGAATGAAAATAGTGGCAACGTAAATAAATAAAACATTTATGTTTTAATTTAGGACTAATCACTTAATAGCTTTGCTTTATCGTATATCTATTTTTTTACTTTCCGAACGCTATAGTGAGGAAAGTATAGTAATCAAGTCAAAAATCCGAATTTGAGATTTTGATGTTTCAATACGTTTCGATGTCCCCTGAATCCGTTTCCACTATTTTTACGATGATGTATGTATGTGTGTATGTATGTGTTTATGTATGTGTGTGTGTGTATGTATGTATGTATGTGTGTGTACGTCTGTGAGTAAACACGCTAGTGTCTAAACGCTTTGTTCGAATGATCTGAAAGTTGGTACGTATATTGTAAGTCACCATTGTACGAACCCTATGGATTTTGGTGAATCTAGCACTTACAGTTTTTTACAGGGACACCAGGAAAAATTCTTTATCATTATGGCCTATGTGGCCAAATTCTTAAAAGTGCGATAGCATCTAAAAGTTTTATTAATCTGAGCAAAAAATTTGTACACATGTTACAGGTCAGAGTTGCACAAACTGTATAGATTTTGGTGAATTTAGCACTTACAGTTTTTTTACAGGGGCACAAAGAAAAGTTCTTTATCATTATGGCCTATGGGACCAATTTTTTAAAAGTGCGATAGCATCTAAACGGCTTATTCAATTGACCTGAAAATTTATATGAATATTATAAATCACTGTTTCACTAACTATAAGAATTTTGATGAATCATTTATAGGTTTTTACAGGGACACAACGAAAAATTCTTTATCATCATGATCTATGGGCTAAAAGTTCAGTAGCGTTAAATAAAATATCGTGTAATATATGGAGAAAAATACTCAAACACTCTATTATGGTTTTCTCTCTTTTGTTTGTTTAACAACACCTCTTTCTTTACTTTATCTACAAAACTGTTAATTACTCAATGTTCGGAAAGTCGAGTGGAGTCACTCCAGATTTTTTTTCTTTCCGAACATACATATGTAAGGAAAGTGTTGTAATCATATCAAAATACCGAATTCGAGATTTTGGTGTTTCTATATGTTTGGAAGTCCCCTGAGTCCGTTTTCACTATTTTTACGATGATATATGTATGTGTGTATGTGTGTGTGTGTGTGTATGTGTGTGAATAAATACGCTAGTATCTAAACGCTTTGCTCGAATGAGCTGAAAGTTGGTACGCATGTTTCAAGTTACCATAGCACGAACCCTATTGATTTTGGAGAATCTAGTACTTATAGATTTTTTACAGGGATACAAAGAAAAATTCTTCATCAATATCGCCTATGGGACAAAAATCTTATTTGTGCGATAGTATCTAAACGCCTTATTCAATTGAGCAAATAATTTATACACATATTATAGGTCACAGATTCTCAATATGTATAGATTTTGGAGAATCTAGCACTTATAGTTTTTAACAGGGACACAAAGAATTTTTTTTTATCATTATGACCTATGTGACCAAAATTTAAAAGTGCGATAGTATCTAAACGCCTTATTCAATTGAGCAAAAAATTTATACACATATTATAGATCACAGATACTCAACCTGTATAGATTTTGGAGAATCTAGCACTTATAGTTTTTTTACAGGGACACAAAGAATAATTCTTTATCATTATGGCCTATGGGACCAAAATCTTAAAAGTGCGGTAGCATCTAAACGCCTTATTCAATTGAGCAAAACATTTATACACATTTTATAGGTAATAGATGCATTAACTGCATAGATTTCGGTGAATCTAACACTTCTAGTGTTTTTACAGGGACACAACAAATAATTCTTTATCGTTTTGGCCTATGGGTTAAAATTATTTAAAGTGCGATAGCATCTAAATGCCTTATCCGTTGGAGTGGAAATTTATATACGAGTTATAGGTCACCATCTCACAAACTATATAGATTTTGGTGACCCTATCTCTCAACGAGTTTTACAGGGACACAAATAAAAATTGTTCATTATTAAGACCAATAGGCTCAAATTATTTAAAGTGCTACAGCGACTAAACGCCTTATTCAAATGAACTGAAAATTTATATACATGTTGTACGTCACCGTCACACGAACTTTAGGAACTTTACAGAATCTAGCACTTATGGTTCTTTTTCAGGGACAAAATGCAAATTTCTTTATCATTGTGGCATATGGGCTCAAACTTTAAAGTACGATAGCATCTAAATGCCTTACCTGATGGAGCTGAAAATTTATATAAATATTATAAGTCACTGTTGCACTAATTATAAACATTTTCGTGAATCTAGCAATTGTAGGTTTTTTACAGGGACACAACAAAATATTCTTTGTTATTGTGATCTAAGTGTTCGGTAAAATAGCGTTAAATTAAACATCATGTACTATATAAAGAAAAATACTCAAACTCCCTATTATAATTTTCTCTCTTTTGTTTATTTAACGACTTCTCTTACTTTACTTTATCTACAGAACCATTAATTACTCAATGTTCGGAAAGTCAAGTGGAGACACTCTAGATTTTTTTATTTATTCATTATTGCAGCGCTGTAATTTTATTACATCCCCTCATAAGTGTATAGGGTATTTTTTTTTTTTTTTTTCCTTTTTAAATTTCCATGTGGGAATTGTATAAAAATTTAAACTTTTGTAGTTTTTGAAACTGAATCCCTGAAATTTTTAACAATTCTATAAAAATCTGTGCAGTTTTTAAAACATCTTCATAATTTGTTATGTTTATCTAAGATCAATATTTAAAGTCTTTAGTCCGAGATTTGGGTTTATGGAACATCTTATATATATATATATATATATATATATATATATATATATATATTTTTTTTTTTTTTTTTTTTTTTTTTTTTTTGAAAAGGTTATTTCTAAGTTTTTTAATTTTAAAGTAATAGATTCTGCACAATTTCTAATAAAATAAAATAAATAAATCAATAAATAATAATTATAATAACGTTTATTGTAAAATTTTTTGGACTGCGTCGCAGACATATTATAGCATTATATTAAAGAAATACTTAAAAACTTGACATTTCCCTTTACAATTACCACGAAAATGCTGTTGAAAAAACGTTTACTTATAATGTATTATTTTTTAAAATGCAAGTATATGTTATGATTTAAAGAAAAAGAATAAATTGTAGAGGTATTGTTAAATAGTAGAAGTAGTTTAATAGTGAATTTTTCAGGTATTATTCACTTTTATTTAGTGCTAGTAATATATATATATATATTTAAAAAAGGTACTGCTGATGGCGTCAAATTATTTTGTTTGCGACCGCTGTGGTGATTTGGGAGTCCACCTCGAAGAACGGAATACGCAAGCATGAGTCCAGGGATGGTTTTTTGCTATTTTTATTCAAAACTTAACAAAAAAATTGAAATTCAAATAAATTAAAAATTATTACAAAATGCTCGCCTCCGAGCATACTTCAAAAACATGCTACACACTTTTAGCACCAAGTCTCTCTGTGTGTCTTTTTTGAGTCTCTTCCTTCCGAGCACACCTTCGAAGGGGGAGGGGAATACCCCACACGAAGCACTGATTCGTTGAACGTGATATCAGTCTACCCGTGACATCATTTTCGGCCAATCTTGGTCTACCCGAAACTCTGAGAAACGTCGGTAGCAACAAAGGCCATGCGTGAAATCGGAAACTATTGATGTCACCGCTTCCATAGAAATATACAATTTTTTTACACAAAGCATCTGTCGCTCAGACAGCTTCTCGTGGCTCCGTTCTGTCTGGTCACACGACCCCTGACCTCTTGGAATGTTTGTAACCTTCACTCCAGCACAGCTTCCTCCCTCCTAAAAGACCATTTTACGGACTTCAGGATGTAAAATGGGCTCCAGAAGACTCAGGTGCCTCCTCCCATTATCAAACATGCAACATCAGAGAGTTGAGCTAGCCCCCCAAAAAAATTTTTTCGAAACAACCCCCTGAACTTTTATAGAACTAAAAATAATCTTAAAAATAAATTTTCTAGTCTTACACCTTGCATAATTACTAGATCCCAAGGTCTCATTTCACATTATATAAAAAAACAATTAAACATTCACATGCAATTTCGTGATGACAATCAAAGGTTCTACCCCTAACAAAATTTTAAAAGGCAAACACTGAAATTTCACAATTACACAATAAAATTTCATGAAAAAGAAAGAAAAATAATTCATAATCAATACATTCAAACTTTTTTTTTTTTTTTTTTTTTTGTAATACAAATGAAAGAAAGAAAAAAAATAAATATTTACAAACAGTCCAAAAACACTACCTAAAACCAAGGCATTATTTTTTTTTTTTATTCTTCGTGCATGCGACTTAACGCATCCGCATTCAAATGCTTTTTTCCGCTCTTATGCTCGACTGTGAAGTTGTATTGTTGTAAACATAAGGCCCATCTCGTCAAACGTGAATTTGTGCCCATCATTTTTTTAAGATAAACTAAAGGGTTATGATCGGTTTGAAGAACGAATTTTTGTCCATCTAAATAATGATTTAGTTTTTTCACCCCAAAAATGACTGCCGCTAATACGCGTTCAATGGTACTATAATTACGCTCCGCCTTGGAGAATTTTTTTGCTCAAATAAACAATTGGGTGTTCCTCGTTATTCCCGAAATTTTGAGCTAGGACCACACCCGCCCCTACAAGACTTGCATCAGTCTGAACAATGAAGTCTTTTGAAAAATCCGCAGCATAGAGTACCGGTCCCTTAGTTAGATCTAATTTTAGTACCTTAAATGCCTGATCACATTCCTGACTCCACTCAATTTTTTCCCTCTTATTTTTCCCTTTTAACAAATCCGTCAAAGGCGCAGCTTTTGTCGCATAATCCTTTATATATTTATGGTAAAATCCGGTCAGACCTAAAAATGACCTTACATGCGTCTTTGTCTTTGGAATGGGAAATTCTTGGATAGTTTGGATTTTCGCGTCACTCGGCGACCTCTTCCCTGACCCCACTTCGTGCCCTAAAAATTTTACATGGTCCTGGGCGAATAAACACTTTGCCGGTTTCACTTTTAGATTTGCCTCCTCCAAACGTTGTAACACAATGTCCAGATGCCGGATATGGAGCTCCCAACTGGATGAAAACACAGCCAGATCATCCACATATGGTCTCACAAAACTCACTAAATCCCCTAGCACCTCACTAATTAATTTACAAAAATAAAATGGAGCATTCACTAAGCCAAACATCATTTTTTTTGGAATAAACTCACCGAAAGGGGTTACAAACGCCGCATACCTTTGCGCACGTTTCGTTAACGGGATTTGGAAATACCCCTTCGTCAGATCCATTACTGAGATATATTTTGCAGTGCTCACTTCCTCAACTACCTCCTCAATATTCGGTAACGGGAAAAATTGCACTTGGGTTTTGGCATTGAGGGCCCTATAATCGACACACGGCCTAGGGTCTTTCCCCGGACTCTCTACAAGAATCATAGGCGATGCGTAATCTGACTGACCCACCTCAATCACCCCTAACTCTAACAGCCTGGAAATCTCCTTCCGCATAATTTCTAACTGCCGCGGAGACATGCGATAGGGTTTTGCACGAATCGGCTTATCATCTGTCAAAATGATATCCATCTCTACCTTATGGGTCGTACCAGGGTCGTTAGAAAACACCGTTTTATGCTTTACTAGGACATTTTGTAAAGTTGCCAAATTCCCTTCCGAAACCTTATTACCCAAATTACTCCCCTTAATTAAGTCTGTCAAGTCGAAATGATTAGGGTCCGAAATCGGATACGGGATAGATGCATCCTCCTCAATTTCCTCGCCACCCTCTTCCAAAATTAAGTTGACATGCTCTGGGCGTTTATGATAAGGTTTCATTAAATTCACGTGGAAAATCGTGTCCTTACATCTCCTTCCCGGAAGATCTACCGTATAGTTCGTATCGGATATTACCCCCGTAACTACACCTGGACCTAGCCACTGTACTGCCATTTTATGTGGTTTTGCAGTAGCCAAAACCAACACCGAGTCTCCCACCTTAAATTTTCGGGACACTGCATTTTGGTCGTACCATAATTTTCTTTTTTGTTGACATTCTGTCATGCGCTCCCCTGCCAAATCTTGACATCTTTTTAAGCGCTCATTTAAATCCAAAATATACTCTACTACATTTTGATTAATTTCCTCTTCCTGCATCCAATTTTCGTAAACAATGGTATGAGGCATCCTCAAATTCTTCCCAAAAATAAGCTCTGAAGGAGAAAATCCCGTGCTTTCATGCGGCACCGTCCTCAACGCGAAAAGAGCCATAGGCAGATTTTCTTCCCAATCGCTTTTCGTTTCGAGACATAATGCTTTGAGAATCCTCTTAAGAGTGGAATGCATTCTTTCCACCTGATTAGATTGCGGATGACAGACAGAAGAATGATTGATTTTGATATCATACTTCTCAAAAAACGCTGTCGATAAGTCACTCGTGAAATAAGCACCTTGATCGCAGACTAACTCTCTAGGAAATCCGGTCTTCGCGAAAATTTGCATCAATGCATTGATCACTGACCTCGAAGTTAGGTTTTCCACAGGAATAGCATCCGGGAATTTTGAAGCGACGCAAACAGCCGTTATCGCAAAACGATTATTTTTGTTACTCGTTACAAGCGGACCTATAGCGTCAATCGACAGACGTCTGAACGGTTCAGAAATAATCGGTACTAATCTCAACGGAGCTTTCTTCTTATCCCCTTTTTGTCCTACTTTTTGACAAATTTCACAAGTTTTGACATACTCTTCGATTTCCTGATAGCAATTTGGCCAAAAGAAATTAGTCAACACCCTCTGCTTAGTTTTACACGAGCCTAAATGCCCTGACACAGAATCATGACACAGGTTTAGAATCGCTGCCCTAAATTTCTTTGGCACGCACAACTGCATCCTGTTTTGGTTACGCTTAGAATCCGATATTCGCATTAACCGCTCATTTTTTATCTTAAATTCCTTTCCCGCTTCATTCCTAGCTTTTTCCCAACAATTTTTCAACGTGTCACACGCAGTTTGCTCTTTTTGAAACTCTTCAGCTGAAACCCCGATTAATGGACACCTGTCTGTTTCTTTTAACACAGGAAGAACAACTTTATTTTCTGCACTAGTCTCCTCTAACGACTCGCTTATCAAACCCGGTTCCTCCTCAAAATTCTGAATTTTTCTCTGAGTTGGCTTTTCCTTATTCATTTCGGACTGCGCACTCTTAATCCTTTCTTGCTCACGTTTCTGACTTCGCGTTATCGCATTAATTGGATAAACAATTTTTTTATTGGACTCAATTAACTCTGCTGTTTTATTGCCTAGAAGATATATTCCCTGACTCAAATTAGCCGGTTTTACAGCCGCTTTTGTAATGACCTCTCCGAATTCCCCTTTTAAAACGATTTTCGCCAAAGGTAAACACCTACACGTTTCGTCAAACGGTTGCTTAATCCATACCTGTTCCGGCAGTAAATCCTCAACAGAAATCATATTCCTTTCGCACACGTCAATGTTTGAGCCACTATCTCTCAAGAATTCGCGCTCTTGTCCATTGATTTCTAATTTACCTATATAAGGCTCAAAACCAACACCTAAAATTTCGCCCGCACTTAAGTTATTGATCGGATTTGTTCTGCGATTAGGGTTTTGTGGGCAGTTAGGTCGAATATGGCCCCTTTCCGAGCACAAATAGCACACAATTTTACTATTTCTATCAAAATCACGATCTTTAGATTCGGTTTTATCCCCTTTTAACTTTCCTGAGTCTTTTTTGTCGCCCTTAGCTGACTCAGCTTTCGGATTACTCCCACCATCATGCTTACCTGACCCGAATTTCTGACCGTCTTTCCCAAATGAATTTCTACCCTTCGTAAAACGCTGAAAAGGCTTATATTCTCTTTTCCCATTCTCCTTTCTAACCGCGTCATACTTGTCGCACTTCTCCGCCAAATCCGAAGCTTTGTTGATTTCTTCCCACACATCTACAAAATGTTGTTTGATTTCGCATGGTACCCTTTTCTTTAACTGCTCCGTGAGCATCAATTCCTTTAATGACTCTAAATCTTTAATTTCTAAAGTCTCAAGCCAGTTATCTAGGTACCCTCTCAAATCGTGAACTAAATCAACCCATAATTCTTCACTTTTTTTGGTGTGCGATTCAAATTTCGTTCTTAGCGCACGCGCACTCAATCTGAATCTATTCATCAACACTTTTTTTACATGTTGAAAGTTATCAGCCTCTGACTCGTCTAATTTCATAATTATTTGTACGACGTCGCACGGCAATAAAGGGATAAGTTGCGACATCCAGTCCTGTTCGCTAACATTTTCTTTACGTGCTAATCTTTCAAATATCGTAAAAAAAAGAGAAATATCCATTTGCTTTGGGTCAAATTTCGGAGCTATGTCTTTTAATTTAATTTTCTTCAAAACCGTCTCTTGAACTAAACTCCCGGACCCTACGCTACTAGTTTCTGCAGCGCTCTGGATTCTGAGTTTCTCCAGTTCAAAATTTCGTTCGGCCTCTTCTTTTTCTTTTTGTAATTTCAATTCGCTTTCTTTCTGTTCCAAAATCCCTTCTATTAGCGCCTTCGCAACCCCTTCATCATAATTAGCCGCCTTTTCAATAGCTTCCTTGATTTCTAGTTTTTTGCTTTTATCTGTTAGCCCCGAAACACCAAATTCATCCGCTAACTCTAACAATATGTTTTTAGTACACTTAATGAGAAATGCCATAATTACAAAATACAATTTCACTAATTACTGAAAAAAAATGCACATATAATAAAAACAATAAACAAATCAAATACCATGAAAATATAGACAAAAGTAACACTTTGATTATCACCTACGAAAATCTTTAAACACCTTTTCTCTAAACATTAACTACAATATTTACCCAGATACAATAAACAGTACCTATATTTAGTTAAAATAAACAACTAGAGAAAAAAAAAAAATCCTAGAATTTTTACCAGTAGGCAAATCAACTAATTTCCAGTATACTCCTATATAAACAGTTACAGTATCCACAATCCTTACGTTGCTTTTAAAAAGAATTTAGAATTATAATCTTATCGAAACTTTTAAACAACAATTTAAAGTTACCAAGCTCCCCGTTACAATAAACAGAACTTTAACGATAAATTTATCTCTCAAGTAAACGCCCCGTTAAGTCATGAAATTACTCTTTTCAACCGCCTTAACTATTAACTTGACTTCGAGATATCCGTGCTTAAAATTTTACACATAAAAACTAAATTCTTACTCTTAAAGCTTCGTAACTACATGCATTGTTACAAAACAAAAATAAATAAATAAACAAAAACTATCATCCCACAACTCAAATCTCTGACACTTTGCATATCTGAAAATGAAAGAAAACATACCTGAAAAATCTCCTTGATTGGCATCTCCAGGGAATTCAGCAGCACAGGGAAGAAGCGAAGTCTTTTTAATCCTTTCCACGCTATTGTCACAGGCATCAATAATCTCCAGTAAATCTCAGGGATTCCAGTTGTCACCGGGCTCACAGCAACGTTCTTTTATACTTTTTCACCACCAACACATAGAAAACAGAGTTCGATGTTTTTTTTTCTTAAAACAACATACCACCGATATGCCACCATTTTATATTTTTAATTAAAGCTGTGGTGATTTGGGAGTCCACCTCGAAGAACGGAATACGCAAGCATGAGTCCAGGGATGGTTTTTTGCTATTTTTATTCAAAACTTAACAAAAAAATTGAAATTCAAATAAATTAAAAATTATTACAAAATGCTCGCCTCCGAGCATACTTCAAAAACATGCTACACACTTTTAGCACCAAGTCTCTCTGTGTGTCTTTTTTGAGTCTCTTCCTTCCGAGCACACCTTCGAAGGGGGAGGGGAATACCCCACACGAAGCACTGATTCGTTGAACGTGATATCAGTCTACCCGTGACATCATTTTCGGCCAATCTTGGTCTACCCGAAACTCTGAGAAACGTCGGTAGCAACAAAGGCCATGCGTGAAATCGGAAACTATTGATGTCACCGCTTCCATAGAAATATACAATTTTTTTACACAAAGCATCTGTCGCTCAGACAGCTTCTCGTGGCTCCGTTCTGTCTGGTCACACGACCCCTGACCTCTTGGAATGTTTGTAACCTTCACTCCAGCACACCGCATCTCCCCGCGAACGGGAGCATCCGCAACGTAATGACAAGTATCAATTTTTGCGAAATATTCAAAGGTACACTTTTTTTTTAAATAAATTTCTATCGCCGTTATTAACGAAGTTATCAATTAAAAACCTTGCGTTAATAAAGATACTATACTTGCCAATTCCAAATTGTTACTTTATGACGTTGTTTTGTCTGTCAATGACGTTATTTTCCACAGGAAAATTAAAATGTAATCAATGGTGTACAAAAAAAAATAATGTCAGTGTTGCTATTGGTAACAAAGAAATTTATTCGTCTGCAAATAAATAAAAAGCGTTATCTTAAATATTTTCAATAAAAAATGTATTTAGGATTGTAGTTAATCGTCTGTAATTGTTTTTTTTTTTCTTTCTACTTTTTGAAAATGAAATTTCTTACTGGCAATTTCTTTTGCTGTTTATTGATTTTTTTTTCTTTTTTTTTTATAATAAAATGATGTCGTGTCTGTATAATTAACGGCATTTTTTTTCAACATTTTCTAATTTTGCATTGTTAGTTTTTTTAACATTACGAAATTAACCCATTAACTGACAAGGAAAATTTACGAGATTCGCTTCCCAGTGCCACCGTTCTCTCTCAATTCTGAAATGAATGAATCTTTCGAAAACATTGTCAAGATCACTTTCAGTGTTATTTTATTGCATTCTCAAGTTATGTTAGTAGTTTCACAGGTAGCAATAAAGTACAGTCGGGGAAAAAAAAAACGCAACACCCGCTGTAATTTCGTTATTAATTGACGCAGAAACATCTAATACACATCATTCAACAGGAAATTCAAAGCACTTTCTGAGTATGTCGTCAAATTTTGAATTAGGGGTCATCAACATATTGAAATGAGCGCCAACTTTGATTTTTTCAATAGCAACACCCAATTTTGACTTCATTTTCGAATTTCTGAGAGCCTGGCAGTGCGGAAAAGTATATTATTTGTATGCTTTATCTTTAGTATTTATAGAGGTATAATGAAAAATGTGTAAGGGGGTTATCTATAAATGTAGAAAAATAAACTTAAGATCCTATAAGAAATAGAGAAAATTTTAATGTTTCACACCGGGAATCTTTCAGGAAAAAACAAAATATTTCTATTAATAAACCGTTGCATCGTTTTCAGTTCCTCAATTATCTTGAATTCAATTTTTTAGATTTATATATACTTCAGTACTTTTTTAGATAATTTTAGGTCTATTTAAATACATTACACTTGCAATTACTCCATACAGTACTCTGTGATAAAAGCGCAATATTTTTCAAGTGTCTATTATGGCTGTACTGATCACCAATAAGGCTTAAATTTTCTTTCGTTGGTGTAACATAATATACGAAATGAAATAATATATATATATATATATATATATATATACAACAACGCATAAACTAAATCTTTTCGGATAAATTATTGTAAGTGTTCATGAAGTAAATATTAAACAATTTTAATCGCACTTCAGTGGCGGATCCAGAACTTGACTTTTTTTTTTTTTTTTTTTTTTTTTTTTTTTTTTGGGGGGGGGGGGGGGGGGCTAAGATTTTTCAAAGTGTTATTCTAGACCAATAAAAAAGTTACAATTGCAATATTCAATTGTAAATGTCAGTGTTTTTTTTTGGGGGGGGAAGGGGGGGGGGAAGGGGGGGGGGGCTTCAGCCCCCTAGCATCCCCCTTAAATCCGCCACTGTCGCACTTACCAGTTTTGGATCAGTTGAAATCTTTGGAACTGTACGATTCGTTTCATAATTTCTGTGAAAATATAATTTCTTAATTAATCCTTTCGTGACCGCTTACGTAGATTCACGCCATTTGAAAATCTGTAACTCTGTCAGTGGGCGTTTCTTTCGTAATTTGTGTGTTACATATTTCTTAAGTGTGTACCCAGTGTTCATATTTTTGCAATAAAATATACTATGGATAGAAATGTATTGATTAGAAAGAATATAATTATGATGTATATTCATTTGTAATATAATTGTGAATACAGAAAATTTGTTCTAAAATATTTTATTTTGAGAGAATAACCTCTTTAAGCGGATCTTACTGTCAAAATTACAAAATCCTGCGGTCGCAAAAAAGTGTTAAAATATATTTATAAAAGTAAAGTATATTTTAAAAAATGTATAATGTTCAAATATATGATTAAAATTTTAAATACTAAAGTATCCTTAAAATAATAATCCTCCTCACTACAAAATAAATAAATAAATAAAAATAAAGCAATATATGAAGCAAATAATTAAACCTTTAACTATGACCGGTAGTTAAGAAACGATTTTACAGGTCTGTCTTGCATTCCAATTCCATTCGTTTTTTATATTTGATAATTTCACATTAAACCTATTTTTCTATTTAAAACAGTAAACCCCGCCTATTTAGTTAATTTTTTTCTTCTAGTGTTTGCTTAAAAGATTCAAAATTAATCACCAATTAATCGATAAAGTAAATACCACTTCTGCATATTTTTGTCAACATAAAATAAGGGGTTTAACGCGAATACTCAGTGTCACATTTACTTTTCTTTAATGTATTGTTTTGTTTTGAAGAACGATGAAGGCGGGGCTTGTCTTCTTTAGAAAACATAAATTCTTGATGCTAACACTAATGTCTAAAAATCATCATTTTTGTTTCATTTCTTTGCGTTTGACGCTGCTGTTATATAATTGGACCCGTAAATAAAAAATAAAAGTATTTTGCTTAATTTTCTTTGTTATTTTTTAAGATTTGATTCGTTATCTCATGCAAAACTATATAAGAGACGGCCCCCTAAACCACTCTAAAAGAAAGATTTATTTATATCTCGAAAACTAATAACTGGAATGAGCTGCAAATTTGCACACCCATATTTTTCAGCATTAGGATTCATTTTATGTAAAAATTAATATAGGTCATAATTCATAATTTTTATGAATATGAATTTATTAATATTTTTCAAAATTAAAAAAAAATTCCAGAATCAAAAGTAATGATGGATTATGTTTGGGTTTCTTCACTGTATCTCGTAAAAAAAAAATTATATCGATCAAGTTGTTTTTTATGAAGATATTAATAAAAGTTTGAAATATGAATTTAACATTAGCACCTTCAAACTTTGAACGCTTATAACTCTGTGAAAAAATGAGTAAAATATACAACCAATATACTTTTTCGCGTTGTCGCGACCCCAGGAGTTCAAATATAAAATAAAAATAGGGGATTACCATTGAAAAAATCAAAGTTGGTGCGCGTTTTAATATGTAGACGACCCCCAATTCAAAATTTCAGTTCATTTTCTAAAACTACTCACAATTCCCCGTCGAATGATACCTATTACATTTTTCTACATTGATTAGCAACGAAGTTACGTTGAGTGTTGCGTTTTTTTTTTCCCCGACTGTACAAAGAATGACACTTTGGAAGAACGTATATATACGCCCGGGGCAGTTAAAGGATAAACATTCCTATGATACATTTCCTATTTCTAATTATGGCAAGAAAAAATTTCATCAAATAAAACTCTTATAAAAAATCGAGCACATTTTATCCTTCGTTATTTTAAGAAGTAGGCAGGAGAGAATTAAAAATTGAAACTGTACCAGATTTTTCAAAATTAAAATAATAATAATAACAATAAACTTTTTTTTTCTTTTTTAAATTTTTTCATATATTTTCGAATGTGTTAAATTATTATCTAGTTGTACATTAGAAATATTACCTTAAGTATTATATATTACCTTAAATTAACTAAAAAATTCAATAGTAAAAAGCATAGCCTAGATTTTTTTTTTCTTTTACAAGCAATTATACCAAAAAAATCATGACTAAAAAGTGACAAAAATTTAAAAGTCACCAAAAGGGTAATAATGCTGTAACGCAAAATTATATCTAGATATTACGAATTTCTTTCTCTTCAGAGAAAATAAAATACTGATTTTTAGCATAATATTTTAATAATAATATTAATAATATTAATAATAATAATAATAATGTGGTATTTAATGTTATGTGTTTAAATTTGACATTGAATATGGAGATTTCTGGAATATTGTTCTCCATTTATCTTGTGTTATTCACTATTAATATTCCTATTCAGTGAAAGGTAAAGCAGCGAATAGGCGGGTAGATCCCCGCAGGGGTTAATAAGTGAAGCCAGTCGGGAGTAGGAGAAGCTTCCTTAGGGAGTTGGCGAGTGGAGCGATCAGGGGGCAATTTAAAATCTATAAATATCACACATAATATTATACTCAAAAAGGTTTAAAAAAAAAAAAAAAAATGCGAGTTTCCCGTTTGTAGATATGCCTCACATAGTTGCGAACTATTACGTTTTTCTAATACCACTTTGGCTTAGTAAAAATTTTTCCATATTTAACAACAGAAAACTATTGCTTCAAAAATGTATAAAATATGTCTATTAAAAATTACTGGTTGCCGTTATGCTAGTTAGAAAATAAATTATATCATATATAATATACTATGTAAAATAAATGAGAAAATTTCAGTTCATCACTAGAACTGGAGATATAATGAAGAATATCTTAATTATATTCTCCTTTACAATGATAAATATTTGAATGCTTTTGGCATTTTTAATTATGTTCGCGTTCAGTTAATAACAGAATTCTGGGATCTAACTTCAAAATACATACATATAGTAAGAAAATTCAAACATAATTAGAGTCTTTCTAATTTCAAGCAATGTTCTTCGAATATCGGCAAAGTAATTCAGAAGTTTGAAATATTATTGCTTTCTTCAAGGAAAAACAAGTAATTACCAACATAAGCATATAATTATCTAGGATAGAAATTTTTCTTTCTTCAATTTGGATCTTGAAAATATAATAGCTGGGGACTGGAATTTTTTTTTTTTTTTTCTTTCCTTTTTGCCTCTCAAAAACACTTCATGTTTTATGCAGATTTGCACAGTGAGATTTATTCATCTCATTATAATTATTTTTTTTTCAGGGGGTATTTTTTTAATCTTTAAATATGAGAAAAAAACGCCCACAATGATCTATCATTAACATTTTTTTTTTCTTTTTACGTTTTTTGAGCGAAATGTGAAATTCAATTTACTGAACATTTCTGGGTTAGATTGACTTATTTAAAAAATTGTAGTTCAGTAAAAAAAAAAAGTACTACATAATTAGTTTATACATACGTATATATATATGTGTGTGTGTGTGTAATTTTTGTTGTTAAAATACATAGTAGATTCTTTTATGTATAAAAAAAAGGTGTCGGGGGGGGGGGGGAGGGGAATATTATCATTATATTTTATATTGGGCTCGAGATTTCGTATTATGGAATCTCTGAAAGATTGTTTCAGTTTTTTATTAGTTTGTAAACATGTGCATATTTCTGTCAAATTAATATATTTTATTTTCTCAATTATATGAATCACACTTACTTCCTTACTAGCCTATTTCTGCAACAATTACATCTCTAATAAAATTTTAATAACAAAATTTGAAAATTGGAGAAAGATTGCTGAAAAAACTTTATTGATAATGTATATTGCACATTACTGCAAGAAAATGGATGAAAATACAGAAAATTATGTTATAATTGCAATTTTTGGCACTGAAATTTCAAATTTTAAAGAGATATTAATTTTTCTTATTACAAGTGTTCTGTCTGACTTTATGTGTTACTGTCTGAGTTTGGAGTAAAATAATATATGGATATATATATATATATTATTCGTTGTTGTGTTGTGTTGATGATTTGTTTAAGTTTAATTCATTCTTTTTTAAATTTGGGTTTTGAAGGAAGATAGGAACAAAAACTATATTTTTGGCTTGAATTAGCTATACAGTTTTCCGAAATCTTGTGATGTCTCCGCTCGTAGAGGGGCATGTTCCCTGAAGAATGAATCCTTCTATTTTTGTGCATTTCTAATTCCAATTCTCCTTTCCAGTTATCTTTTTTTTCCATACTTTTATAAAATTATTGGTTTACGTTTGAATCTCGCATGATATAAATCACACCTTGTTGAACTGAGTGTTATGGTCCTAACTGCTAACATTAGTGTTAATTTAAAATGAATTTATCTATTAACTTATACTGTAAATGAATCATAGAAAAAATATGTGCTAACATTTAAATTGTATTACAAAAACTTTTATGTGAGTGTTTTTGGTATTATTAATTACCTGTTAATTGCTAAATTTTATAAATGTATTAGTTTCTTCACGTTATATATATATATATATATATATAATCATATTCCGTCCAACCTTTTGAGATGCCGCTTGTTTTAAAAATTCAAATGTGCATCCAAATCCATAAGATCAAAGCGAAATCCAAATCAAGTGATTTGGGGGAGATGCATTTAAAGGAAATAATTTCAATTCTGGTTTCATTTTTCATAAAAAAAAAAAATAATAATAAGTAAATAAATAGAGCAGTAAATTTAGATATATGTTTTGTAGCCTTATCCTGATGAAGCTCAACCTCTTCACTGCGTTGAACATTGAAGATTGTTTGGATTAATGAATGGAATTTATTCTTTCAAACTAGGTGTTAAAACACATTTCTTATAACACTCCAAATTAATTTCGATATTTTTTATACTTTCCTTATTTTAAGTTTTTCGTTATAAAAAAATTCAGTAATAACCATAAAACTTTTAGTGAAACTTTCCTTGTTCTCTCTGAACCAAAATTTTATGTATTTTCCTCTTTTAATTTTTTCGGTAGTAAATCGATATTTTTTTATTGAAATCAGATAATAATATCTAAGCCTCATCAATTTTAACTGTATATTTCCCTTTTTCATCTGTCAAGTAATTTTCATACGATAATATGCACATAGTCTTACGCTGCGAAACATAGTCTTACGCTGCACATAGTCTTACGCTGTTTTGGCGATAGGCGATTTTTTTTCCTTTTAAGCTTTAAATTATATTCTATAATATTGTTCACAGTCCCTACAGAGATATCAAAAGATTATGCGATAGTTTTTTTTTTTTTTTTTTTTTGGGGGGGGGGGGGGGATTTTTTTTTTTTTTTTTTTTTTTACTATGAGAAGCAACTTAGATTTAATAAAAGATGTATATATGACATATCTTTGTTGGGTATATATTTTTTGCCTTTATCCCCAATCAAATGCACACTTTGGCGTTTATTTACTTTTTTTATTAATTATGTCCTTTATTTTACGTGTAGAAGTATTAAATCTATGTTTTTAACATATTTTTTCTATAACCGAATAAAAGTATTTCTCATCGAAAAGCGCAAAAATATAGCTTTCGATCCATTGTTTATTTTTGCAGCAACATTTTATAGTAAAAAGTATTTTGAAGCTGCAGAAGAATTGTCCAGCTATATTGGAGCCCTATTCCAATTTGATATCAGTCACGTTTTTACTGTAAAATTTAAATTTAAATTCAAGGATAAAGTTAAAACCTTTACAAAAATGTGTGACCACCCTTTGTATTTCTGCTTCATTTTTACAAAGTCGTTTCCAGTTCTAAAGATATATATCAAATAGTTAAAAATCAAAAGGAAATTTTATTTAATGAAGTAGATAAAGAAACACCCTCACTTTCTATCAACATGTAGAATTATTTGTTTGGTAACTGTTTGAAGCATACTGCTCAATCAGACCTAAACAAATGTATTTTTATATTAATTCATAATTTGAAGATTTTCCACATAATAATTAAAAGTCCTCTTTTAAATTTTAATGTTCATAGTAATTATATGTCCAAAAATATCCAGAATTATTCCAGACTCAAAATGTCGGAATAACTTTTAGCCCTTCATTTTCAAGAATCCTTTCGTTCGTGCCGAAACACATTAAACAGCAGCAGGAGTCTGGACAACTCCACTCTTCTCAACAACGAAAACGCAACTATCAGCGATCACTGCTCGCTGATTCGAATCCAAAGCCCAACGGAGCCGACATTTTCTGACCACTTCATAGCATTCTACCCACCCGACTGCCCCCTACTTCGCACGAGCGGCGGTAAATTAGTTTGCATGTTGTCGACGCCGGGCTGGAATATTAAATTATTTACAGGCCGCCGGTCCGGTTAATTCCTGCCGCCGAAACGTTTGTCCGCATTAGCATAACGAGCGAATGTTCTCCCCGCACCTCCTGCTGATTGTCTCGCGCCAATAACTGGCTTTAAATTGCGTGATTTGCGCTTGCCCCTCCAAAATTTGCATTCAACACCGTTGGGAGGGGTCGTCAGTGGGTCTTTTTGGATATCCCCTTCCCCATTTGCTCTGAATAGTTATAAGCATTGCAGATTGCTCTGAATCATATGCAATGGCGTTATAACTGGCGATCAACGCATGCACTAACGGCTGGAATTTGCTCGTATGAGTAGACTTTCGCTTGCCCAGTGGCTATTTAGAGAGCCTAAGTCTCTATAAAGCGCCGTTATAATCTCTTTTGAAAGCCGGTGTCCACTCAAGTGGTAAATAGAAATTTACGGTTGTTGGTTTTGCATATAAGTTGTGTAAAGGATATAATACGAGAATACGAATTTTTGAGAATCTGTTTCCTCGTTTGTTATTGAACCTTGTTTTAATATCTTCGGTAGTATTAACAATATCCCTGTTTATCACATCAACAAACTTCGTAAATTGATGAGCAATTTTATAGAGAAATATATATTTAGATGTGAAAGAGAAAATTTGTAATATACACTTTGATTTTCTTTCAGCCATGAAATTCTAGTAAATTCCACTCATATTCAATATAAGTAAACTTTAACTAGCCAGAATAAATATATAACCAAAGGAACTTGTAAAATATGATTTATTATAAAATAGTTATATTTAAAAATAAAATATGCAGTGTGATGTACGAAAATATTACTATCGGTTTTTCAGTGTAAAAGGAGTTATGAAAAATTATAATAAAATAAGTAAATTATGGTAAAATTATGTATTAAATCACTTAATAGTATTTGCACTGAATTCGTAGATAAACCGAAATAATATTTTTTTTTTTTATATATAAAACGTCGGTAAATACTTACAACGTAAGAATAAAACTTACAATCTCGTTTCAAAAAAATAATAATATCTTCGTTTCAAAAAAAAAAAAAAAAAAAAAAAAAAAAAAAAAGTATCTCCTAGAAAGCAGGCCTAGGAAATTCGTGAAGTCAATTAACCTTAACCGTAACACCAGAAAAATAAATAATTAATTAAATATAGTTCTTGTTAGATACATTTGCATGCAAAAGTTTCGGGGGAAGCTATTTATCTTTCGTTAATAATTGTTGTATAAATATCAAATTAAGTAAATCAATTTTGTCGTTTAACTAAACAATTTGCAAATTTCGTTCACAAAATAATATTAAATTATAACAAAACATATAAAAATTATTTGATCAAGAGTTTCAAGCCAAACAAACTTATGTAAAATAAGCTAGAAAAATAGCAAAAGGAAATTATTTCTAACACATCAGAAAGTCAAATAATATTATGTTGACAAGCTCTTTGAAGCTATCACAGAGGCAAATCGACGAGGCATTGATTCTACTGAAGTCTTAATCTTTGTATAGTCAATTTTTTGCTATTCTTCTTGAAATTTTCACCCTAAATTGTTTTTCATTGAAGAATTAATAGCTCTTACTTTAACTTTAAATTTTTCTCATCAATGTTCAAAGAGATTTAAGTCAAGACTTGGCCATTCAAGAACGTGAACTTATTTTGTCGTCAATAAATCTTGAACGAGTCCAGATCCATGTTTGGGTTCATTATCGCTATTATCGCATTATCGCATTGAAAAATCCATCCTCGTGGCACATTTCGACGCGCATCGGTAAACATTTAGTCCGTTAAGCAGTCTTTATACATAACTTTGTCCAACGGGCCTTCTATTTTCATTAATAGACCAACGACTTTTTACAAGAAAGCTCCCCAAGCAGTAATGTTTCTTCCTTCACGTTTAAGAGTCGGAATTTTATATCTAAAATCATACCTGGCATTGTTTGGTCGGCGAACATATCTCTTTCCGTCATTTTCAAAAATATTAACCTTTGTTTCCTCTAAAAATAACATATTTTTCCAATCTTCAGCTGTCCAATATTCATTTGCTTTAGAAAATTCTAATCTTGTCTTCTTATTTTTTGCACTAATTAACGGTTTCTTTACTACGACACATTGAAAAAATCCAATTAAGTTTAATCTACGCGAAACAGTACTGAGACTAACACAACCCAATTTTCCTCACGTAATTCACGCGTTTTAATTGCAGCATTCTTCTTTGGACCTAAAACTGCCTTTCTTTTAATAACTTTATCTGACATATGGCCGAATTCACCATTAACCTCAACCCCCGGTTCAACGCAAAAACTTGAAAAGCATCTAAAGGCAGGGTACAGCTTTCCAGCAAAATCTGTCACGTTGTTTCTGCCATCTAGCGTCGAGGATTTCACGTAATCTTTGATTGGTTATTTTTACTAAAAAAGCTGAAAATAACTATGCTGCTAGATGGCCAAAACAACGCGGCAAAATTTGCTGAAATTTTCACACCGCTTTTATACGCTTTTCAAATTTTCATGTTCAACCGGGAGTTGAAGTTATTGGTGAATAACAGCCTTATGGCCTTATTCACCTTTAACTTCAACTCCCGGTTCAATGTAAAAACTTGAAAAGCGCGTAAAGGCAATGTACAGCTTTCCAAGAAAATTTGTCATCTGCTTCTGCCATCTAGCGCCAGAGTTTTCATATAATTTTTGATTGGTCATTTTCAGTTAAAAAATCTGAAAATATCATTGCCGCTAGATGGCAGATGCCATGCGTCAAACTTTGCTAAGAAGTTCAACCCTGACTTTATACGCTTTTCAAGATTTTGTGCTCGAAAGGGAGTTAGAGTTATTGGGGAATACAACCGTCAGACTGTTATTCACCAATAACTTCGACTCCCGATTGAACACAAAAATTTGAAAAGCGCGTAAAGGCGGGGTGAAAATTTTTAACAAATTTTGACGTGTTGTTTCTGCCATCTAGCGGTACACATATTTTCAGACTGTTTACATGAAAATAACCAATCAAAAATGATATGAAATCCTAGACGCCAGATGGCAGAGACAGCGTGCCAGATTTTGCTGGAAAGCTGTACCCTGCATTCAGACATTTTTCAAGTTTTTGTGTTGAACCGAGAGTCCAAGTTAATGGTGAATACGGCCATATGTCGTTTTTGGGGGGTCTTCCAGGTACTGGTTTGTCAGCCAAAGTGTTTGTTTGTTTCCTTTTTTTTTAACAATATTATTAACAGTTGTTTTACCAATAAATAATGTTGAAGCAATATCACGAAAAACTTTGTTATTCTTGGGTAATTTAATAACATTTTAATGGATCTGTAAATGCGTGCGCTTCACCATCTTGACTTCTCAGTACTGACACACAAGCGTAAACAAACTCGAACTCCTACTACAGTCGGCAGCAAAATTATTGAAACACACATCCACATTTTTCACATTTTTCACGTTTTTTTTTTATTTTTTTTTTATTTTTTATTTATTTTTTATTTTTATCATCAACTTACTTTTTTATAAACATCATAAAGACTAACGATCATGACACGACAAATATTTACTTAACGAAGCAGTACTAGGTGCACATCTTTTAAACACGAATTATTGCTAGCGCTTCAATAATTTTGCTGCCGACTGTATTATAGAGTGTATTCAGGCTTCCCCTCAAATGGACCGGTCACTTCGAGATAATACCATCACTGAGAAATTTTAACAGTTTGACCCGAAACTTTTGATTAATGGATTTATATGTATTTCATTATATATTTTAATTATTTCATTGTAAAACTTTGCTAGTTACATATTTCGAATATATCTTTGATAAAGTTTACGAGAGAATACTTCTTTATTTTATTTATTTTTTAATCTGTATTTATTTGAAAACTATATTGATAAAAATTAGTTTGGCCCAAAACTTTTGCTCGCGACTGTAGATACTTATATCAAAATGTAAGACATTAATAATATAAATCATTTAATCTTAATACAATTCTTAATAAAATCACACAATCAACTGTGGAAGAAAATCATATTTATTGAAATTTTTATTTTTCCGAAATTTTTATTTTTTCTAGGCATTATTTTCACTCAGTCGGAAAAATAAAAATTTCATTTAATCTTAGACATACATAAGAATAATTTCACTTTTAGTTTAAATAATTTATTTTATGTTTAAATAAAAATTTAATTATTATTTTTAAAATACATACAGTCGGCAGCAAAAGTATCTGAGCACTAGCAAGAATTCCTATATTAAAAAAAAAAAAAAAAAAAAAAAAAAAGGTAGAGTTAATACTGTTTTGTTAAATAAATCCTTCTCGAATCCTGTTCTTAGTCAGTCTAAGAAAATGATTCGACAAGGATTTATTTAACAAAACAGTATTAAGTGTATCTTTTTTACATAGGAAATTTTGCTAGTGCTCGGATACTTTTGCTGCCGACTGTAATTACTATTACTAATGAATTAATAGATGTGGTATTAGAATGGACATTTATCTTTGTATGATAAACATTATTTTAGTGTTATCTATCAATTTGATAGTCAGTATAGTCAGTACATAAAGTTTTTTTTTTTCCTTTTAAATCTTATGTTGTTAAAAATGTAATTTTTAATAATAAATAAATATTCAAAATATACTATCCATCACACCATTCTTAAGGCTGTACATCAATCAGATGATCCCTTTCTGCCTTTTCATGTTATACTATAATATTTTCATTACTTCGTTATTATAAGGATATCTCATTCAAAAATCAAGTATTTTGATTTCTGTTTTTTTAATATTATTCTTCGAACATGTTGCCTTTCACTTTGGTGAATAATTATTATTGAAAATAAATTTAAGTATTTCGTTTAGAGATCGAAACTTAGAGTCCTAAATTTACTTAATTAAAAAAAAAATATTTTAATTATATAAAATATTTAAATATTTAAAGGAGCATTTATAGGCTAAATAATTAAACGTTTACTCTTAGATATTAAATGCTAAATATTCTTTACAAAATTGGAAAATTTTCTAAATTACAAAAACAAAAGCATATACAGTCGGCAGCAAAAGTATCCGAGCACTAGCAAAAATTCCTATATAAGAAAAAATGCACTAAATACCATTTTGTTAAAAAAATCCTTGTCGAATCATGTTTTTAGACTGACTAAGAACAGGATTTGACAAGGTTGGTTGGTTGGTTATTTGGTTGGGTTTTTACATCGCACTAGTGCTGCGCAATGGCCAAATGGCGACGGTCTGGAACTCACCCCTGGAGGTGGTCCGGAGACATGACATTACAATTTTGATCCTCCACGGAAGGGATGATTTGACAAGGATTTTTTTTAACAAAAACTGTATTAAGTATACTTTTTTTAAATAGGAATTTTTGCTAGTGATCGGATACTTTTGCTGCCGACTGTAATTTTTTTTTTTTTTTTTTTCTGGAGGGAGAGATTGCTCATTCTAAACTGAGGTAAGACTATTATAATCCTGGCAACCTTAAACTTCTATGTTTTGTCAAATTTGGTTACCAAAGTGGCCAAATCGACACGAATATCACAATGTTCCTTATTAAAGAACACCTAACTACAATTCATAAAATGGATGCTATTTCTATTAAGCTTTTAAATGCATTTTCCATTCAATAACAGTTAACGATTATTTTCTTTGTAACAATATTGAAAAATTGACTACATAGGACTAATGAAGTCTATACCTAGACTGTTAAAGCAAGTAATGTCGCATCTATGATGCGGGAGTTGCAAAACCAGTTCCATTTATATTATATTTATTCTTATGCCATTTGTGTGCCATTTATGTACCATTTATGTTATGTCAATGTGGTTCTTTTAGAAGTAAGTAATATGTAAGTTCATTGTGATTGGTTACTATTGTAAATATGCAATTTCTTTTAAATTCTAAATTGAAAAAAAAAAAAAAAAAAAAAAAAAGAAGAAGAAGAAGTAACTTTATTAAAAATCTAATTTGTTATATGTCAGATTTAAACTTTCTTTAACCATCATTCATTGATTAACATCATTTTGTTTAACATTTACTTGCATAATAAGACATGCGTAATATATTCGAAAATAGACACCTTAGGAATAAAAAACGAAATCTGATAAGGTGATCAAGTCTTGACTATATTAATTAGAGTAAATTATTATTTTTTTTTTCTTTTGGTTTTTCTCTCAGAAGCAAACCCCTCAGGTAATTGTTTTGCATAACTAAAAGAAAAGAAAAAATAAGAGAGAGACAGGCGAGAGAAAGGAAAGGTAATTTTTTAACATGATGAGTTTGATAAAAGAGGAAAAAAATGTAACCTTAGAAGAAAATGAGGAAAGAAATTATGGGATAATTTAGAAAAACTGATCCGCTTTCTACTTAGAATTCATTGTTGAGAAGTACATCAACTTACCTCCGAACATTATTTTTTATTGATTTTTATAAAATCATTCTTGATTTTCTTTTACCTTTTTTTTTTTTTTTCTTACTCTTATCAAGTGAAAATTATTTGTTATAGGAAAAGTTAAGTAATGATGACAGAGTTTAAAAATCAGTAGAGAGATATTAATTCAATTAAAATAAATTAGTTTTTACTATGAATATAATACTTTAAAGTAAAATAATACCTACAAGGTATTAAATAATTTAAAGTAATTTCATATATGGGATGATTTAAGTAGTAATTAAAAATTTAAATAATAATAATAATAATAATATGAAGAATACTTGAAATTTAAACTTTTCACATATGTCTTATTTTTATTTACGTCTATCTATATAAAATAAAAAGTATTGGATTCATTAAAAATTTTGATCTCCGGTTTTAAATGGATTTATACGTTATTAGATATCCTGAATACAATTTGAATATTTTTAGATATACCCTTCTATCTTTCTGTGCATCTGCCTGTATGTGTGTAATAAAAATTTTGAAAATGCTGTATCTCACGAACGAACAGAATTTAACTAAACTCGATATTTAGTTGGACCGTGACTTAACCCATTAACCGCCAAAACTAGAAATAACTATTTTTTTCTAAATACAAACAGTAATACTCATTATTTTGATCATATATAACAATAATTTAAAATAAAATTATTAAAATTAGTCTTATCTTACTAAATATAGGGTGTTGTATTTGTACAACTTCAGTGGAATAAGAGTATAGAATTAATACAAATAAATGTTTACGGAAATTTTCTTGAAGGAGCATAAAACAGAATAAACTACAGATAACTACAAAAGTGATTATTTTATTACGAAACATTTTTTTACAAGTTATGTGAATTTATTCAAATATGAAGATTTTCAAAGCTTTTCACCTGAAACGTGTTTCAAGTTTGAAATCCATTTTTAAAGTTTAAAAAAAAAAATTTCAAATCATTTTTTTTTTTTTTTTTTTTTTTTTTTTTTTTTGTAATAAAATAAACATATATCCTTTTATTTACTTAAAAACAATACTTAATATAAAAAACCTTTTTTAGTTAACTGTCAAACGTGATTATCAGCGGGTAATGGGTTAAATTGTTGCTTATTATATTTGGAGATCAATTAATTAAATAATAGCGCTGTTATCTCACATTTTAATAATTTTTAACATGGCAATATTGGGTAAAAATTCATATAAATGTACAGTCGGAAAAAAAAGTAATAAAAACACCCTTTAACTAATTTTCATTCATATCATCCTATAAATATTAGTGTTAATCGATCAGTAATATCGTTTATTTCATAACTGTATAGTTAGATTTTCCTATCATATTAGGGAGGGGGGTACATATTAAAACTGGTATCAACTTCATTTTGTTCAATATCAACCCCTATTTTGGACAATTTTGAGGTGTTAAGTAGATCGAATGAGCCAGGAAAATGGTATAGTTTATATATTTTTCTCTTTTTTGTAGAGTTATAATTTGTCAAAATATATAGATGCTAATGTTAAAGGACTATGACAAACATTAATTCATATCTTCCCAAAATTCATTATATTCAAATTTCTTTCTTTTTCTTTTTTTTTTTTTTTTTTTTTTCTATCAATTAGATTGAAGTGAACCAAACATATTACATGCATATTTTTGATTAAAAAACATAATTTGAATTATTAAAACAATTAATAAATTCGTAAAAAAAAAAAAAAAAAAAAAAAAACGATTATGACCTATACGCTATCTACCAATAAGTATTTGGACACTTTGGAATTTAGACGTTTTGTCAAATATAAGAATCATATTGAAACTTTGGTAGTGTAAAGAACATGCTATACCTCATATATTTCAGTAAATGTTGTGTCCTGAATAGGAAAAAAGGACCAGTAAAAATTTTAAAAAAAAGGTCAAAATTTTTTTGATCACCCTGTAAAAAGCAATGCTTTAAATGCTTTTTGGCTGTAGCATATGATTATGAGGATTATTTTTACTTTCTTCTATCTTCAATAGAAAAAAGTATTGGATTCGTAAAAATTTTCGATTTCGGGTTTTTGATGGATTTACACGTTTTGAGAGCTGTAGAACTCGATTTGACCATTTTTAGAAAATGTCTGTCTGTCTGTCTGTGTGTGCGTGTGTGACAAAATTTTGTGGCAACTGTATCTCTGGAACTACTGCACAGAATTTCATACAAATTGGAATGTAGTTTCACCTTGACATAAATTAGTGCCTATCAACTTTTGGTAAAAATCGTCTTACAGGTTGCGTTGCCATACCGCTTTTTCTAAATTTTTAACAGGGTGATATAGGGCAAAAATTTTCAAGATGGGTATCTTTCGAAAGGTCTCGTCAGTACCTTTAAAACGAATGGTTGAACTATAAATCTGTGATAATTTAAAACAAAGTTATCGATTTTTTTTACTTTTTACGAAAAGAAACTTAGAAAAAAAATATATATATTTTTTTCTCTCCCCTTAATTTTATCAAACTCCCACGGTTTCCGTGTTCTGACAAACTTAAACTAATTTTTGCTTTTTCTCCTAATTTTGTCAAAGTCCTACGGTTTCCGTGTCTTGACAAACTTTAACATATTTTTGCATTTTTCCCCTAATTTTGTCAAAGTCCCACGGTTTCCGTGTTTTGACAAACTTTAACAAATTTTCACATTTTACCCAAAATTTTGTCAAAGTCCCACTTTTTTTTTTTTTTCCTCTTCTCTTAATTCTATCAAACTCCCACGGTTTCCGTGTTCTGACAAACTTAAACAAATTTTTGCGTTTTCCCCCCAATTTTATCAAAGTCCCACGGTTTCCGTGTTTTGACAAACTTAGAATAATTTTCACATTTTACCCAAAATTTTGTCAAAGTCCCTCTTTTTTTTTTTTTTTTTTTTTTAATTCTTGTTACTGAGTGAATTTGTATAGGAAAATATAGAAGAAAGTCTCGTGGTGGCCACAACATACTAGTTTATTATCTGTATAAATTTTTATGAGGCTACCCTATATATTCATGGAGATATAACTTTTTCTTTATGTAAAAAAAATTCCTCTTTTTTAATTATAACAGATAGGGTATAAGACCCAGTACAAAGCCATTTTTTAGGAAATTTGGCATACTACATTAGACACAGCATACTGCAATCAGAATGCCAAAATGTGAGCATTTATACTAAATAATTTTCAACTACCCACATAGCAATTTTAGTTTGCAGCAAAACTGCAGCAGTCATGCTTTGTAAGCCAACAAACTTGCAGCAAGTTCAGCGTGGCAAACTTGTAAGTTCATAACAAAACTGAAGCAAGATAACGCAAACTCTGAAGTCACCATACGCAAAATTTGCAGCAAACTTGTCTTGCAAGTTGCACTCTTACTGTATCAAATTTGCTGCAAATTTATTGCAGACTAGCAGAAAAGTTAGCATTGTCGTATCAAGATTACTGCAAATACATTGCAATAAGCAAACTTGTCATGTCACACCAACTTCTGACGGATTGCAAACTCAGATTCTTGTCACGTGACACTATTTGTAAATACGCATATAAATATCTAAACACAGCACATATCTCACAGAAGCCCCACGGACAACGCCACATTTCTTCACCCAATAAACAACAGAGGAAGACAACGTTGCAGAACTGCTTCAATATCACATACTGCTGCTGTATTTCAAATAAGTTACATAGCAATTTTAGTTTGCAGCATAAACGGTGTGAAAGGGAAAATATATATATATTAATTAAAACAAAAGATGGATTTGGATATATGTTCTGTCTACTTTGAGGCAATTTCGCAGCAAATTTGTCGCGTCAAATTTGTTATGGCAAGATAATATCAACAAAAATCAAACTTGCTGCAAATATGCTTGCTATCTGGGTAGCTTGCACTTGTTTTTAAACAATTTCATTTACATAATTTAATTGCCAAAAGTTTTGAGCAACTTATATGAAAACCCCAAGCAAATATTAAGGAAATTCAAAAAGTTATGAGAGACAGAATGAACAGAATTTCAGATCTTCTCAAAAAAAAAAAAAAAAAAAAAAAAGACGATGATAGGGGTTTTTAACAATATTTATTTACAATCAGCGAACACTGTATTGCCATTATTGATTGAATCAAAATATAACTTTGAGTTATAGTTTACGTTTATTTTGAGAAAACTGAATTTATGTTCGTTCTATTTCTCATAACTTTTTTGAATTTTCACGCTCTTTGTTTGGGGTTTTCATATAAAATGCTCATTATTTTTGGCTATTAAATTACGCAAATGAAATTACGCTAAATCCTAAAAATGGCTTTGCACTGGGTCTAATACCCTACGTGTTACAATTTAATTTTTTTTTTTTTTAATAAAACCGCTATATCTCTATGAGTATATGAGGTAAGTAGCTTTATTAAAACTTATACAGATGATGAAAAAAATCCTCATAATCATACGCTACAGTCAAAACGCATATAAAGCATTGCTTTTCACAAGGTGATCCAAAACATTTTGACTTTTGTTTAATTTTTTACTGGTCCCTTTTTCCTTTTCAGGACACAACATTCGGAAGAAATAGCGCTATGTTCAAAAGGGACCTCCCAATTTCTTTCGGGGGGGGGGGGGTTTCAACAGTGCATTTTGCCTGTATAAATTTATGCTTCAGAAATTTGGACATTAACGTGTAAAACTGTACAAAAGCTTCACCCAGAGAAGGATGAGGAGATGCATATCATAATTCACCCGAAGCGACAGAAAGTGAAAATCATAGATCAGGGAACAAACCAAAGTTACTGATGTCATTTGTAGAGTTAAGAAGTTAAACTCCTACTGGGCTGGTCATTTTGCCAGAAGAGACGACGATAGATGGATTATCAAAGTCCTATTTCGTATACCTGGAGATAAGAAATGACCAGAATATCGTTGGAAAGAGGATATTGTCAAGTTCGGTGGAGTAGAATAGAGAAAACAGGGCAGATTGAAACCACCTAAGACCTTCATTCTGCTGTGGACTGATAAAGGCTTATACTGATGATGATGACGATGATATATATATATATAAATGATAGATTTCGTAATAAAATTTAACCTTAAAATTTAGCAATTAATAGATACAAAACAATACCAACACAAAAAAAATAGAACAGATTTTATCTTATAGGAAAGACTGACACAAAATTGTTGCGTACAGATTAAGAACCAATAAGAGACAAAAACAATTTAAATTATTTACGTCGACATGAATGATAATAATAATAATAAAAGGGACCATTAAACTTAATGACAGAGAAAACAAATAAATGACCACAGAAATAATTGGATAAAAATGCTCAAAATTAGAAGTAAATACTCCTCAGAGGGCATATACTTCATAAAGCTGTGAAAGCTGCATCGATTTCGTAAAACAATATAGCTAATCATAGCAATTTATATTGTTACAGCCCCGATCGAAGCAGCAAAACCATATTGAATGATAAATTAAATTAATATTAAATTAAATCTTCATGGATTCCAGAGAGAAAAAAGAATAGTAGCCATCTGTAAAAAAAAAAATAACGCAAACTGGAGAATAGGATGATACCAACAAAAAAATTAAAATTAAATAAAAGCTTTGCAAACATCTATTAATCGATAAAAAATGAACGACTGAGCATTTTCATTAACGATAAAATACACAGAGTAATTATTCATTGAGTTAGTCAAATTATATATATAACACATACAAACATAATAAATGTAAACTGTAAATTACACTACACTGAAAAAAAAAAAATCGATCCCTGATACCATTTCTGCTGATTCTTGTGTAAAATGGCCTCCTGAATCTGAATATGGCCCCCATTTTGCCCCGTCACCCAACTTTTTCTCGGGACGTTACCTCCACCCCCAATTTTTATTACTCTTCGGTAATTCTATGGCCATGAATTTGATTCGGAGAATGGAAAATAATTATTTTACTCTTAAAAATAGAAAATGTATAATGTGTAATAAGTGATAATAATAATTGATTAATATAATATAATAAATGTAACTTATAATTTCAGTGGCAAATCCCCTCTCCTTCTTCTAAATATTCCCATTGCTGCAGATGTTTATGTTCATGCAGATGTTATTTTACATCTCTTTAGACCCTCAGAAGATATTTAACAGTTAAAATATTTCTTTTCTCCACTATAAATCAAATTTATCGCCATAAAATTACCGAAAAGTGGTAAAAATAGGGGGGCGTCCCCAAAAAACGATCGGTGATAGGGCAAAATGGCCGTCATATTCGGATTCCAGTGGTCAATTTACATAACAATTTGCAAAAATGGGTGTTGGGGCAATTTTCATGCCAAGCAGTGTTATCAATCAATATATTACTTTTCTACTGCTTGAAAGAAAAAAAAAAAAAAAAAAAAAAGGAAGGAAAGGAAAGTAGAAAGAGAAAAAAGAAAAAGCTCTTCTCTTAAAAAAGTAACGTTAATTTTAGAAATATATTGAAATTAGTAGTTTTTAAATTAGTATTTATTTCTTATTTTAATTTTACGCTTAGAAAATCTTCAATTCTTTATTAGTCTGAAACACGTTATTAGTAAATTTATACATACATACGTGATATGCAATTTCTCTCTTAGCTTTCTTAAATAATTGAAAAAAATAATAATATAGAAAAAAAAAAAAAAAAAAAAAAGCGTAATTATCTTTCCCGGGGAGATGAGAGTAAAGAAGCACAATTTATGATGAAAATAGCTTAAGAGCAGTAATTTTGTTTCTCTATGAAATAAAAGAAAAAAAAACGGAGGGAAAAAAAAAAACTTTTTTATCAGCCGGCGCTCGGGGAGGGAATTTTTTTTTATTTCATCAATTTTTTTTTTTTTTTTTTTTTTTTTTTTTATTCAATCGAGTTAATTCTCTTTGACGCAGATAAATAATTAAATGAGTGAATCTTAGGAGCGAGTTCCACTTTTATTAAAAATATTTTTGTTTCTTATCGCTTGAGATATATGATTAAAAATAAAAAATAAAAATGTTAAGAGTTTTTTTCTATTGATTTTTTTCCATCCCTTAGGTGATATTTAGATGCTTTAAGAGGAAAAAAAAAAGAATGCATCCTAAATGGTTTTTCCTCTACTAAGAAATGAATGTTTCTTACTAACTTATTTAATATGATTACGAAGATTTCTCAAATATAAACGAAATCTTTTTATTAAATCATGTTTTTATAATGCATTCTTATAATCCCATTTAATTTTGAAAGTAATGTGAAAAATTTACTCACGTCGAGATTGAATTTTTTAAGTAATTAAAATACATAATAAATATTCAGAAAATCAATGCTTAATTTTTTTTATAATTTTGACACATGAAAAATATAAAATATCCTTCATTTATTTATTTCTTGACTTACTCTACCAATTACATAAGCAATGCATGTAAAAAAAAAAAAAAAAAAAAAAAAAAACTGAGTCCTCCAGCCTCTGTTGCAGAAAAGCGAGCAACCACCATTAAAGTACAGTCAAAAAATATTTTGACCTGTTTCATCAATTGTATTTCTAATATACTTTTTTATTGTGCGTTTTTGTTTAAAATTCGATAGTTTTGTTTCTCATTGCATAGGATTTTATTTTTATTTATTTATTTATTTATTTATTTATTTTTCGTAAGAATGGATTTCTTATTTGTTTATAATATTATACTTTTAAAAAATTAAAGAACACGCTTTTATTGAAATGCAAACTAATAAATAATTTAGAATTAAACAAAAACCATTTTTAAAAAATCTCCCCTGACTGGGCTCGAACGTTAGACCTTTAGGTTCGTAGCCCGAAGATTTACCTCACAGCCACAGCGTTCACGTAGGGAAAGTCTTTTTTTACAATACAGATTTTTATTTGCTCCCAGAGCGGTTACAAACATACATACAAACATACATACATGTGAAGCTAATAAAAGTGTGTTAATAATATATGTTCAAATTTAAAATATAATATTTAAAGCATTGTTATCATTTCAGTCCTTTGCGTGATGTCCTGAAAGTTTTGTCGTGAACCTCAAGTGGAATAAAATATTTGTTCATGTTATCAGTTGTTCATGCTATCAGTAACTAATCTTTATTTTGTTAAAATAATCTTCATTTTGACGGGGATTGTGGAAACAGTTCATGTTAAAAGTAATTCGTGTTAACAGTGTTCACTTTAACGATTTTCGACTGTATTATGGGTCGTTCATTGTAAAAGTGAATTATCTCCTTATAAATGGATTTTGAAATAACGAGCTTTTTGCAAATTTATGAGCAGAAAAAAAAGTTAAGTTTCAGTAAGTGTTTAGTCGATTTTTGGTGTTTAATACAAATCAGAATTATAAGAATTTAAAAATTATAAGAAAAAGTATTTGAAGTGAGTATTTGGAAGTTTTAGTTTTCTGAAAAAAAAAAACCGAGTAATTCCATTTATGGGATTTTAATTTAATTATTGGAGTTTCTTCACTTTTATAATGAAAGATGTGACGACGTCATACAAATAAGCAAAAATATACATATTTAAAGAATATGGAGTTACACCACTTTTACAAAAAACCGACCATATATTACTCATGCTTTTTCCACTGACAGTTTTTGGTGTTTCTTTTCTTTTCATTTTTTTTTTTTTTTTTTTTTGTGCTCTTTTCGTCCTTTCTTTTTCTGTATTTTCTTTTTCCTTTCTTTCTTTCTTTCTTTTCTTTTTTTTTTTTTTTTTTTTTTATTATTATTATTAACTAAACAATAGTGTAGTGTAGGTGTTAATTTTTAGAAATAATTAGTATCAGTAGTATAAATTATTATATCAGCACAAGTTCGGATCTATTAAAAAGTAAAATATTACAAATTCTGATGGGACAAGGATCATTTATTAAAAGACACAATCAGCTGACGACATACAGTAGGTTTTCTTTCTGATCTTATGTAGAAGATAAACCTTTACCAAGGGCACGAATTAGAAAATCTAGGCAAGAGTTGTATTAGGATCAAAATCAACGGCCAAGATATTTTATCAGTGATATGGATTATTTTAAATCGCTAGTTAGAATTGCATTAAAATACACCAAAACTCTGGAACTGAAAGGTAATAAGGCAATAAATAAAATCTTTGTAAGCAAGCACTGTAAATTTAGAAATTTGCAGCAATTATTTTCAGGTGGAAATAAATGACCATGACACTTAATTGAGCAGAAATAGTATGATTACCGCTTTTACGGGAAACTCGCGCATACCTTTTTTACCTGAAGAAGGGTTGTTATTAATTATTTAGACCCGAAACAACTGCTGTTAATTTCCGCAGTTTATTATGTTGCTTATAATCTTCTATTCATTATGATGTTTAGAATACACTGCTCTGCAAAAAAACTTTTTTTTTTTCGAGCTCTGATACTATTCTTACTGATTTTTATGTAAAATGACCTCCTGAATCCAAATATGACTCCCATTTTCCTGTCACCCACCGTTTTCTAGGGCACTACCCCTTCCCTCAATTTTTATCACTGTACGGTAATTTTATGACCATGAATTTGATTTGGAAAATGAAAAAGAATTAATTTAACACCTAAAAACAAAAAAAAATATAACATTTAATAAATAATATTTATAATAGATTAAAAAAATATAAGAAATGTAATACATAATTTCATTGGAAAATCCCCCCCCCCCTAAATTTTCCCCTTGCCACAAATGTTCATGTTTTAGAATTTTCCAACTCTGTAGCCCCTCAAAAGATATTAAACAGTTAAAATAATCCTCTCCCCACCTAAAAATCAAATTTATAGCCATAAAATCACGGAAAAGTGATAAAAATAGGGGGCCGTCTCTAAAAAATGATAGTTGATTGGGCAAAATGGGCATCCTATTCGGAATTAGGAGGTCATTTAACATAATAATTTGCAAAAATGGTGTTTGGGGAAATTCTCATGCCATTGTAATAAACCATATTGCCATCGATATATTTCTAATCTAGCGTAGTGTGCTATTATATCCATTTCGTAAACGCTGCGCCTTTTTCTTCTACAAATAATGCCAATTACCTAACGATACTTTATAATGGCAGTTCAATTCATCGTTCTAATTACTGCATACTCGAATCATAACGTGCTTTCATACATTAGCATAAATTCTTTACGCAAAATAAATATCCTAGGCAGAAATATTCCTGGTAAAATTATGAAATTTATAAATAAGTATAATTTTGATGCATACATCAAAAGCCGTTTCCTGTATCTTTTCTACCTAATTAATGATTTGCATCAAATCTCGAACCCAATAAGTATCCAAGTTTTCAATTCTGAGGTAGAAAGTTCCCTTTAAAAGATAACTTTAAGGGACACGTTCCTTTATGAATCATCTGGAAATTAAAAGACGGCTAAGTCTGAGTAATTTTAGTCATATATTGAATAGCTTTGCAGTCTACCAGTAAGAATAATGGGTAGGGTGATTCTTGACTTTTAAAAGGACTCCTAGTGACCACGCTCTGGGAGGAAGATTGAGAGAGGGGGGGTGAGGGGGAAAGTATGAATGCATTTGAGATCTGTTTTCCAGAAATATATCGAGAAATTTTCGTTTATTAAAGAGTTTTGAATAAAGTTAATAGCTTATCGGACCATTAAAGTTTATACCTATTGATAAATCCTAAACTAATGGCTTTAAATTACAGTTTCATTTCCATGAAAATTTTCTTATATATTTTGAGTTTGAAAGTGGAATTTACAATAAATTTAGTAAAAATTTTAAATAAAAATTAAATGGGTGACTAAATTACCACTTCTTGTATTTTGAGTTTTAAAGTATGTTTAATATGTATATATCTATTTTTAAGTTATTCGTTTTTGTTTTTTTTTAAAGTTTAATCGTAATTTTAAATTCTGTGATGTATTTCTTTTATGTTTTATATGCTATTATGTATTCTCCTCTCCGGAATATAATTCTCTCTGATTTTATGTTAATCTATATATATTACAGTATATTAAAAATGTATTAAAGAATTAAAATGTATTTGATAATAATCCTATAACATAAATTCGTTGCTTTAAATACAAAAAAGAAACCTTTTTTTTTTAATTGTTCTTGTTATATGGATGTAAAATTTTAAAATTTAGCATTATTTTATGACCAATCACTGTAATCTTCTGATCCATATGTCATAATGCTAAATAAGTTATATTTCTACATAATATGCATACTATTCAATTACTAATTGACTTAAGAATACATTATACTTCAAGTTTTTAATTTGTCGCAGAAAAAAAAAATATATATATATATATATAATACGGTACCCACTTTAGTCAGAAAGCAAATTACTGTGATTCTTATTTAAACTTGTTGAGATTTTAATACTTTTTCATATTTTCGAACATCAAACAACAATCAGACTGAGTAATTTAAAGTATAATAGAGTATCGTTAAAAATTACGATGGTTCGAATCCAAGTTACACAGTCGTAATTTTTTTAGCCGTTATTCATTTGAAAATTTCAGCATATTTACTTTAAACTTGCATTTTATAAATGTTTACTCACCTTTTATTTTTGACTTGTTAATATTACATTAAAGTAAACGAATGCAAATTAAAGTTTCTTTTCATATACTACTTTTACATACATTTAATATATTTCTATTACAATTTTTTTTAATACATTTAAAACAATCTTCTAATACAGTAGTCAAATAAAAAAATGGGAAAATAGGTTTCGTACGTTAGTTTTCGTAGTTTTCGTTTTTAGTGAAAGAGATTTCAATAATTTAATGAACAGGAAAATCAAGGTATATTCTATTTAAAACGAGAAGAATATATAGTTCTATTTTTCATAAATTAATTATTAATATTCAAAAATGTTCTACTTTTGAAAGAGTGAAAAAGTGAAAGTACGCATGCTGTTTTAACTAAAGGCTTCATCAATTTAACTGTTAATTTTTAAGAAATATACTGATTACGGCGTGGAAATTAACGCTATTATTTAAAAAAAAAAAAAAAAAAAAAAAAAAAAAAAAAAAAAAAGAGCTTTTTTTCTTTTGTGGATTGAAACAACATAGGTATATAAGATTCATATCATTCTGTGCATTACACTGTTAAAAATTTCTTTAAATTTAATGTAAATATTTATCCAGAGTCTCTGTAAATTTACAATAATTCTTAGTTAAAAATAAATAATCGAGATTCTCAATCTTTATTCTCTATTTTTACATAATTTTATTATTTAATTTTTTAATAAAAATTAAAAATGACTGTTTCTACTTTAGAAAAAGCATTCCAAGTCCGAAGTATAGTCTCACCAATAATCAAGTAATATTTAATATTAGTTATTAAAATGAATGTATAAAATAAGTTTTTTAACATCTCCGTTTATTGTTCTCTGTAATTTTACGTAAGACAAACAGAGTTTTCTTTTCTGTTGACATTTTTAACAGTGTAATATCCAAACTCTGGTTTATTTTCGAAAGAAACTTCTCTCTTTATTAACAACATGAATATTTTTACCATCAAAATGCCAATTATCTTCTTAAAAAAAATGAAATGCTTCAAAATTTTTGTTACTCGTATCAATTTTAGTTTAAGTTTTTTATTAAGATCTATTTTCTTAAGCACTCATAATCCGAATCATAAACTACTATACTTTCAATGTCCATAAGCTTCAGTCTTCTAACCATTCTGTCTTTTGTGTTAGGATTACTATAAACTACCCTCTTTAAATTCTTTAATGTGAACTGCATTAATACCACGCCACTGATTGAAATTGTTTCTATAATTCAAAATTACTAACAGCAATGCTAATTTTCAATATAGTAGCATAAAAAAAATAATCTGTTAGAACAAAATTTACTCATCTTAATAATCATCATTCTCAATAATAAATTTTCAATTTTATTGTTAAAAAATGTTTCTAATTAACATCACACTTCTTGTATTACTTCTTTTAGACACACTTGCTTTCACTCAGGAGAAATCATTTTTGAAGGTTTTCCAGGTAGACAGGCATAGCAATTTTCCGTTAGACAGTACAGGTACGTAGAGAAGCTTTTGCAGGTAGACAGTTTTCATTGCGCCGCAATATTTCCATATAAATAAAAGGCTGTATTTTTCTTGCGTTGTTCGTCGCCAGACATCTGAATTATATCTCTTCGATTGAAAAACCCAAGATTCTATCCATAGCTGTTAAAAAGAGCAAAATACAGAAATCAATAAAGATTGACACAAAAATGTGCACAAAGTTTTTTATTAACTTGCAGCATAAAATAAGAAGGGAGGGTGCCCCTAACGGATAAATTTTGGAGACTTACATTGGTAGGTTCTCTAAGCAGGAGCGATCAGAAAAGAATGATAAAGTTCCACCGAAATTCAAATTATCATTACATTTTGGCATTTAATTTCATCGCCAGCAAAAACACATAAAAAGTATATATATATATATATATATATAGCCAAGCAACAGATACAAGATCACTGAAACACCAATGACCAATAAGATTAAAAATTTCTTTGAGAAGTTCGTTAAACGAAGTTCGTTGTAAGATACGTTAAACTTTAATCAAGCTAATAATTTTTAATACACAGAGCAGGAGTGCTAAAAAATAATAACACTTGAATTTCGCCAAACTTAAGTAATGAGAAATGAGAAACCAGAATGGACAGATACATAAAATATAGCTATAATTTAATTATGTTCAAGGATAATTTTGACTAACTGAATAAAGTTGTGTTAGAAGTTAAACTATGACTTAGGAGGAACACAAATGAAATGAAACATGTGTTATTCTTTATAAGACGAAAAGGTATCGTGAGATTTTGCTTGCAGGGTGATTTTCTTTTACATTTATTATTATTATTATTATTTGTGAAGAAACAATCCAGCGATTTTTAAAGATTTATATTGAATATACGAGTAAATTACTATAAAAAGCGTTAAAATAGATTTGAATTAAAGTTAAACAGAAAATTTTTAAAATAAATGTGATTTCTACATCACATCATTGATTTTGTTTATCACCCGTAACTTTCCTTATACGTCTAATTACAATTCTGAATGATATAGAATCAGATCACCTTGAAGTTTGAAGCTGATATTACGGTTTGAAGCAGAAACATAAGATTTGAATCTTAGAATAGCTCTTTTTAGAAGAAGGAGTTAGTTTGCTGAAATATTCTTCGAACGGGTTGTCCTGTATATTGGTCTTGCTTAAGAATACGAGACAGAATGTCCAATTAGTATATTCTAGAAGAATCCCTCTGAATTATGTGTCTGGAAGCTAAAGTCCAGAACTCCAAAAAGCTCTGGTGACATTTACAAGTAATCAGAGAACAAAATTATGCCTGTGCACCATAATAAATAAATAAATAAACAAATAAAAAAAGTTTCTTAAATATTTTTAGCATAAAAATTTACATTTTAAATATTAAAATTAACTATATTTTATTTTTAGAAGTATTCACTTACAAATTAACTTTCGAGAGTATTTACTTATTTTCTACAAAGTTTTAAGAAATAAAGAACCCACCAAATCTATTTACATATGCTCTTCAATATTAAACTGAAAATTGGAGAAAACAAACCTCAATGTAATAATTTTGTGAGTAATACGAGCAGAAAAATTTCCGCTAATACAGTTGTATCTATATATTAAACAAAGGAACTTTAATTTAGATTGGACGCATCTCATGCCACATCCATAATTTCTCCGCATAGTTAATTATTTGGACTAAAACTGGAATTTCTAATAAAATAAAATTTTCTGTATTCCCTGATAGAAAGTTCCTTCATCAGATGATGACTTTCCAGAAACACATTCCCTCATAAATCAATCCTCAGAATTAAAAGTCTTCTAACTTAAAGTAATTTCAGTCATAAATTGAATGATTCCAAACCATCTTTTTGACGTACCAATTAGAATTGGAGAACGTAATTTCAGGCCTCTAAAAGGACGCGCCCGTGATCATGTTAAGGGAGAAATTTCAGAAAAGGAGAATTAGATGAATTCTTTTCAGGGCTGCTTTCCGGGAATATCCTTGGAAACTTTGATTTCAGAATGGTGTGAAGTTAAGGTTAAAGCGAAGAATGAATTTGGCATTTCAAAGTAATACTAGATATTTTGTAAAATGCTTGATTTTAAGTTTGATCGTAACTTTTGTTGGGAGTTCAATCAACTTACGTTAAAATTAAAATAATTTTTAAAGTAAAGTGGAAAAAAAATCTTTGACCAATTTTATTTTATTTGTTTAGAACTTTATTGGTTTAAAATTTTGGATTTGCTACAAAATATGGATTTACAATATATTTTGTAACAAAAGAAAATTTTAATGTAAAATTAAACTTTTATAAACAAAATATTCATTAAAAATTTTTATTCGCTGTTGCTCGAATTCAAATGCGATTAAAATAATAATAATATCATGTAAATTATAAATATTAATATTAATTAGATGGTAAAAACTTATGTCATCTATCAAAATGATGCAATTCCACATCTCTATAAATGAATTATTTTTGTGCAGCTGAAAATATCCTTGGAAAATTAGTCAAACCTTTATTTGAAAACATTATAGAAGGATTTTAAGTTAAAATTAGACCGTAACTTTTCTAAGAGTTCAATTAATTACGTTAAAGTTAAAATGATTTTGAAAAAGGAAGAAAGGTTTTGACTAATTTTATATACTTACAACTTTATGTTTTTACAATTTACAATATATTTTGTAACTCGTACAACCGATTAAGATGTAGAGGTCCACTCAATTTCAATACAGCTGATTAGGGTATAGAGGGCTATTACCAAGCTAGTACTTTGTTTACATATATTTGACCTGTTTTATACTAGTAAAGAAAGAAATTGCCGTTTAACTTGTGCCCCATGGTCTAATGCGCTAAAGCAAAATAGATTTTTTTTTTTTTTTTTTTTTTTTTTTTTTTTTAATTCTTAATAACTATTTGAATAATGTTTTATATCACTGTTATTTCTTCCCTGATAATTTAATCATTTAATGCAATTATATGATGCATTGTTCTTTAATATAAGTTTATTTCTTCTTCTTTTTTTTTTTTTTTTTTTTAAGTTTTTTTGTTATGTTTCTATTCTTGGTATGAAGTCTGAACATTTAGGGAATGTTTTCTGGTTTACACAATTTCACTTATTTGAAACATTACGCGCTTTTTTGCAAACGTTATCACTATGTAAATTAAAGAGACGAATTATGTAGTTGAAAATATATTCTCATTCTCATTATTATTTTTTTTTTTTCAATTATTATTATTTTTTCTGTTTCTTGTTTTTTTATGTGACGTATCATTTTTTCATGTGACATGTTTGTAAAGATTTGCATAATACTTATAATTTAATTCACAAAATTTTGCATTAAATTTTTCTTGTCAAATATGTTTTTTACATGTTTTATGTATACTTATTTTTTTCTCTAAATTATATCAGTCTAAATAATATATAATAATTTCTTATTGTGTTTGTAAACTGAAATCTCAGCTTTTAAATTTAAATGGTTTCACAATTAACTTAGTAAATAAAGGATGAACTGGAGGATAAATAACTGGAATAAAGGAGAGAACTGGATGAAAGTTTGTGCTGAAGAAATATTTATTCTTTCTACTAAACAAATGTTTTACTTTATTTCTCAAAACATATTTTCATTTAATATAATTATATCTTTACATTTAAATATTATTTCTCTTGTATTAATATATATATATATATATAGCCTGAATATTATTACCTAAATACTATTAAAAATTATGCAAAATAAAATATCATAGTTTTACTATTACGTTTTAATTTAAAAACTATGCCTCTCTTCGCTTTTTAGATTGACCTAGAAAACTAAAGAAAAATATTTTTAACTCAATTCCCTTCTCCCAAGCACATAAATTCTAATCCACTTCCATCACATCTCATGATATTTTAAAGCAAATCTGGTGTTTTTTTCATCGATAAAATATGCTTTAAAAGCCTGAGAATTAATATATATATATTTCCATTTGTAATGCATTTTCCGCAAAACAAATTGAAAGATAAATAATATTGCAAATTACACAAACAAAAATAATCATTTTATTATTATCCTTTAAGTTTAAATTTTACTTTTTATATCTCTTCTTATTAGATTAAGCTAGAAGATTTTAAAGTTTATTTAACCTTATTCCTTTCTCTTTCGTCTCCCAAGTGGTTAATTAAAAATTTCCTTCCATGACAGTTCATAATATTTTAAAACAAATTTGGTGGTTTTTCCCTCGATAAAATATGCTAAAAAGATTTCAGAGCTAAATAATTTTTCTATTGCATTTACCGAAGAATAAATAAAAACTTAAATATTATTGAAAATGACTTAAACTAAAACAATCGTTTTACTACTATCCCTTAAGTTTAAAAGTGTAGTTTTTATATCTCCGATTATTATATTGGCTTAGATGACTTAAAAGAATATTTATTTATTAATAGATAAATTAATATCCTCTATTATGTCAGTTCATGATATTCTAGAAAATGTTTTTTTCCCTCTATAAGAAATTATTAAAAATTTCTGGGGTAAATGTATTTTTTCTATTATACACATTTCTATTAAATTTTTCAAATATTAAATAGAAAATGATAAATGTTATTGTAAATTTCTTAAACGGAAATAATCCTTTAACTACTATTACATGCTAAATTAAGACTTTTATGTTTTAATTTATTATATTGTCCTGGAAGAAACATTTAACACAATACCGTTCTACACTGAGAAAACAAATATACCGCCTTCATCTAGAATGAATAAATGGTCATTTTCTAAATTCTTAAACTAGAAATATAGATTTCCGAGCTATGCGCATAAGGCACGTCAATAAACTGAATAGATTAAATGGTCGAGAGTTTCTAGTCAACACATTTCTAGATGATGAAATAATATTCTGAATCTTTTGTACTACGAGAAATTCTCGCTTGATTTTCTACAATTGGGTCTTAAACCAAGATTATAGATGCTGAAACCCGCCTCTTGTATTCTCATTTATTTGGAGATATTTACAAATAGGTTTGTCCTCGATAGTATAGGCAAACGCTCAAGAATTCTAATAGAGGTCTCTAGAATTCGCTTTCGAATGGGACTAGAGAAATTTTTATAAGAAATTTATAAAGATGACATGGAACTATTTTTTCTAGAGCCACAATTTAGATTCTAGATGTCAGTTATAGAATTTTTTCTCAATGTTTTGGCGTGCCTTATACTCATAGCTCGGAAATCTATATTTCTAGTTTAGGGATTTAGAAAAGCACCACCTATTCGTTCTAGATTAAAGCGGTATATTTTTTTTTCCTCAGTGTATCAAGTGGATAATTTAAAAAAATTTCTTCAATTGCAGCTCATGATAGTCTGAAACAAATTTGGTATTTTTCTTCAATAGGCTTACCGAGTTAAAAAAAAAAAATCCCCTTACATTTTTTCCGAAAAAAAATTTCATTATATTTAGCAAAGAATAAGTTAAAAGCCTAAAACATACAAATTACTTAAAAGATAAAATATAATCATATCACTATCACCTATCAAGTTTAAAATTTAGTCTTACCTATCTCTATTTATTAAAGTGACGTCGAAAACTTAAAAATGATACTTAACTCAATTGTCTTAACAACTTCCGAGAGCATAATTTAAAATTCGCTCTTCAAACAAATTTTGTGGTTTTTCAAACGATAAGATATGTTTGAAAAATTCCAGGATCAAATTTTTTTCTATTACATTTTTTAAAGAATAAATAAAAATCCCAAATATTACTTCAAATGATTTAAATGAAAGTAATAATGCAACTATTTTTATTTTTATTTTAAAATTTCACCTTATATGTATCAATTTATTAGATTGACATCGAGGATGTAAAAAGAAAATTTGTCTAAATTGGTTAACTGACTCTCCCGAGAGAATAATTTAAAATTCTTTTCAATAGCATATTAAAAAAATTTTATGGTTTTTTCAACGATAGTACATGCTTAAAAAATTCCAAGATGAAATATTTTTCTATTACTTTAAATAAAATAAATAAATAAATAATACTAAACGTTACTTCAAATGACTTAAATGGAAGTAAAAATTTAACTATTACATTTAAAATTTAAAATTTCTCCTTTTATGTCTCCAGTTATTGATTTGACATTCAAGAAGTAAAAAGAGATATTTAAGTCAATTGCTTTTATTATTATTATTATTATTATTATTATTATTATTAACTTCTTCCAAGATAATAATTTAAAATTCTTTTCCGTGGCAACTGATGATATTCTCTAACGAATTTCGTGGTTTTTCCAATGATAGGATATGCTTAAAAATTTCCAAGATAATTTTTTGTTTTATTTTAATTTAATTTATATTTCTACGTTTCCACAATCTTGTTTTAAATTTACATAAAAATCCTAAACATTACTGTAAAATACTTATATGAAAATAGCATTACAATTGTACTTTAGCTTTAAAATTTCACCTTTCATTTTTTATATCTTCACTTATTAGATAGACATCGAAGAAGTAAAAAAGATATTTAACTCGATTGCTTTATTTATTTATTTATTTTTATTTGTATCATTTTACCCCTCCCAAGATAATAATTCTTTTCCATGGCTCTTCATGATATTTCAAAACAAATTTTGTGGTTTTTCTAACTACAGGATAAGCTTAAAAAATTCCAATTGGGAAACATTTTTCCTACAACATTTCTATTGTAATTTTCAAAGAATAAAATAAAAATATTAATCTTACTGCAAATAATTTAAGCAAAAATAATCATTTTACTATTATCACTTATTTTTAAAATTTGGCTTTTTATATTTCTCTTATTAACATGACCTAGAAGGCTTAAAATACATAAAAATGATCTTCAATAGCAGCTCATGATATTCTAAAAGAAATTTCGTGATTTTTCCATCCATATGTTGTTTTATTTTATTTATTTATTTTTCATTTATATATATATATATATATCAGGGTGCGAAATTTCCGCTCGCCAGCTCGCCATTGGAGAGTGGAATTTTTATTCTGGCGAGTAAAAATTTGGTCTCGTTATAGATAAAATTCTTACTCGATACGGTTACAGAAAACATTATTTTTATAGATTTAAATATGGCAAAATCTTGCCATCATATAACCCCATATTTAACCTCTACTTTTTAGATTCTTGGAGAGCCGAGTCTGTGTGTGCGCTGCCCGAGATCACTCCAGCCTGGGAAATGAAAAATGCTTAGTGCATACATAAAAGTTTTGATCTCTTCGGCAGTTTCATTTTTCCAACTGTTATTTCTCCAGTCAGAGGGAGAATAGACGAGCAGAGAACCTCTTTGCCGTCACCCACTATCCGAGAGAAGAGATATGTGAAAGTTTGCCTATGCGATATCGTCACATGAAAATGAGCCCGAGCCCTTTTAAAGGAGCCCGAGCCTATGTATATTTTGTTGAATAATGATTTAAAAAAATCAGTTCATATTTTCCAGTTTTTTACGGAAGTGCCGATGATTTGCGCTTGTAATGATTTGTAAGCAACGATTTTATCGAAAAAGTTATTCTGAAATGACTATTTCAATTGACAACAATGAACAAGTTATACACATCGGCATTCCGTCTGATTACAAAAATAAAATGGACGTAAAAGACATTTATAATATAAAAAGATACGTAAATAAACAGGTAAATAAAGAAGCTTAATCTTTCATAATAAAAAGATTTTCACAGGATAGTGTTTGACAAAGAATTTTTATTCCTTCTTTTTTTTCTTTAATGACACTTTGCATTTATGTTATTAGATATTTTAATATTTTTCAAATCTCAAATACAATATAATGATTTTTAATTATAGATTATTATGAAACATGATGATATATGACGCACTTTTAATATATATAATTTTGGACATATTTGTAAAAGCCTTTCAAATAAATAGAAAAAATAAAAACCCAAAATGCGTTAAAAAAGAAAAAAAAAATGGCAACCCTATTTTGTGGCGAGTAAAACTTTTTTTCGGCGAGTGTTATTGAGTTGAAATTTCGGGCCTTGTATATATATATATATATTTTTTTAAGTTACATTTGTATCACGTTTTTTAGAAATTAAATAAAAAACCTAAATATTATTGCAAATTCTTTAAGTGAAAATAATCGTTTCACTATCATTTCTTAATTTTTAAATTTCACCTTTTATACCTTCCATTTATCTATAATAACATTTAACTCGATTCCCATTTTTATGTCTCCCAAATGGATAATTTAAAATTCTCTTCCATGGCAGCTCATGATATTTTAAAACAAATTTGGTGGTTTTTCCCTCGATAAGATATGCTTAAAAATTCCAGGGTGAAAGAAAATATAAAGGATCAGGAGAAATTGAAGCTGGTGGATGATTTGACGTTATTCTGACTGCTGTATGTAGATGAACAGTGTGGAAAAAAATAAAAAACTCGTGGAATCGAAAAGAAATTTCTCAATCCCATTTTCTAGGCGAAAGAGGTTACAACTTCAATGGCCGAGTAAGAGGGGCATTTACATGTTAAAGCGACGCAGCAACCATTCATGGAATGGATGGACTCTGCGATCACGTGATAAATCACGGCCTGCTATTATGCACATTTTACGGACCCCGATTTGATATCCTCCCCCCCACTCTTAGAAGAAAATGTTGAATCCCATAAAACGCCATTTGTGACCTGCTGTGAAAATCGTTTGGAAAAGGGTTCAGTGTTTACACAATGTATAAAAAGAAAGAGCTATTTAATATTATGAATAGCCCATTCATTAATGCTGGATCATGTTTAATTTTCAATAAACTTTTAAGTTTTTATCACATATTTTGAGATTTATGGGACTAATACATATTTTTGATGGAAAGACCGAATTAATTTCATAAAAGAATAAGAGAAGAGTGGCCCATGAAATAGTTCGCAATTTCCTGAACAATACTATAATTTCCAATTTTTATATTATTAAAATTTGTTAGCCAGATGTCGACTGGATTCGACTGGTGGTCGAGCAATGACTCTCTCTTTCAAGAACCTAGATTTAATTCCAGACCTGTTCATTTTTTTTTTTTTTTTTTTTTTAACTAAAATGAATTCAAAATATATAGTATACATATGGCTGAAGTTACAGTCCTAATTATATTATATGATTAAATGTCATATAGTTTAGGAGTTTTGTCACGTAGCATAATGTTTGTATAAAAGGTTGGAATCTATTCATGAAAAAAAAAATCTAATTAAAACATATTACAAAATGAAATTAAAAAAATAATAATCTCGTGTGTCACTCACACGACTTTCTCTTACCCTGAAATTTAATACTATAAATACAGGTTGGAGATTAAGAGGTAAGATAACGAGTACTGTTATGTAAACCTTCGTTAAAACAATTGAAATTAGGCTTTAGAAGAGTTCGTATAGTAATTAGTTTTGCATGAGGGGGGCTTCAACCCCCCGTTTCAGTACTGCACCTACATTTATATATGATTTAAATCTGTTATTAAAATTAAAAGTTCACATAAAATTATACAGACAACTTTCACACGCAACATTCCTTGAAATTTATCAATCTTGATCAAACTTTTCCAGCAACAAACTTATATTGACTTGAAAATACAACTTTTGGATCCCCTGAAATTATTCGTTTTTAAGTTACTTTAAGAAACACAGACAAAGATCAAACGTTAAAAAACTTGACTTCGGTAATCAGGAAGCCTCAAAACGTGTAACTATACAAAAAACAAGCGATGAATATTTAGCTTAAAAACATACATTATTTACCATATATCTATGAGGATTTCATTTAAATTCCTGGGCAGCTTTACTAGACATGGTAAAATATTATAGTAAAGCTTCCACTAACAATAAAAAAGAATGTTGTCACCTAAATATTGGCAGATCTTTTGAAGATTATGTACAGACCATATGGTTCTCCGAAATATAATACTACAGTAATAATACATGGCAAAACCTGAAATACACTTCCGTCAATTTTCAGCTATTCTCGCACTATGATCTACTTCTTTTGTGCAACTCTGTAAATGAACAGTGTATAATTTTCCTACATTATTCTACATCAAACATATTTTTTTACATATAAAAAATATATGTTTATTCATTTGGTTTAGTGCAGTCTGCAGATGTTAAACTCTGCTTACCTGCAATTTCCCTCATAGACGTAACGTATTTGAATTCTCTTGGGAATACCTGTACATGAACCATTTGCTTCATGTAACCGAAAAGCTTAGTTTAGCATCCCTATATCATACACATTTAGAATATCAAGTTTGGTCTTTCTGCTAGTATTTGTTCTTGAGATATGGTGATAACAGACAGACACACACTGAGACACACACACACACAGACACACACAGACCAACAGTTAAAAACATGATTTTCGGATTCAGGGGACCTCAAAACGTGTAAATATAACAAAAACACACTTTCGAAAATTTGACCCAAAATCAATACTCTCTCTACCTTATGGGTAAGAGAAAGTAGAAAACTGTACAAAAGTATTGATATGGAAATTACACTGAACACTTTTATTGTTATGACCATTACTCTTATCTACAGACATGCTGAAAATTATTCCAAGCTGCAAAATTGCATTATATTGATTGAATTATTAGTTATTATTATTTTCTTTTATAATCAATTCATTTTTCTATTTTCATTCATATTTTTATATCTATTTAATAAAATGCATATGGGTATATGTATATTAAAAGTATACAACGGATACATAGCATGAGATATTTCCCTATTTCAATCATCATCATATATATATTGCATATTTGGATCATATTTGCTTATATCATCGGGACTAGTAATTTGATCTTCATTACATGGAGACATCGAATATTGCATCATAGTCCAAAAGAATTATTGCGTATTTTTTTTTTCTTCCAAAAAATTGATTTGTTTTTATTTGTAATATTTGTTTTATCACCACAAATATTTGTAAGATTTCTAAAATATTTAACACCGATGAAATTTAAATATGTTAGATAATTTAAAAAAGGAAAAGCTATTGTATTAAAACTAATTTTAGAGATTGTATAATTTAAAATAAGATAATTTTCAGACTGCCAAATTAGTATTAATACCAGAAAAATTTTAATATTTTTATGAGTGCAAGACTCTGTATTAAACATTTTAGATAAATGTTGTGTTTTTAAAATGTTGTGATGCTAAAATTAATTTTACAAACAGATATGATCATTTTTTCGTAAATAAAACTAACTTTACGTGATACTTTTTTTTTAGGCTACGATAATGAGATATTCAAAGACTCTGCATCATAAGTGTGAAAAAATTGCCTCAATGATTAATGTTCGAATCTAGAAATATTTCACGCAATAAAATACAAATCATAATAAAAAATTTTTTTTTGATAAATGAGTTTTATAAATAAGAATATGAACTAAAATACGTTAAACAGCAATAATTATTTTTTATTATACCATTCATAAACTAATAAAAATCAGATCATTATACGATTGGTTTAAGTATTTCTAGTGTATAAAGAGAAAATTGTTTGTGTAATTCTTCACAAATAAGCAATAAACTTTTTATATAAATACAGTAAATTGAAAAAATAAATAACACCATAAATAGTTTCTATAAAAAGTTTGGAATTAATTAATCTTTAACACCATTCCTCCGGTGCAATTTTTGCTGCAAAATTCTTGTGCCACTTATATGACGACAAATATTAAATTCTGAATTGAATAGCGTTCAAAGGGTATTATAATACATTTGAATAAAGAGAAATAATACCAATGGATCCTTTGAAATATTTTATTTTATATCTGTATTAAAAACAATCAATTTATTACTCAGATGCTGTTGACCATAATTCTTTTCTAATATTTTGAAAATATTAAAATTAAAGTACAATCCGCATTGTTATTTATTTCATCATGAAGAATCAGAGCGAAAAAGTTAAATAAATTACCTCAATTACAAATATTTTTCAATTTATCAAGCACTTATAAAAATTTATCACCTTTATTAATTAGTTGCAGTGTACAAGATCAACAAAATAACCTTCATAAAAATGAGAGCAGTGAACAGAAGAAGGGTTCAAGTTAAAGGTTCTTTTACAATACGCTATTTAAAATTATTTTATTTTCATTAATTAAAATGTAGAAGAGCTAATTTTTTAGATAAAAGTCAATTTAAGCATATCAAAATAACATAACTTCGTAAAAGGGCAGGTTATGATAACTCTAATAGTATGTTTTGAATAGGAAAAAAGGTAGATCTTTTTAATTTCAATTTAATTTTTGAATATTCATCCTGGGAAGGAAAAAAACACTTGGAGAAATGCCTATAACAGGTGAATAAATAAAAACGTGTTTTAGGGGAAAATCCTCAAAAATGACTTCTTTTTGAAATACATATATATATATATATATATATATATATATATATACATGTATTTCAAAAAGAAGTCATTTTTGAGGATTATATATAAATGGTAGATAATGTAATAAAATTTAATCTTAAAATTTAGCAATTAATAGATGCAAAACAATACCAACACACAAAAATATAGAACTGATTTTAACATAGAGGAAAGACTGACACAAAATTGTTGCGATTTAGATTAAGAACCATTAAGAGACAAAAATAACTTAAATTACTTACGCCGACATGGGTGATAATAAGAAAAAGACCATTAAACTTAAAGACAGAGAAAACAAATAAATAACCACAGAAATAATTGGATAAAAATGCTTAAAAATAGAAGTAAAATACTCATCATGGGGCATGTACTTCATAAAGCTGTGAAAGCTGCATCGATTTCGTAAAACAATATAGCTAATCATAGTAATTATATCATTTCAGCCCCGATCGAAGCAGCAAACCCATATAGAATGAGAAATTAAATGAAATATTAAATTAAAACAAATATTAAATAAAATCTTCATGGATACCAGAGGGAAAACTAGAAAAAAACATAGTAGCCACGTGTAACACAATTAACCAAACTGGAGAATAAAATGATGCCAACAAAAAATGAAATTAAAAATAAAAACTTTGCAAACAACGATTAATCGACAAAAAATGAACGACAGAGCATTTTCATTAACGATAAAATACACAGAGTAATTATTTATTGAGATAGTCAAAATATATTTTAAAGTTAATTAAAGTTTAAACTAGATAAATGTTAATTCAATTTGTACGTAAAACAAGAATCATTAAACCGTTCATAGAAAGGATTACAGAGAGAAGACATAATACAGCAGTGAGCAAGCGCCATCTAGCGTTTAGCTAGATAAACAAAAAGACAGTTAAATTATTTCAGGATAATAAAACCAATGCGATAAGGAGTGTATTTAATAAGTTTTAATTCTCAAGTAAACAAAATGATATTCACAAAAAAACACTAAAACATTAAAAAAAAACCTCTATACTTAATTATATATTTGAAAATTAAAACAATTTATTAATGCACAACAACATTTTCATATGCACAAACATATTTAGAACCAAATTAATAGTTAAAAAAATAGCCTACCTCTTATCAAACATTTCATTAGGCAGGCAATAAAGAAAAACGTTACACACGCATTTATCACATGCATAAATTTCAAATTATAAATATTTTTTCTGCTTGCTATACTTTAAAGCGAAATCTGAAATCTGACCTGACACGTTACTAGAAAATGCAGTTGAAGACATTTCTCTTTGGCTTTATGAAACATAACTCTAGAAAACAAACATTTTCGTTTCCTAAACTGCAATAAATTTAAAATGGTTCAAATATTTTTTTTCCTCAGATTAGTTATTTTGCATTATTTGAAAAAAATTGACATTTATACTCACTCTAAGAGTAACACTTATAAGTCAAGTAATAATAAGTCAAGTAATTCTTTCGAGTAACAGAAATTACTACACTGTATTTTCAAATATTAATAGAATAAAATAATGGTTTTAATATTTCTCTTCTATATGTACAACTTTTTTTTTCTTGAATGCACTTAAAATAAAAAATACTATATGTGTATGAAATATATAGAAATAAAAATTAAAAATTAATTGTCATAAAAGTTTATTTAGTCGGTAAAATTATGGTGTACATTAATTGTGTACAATATTCAGAATATGAAAATATACGTGAAAATATATATAACTCTCTCTCTCTCTCTCTCTCTCTATATATATATATATATATATATATATATATACATATCAATTTTACTTTATTTTTTATGTTTATTTATTTATTTATTTAATTGAAAAAAAAAAAAACATTTTTTTTTTTTTTTTAAACTCATATACAGATCTTAATAAATTTTATTACATGCAAAAGGAAACCTTAGTTTTAATATTTTCTTTTAAATCTTTTCGATAATCATAATACATACATAGTTATTCTAAATCATCATCATTTAATAAATAAAAATGGTTCTTATTCTTTTAAATCATTAATAAACTTTGTATCAAAATCATTTTGTTTTATTTTTGTAAAATTTGTTCTGATTTAATTAAATTTCGGAACAACTAGTTTAAAATAATTATTTTAATTACGTTATAGTTATTTTTCTACTTAAATTTTTAAGAATGTTTTTATTTTATTACGGTAGATTGTGTCATGTTTATGTATAAGGGGTATGGGTAGATTATATATATAAGGATATATAATGCCTTATTTTATTTAGTATATATATATATATATATATTCTTCAAATACGAGCATCAAATAAAAATTGAAATTAAAACTTTTTCAAACATGTAACCTTTTATTCATGCATATCTGTTTTTATTTCTGATTGTGTAACATAGTTAATAAAATATGTTGTAAAAATCTGTTACAGAAATAATGTTTACCGTTTACATTATTTAATATCTAACTATCGATGCCAGTCTTAGAAAATAAAAAGTAAATGCTATTAAATTATCTGTAACTAAATAATAATATAATAAATAAATAAATAAATAACGTGCATTTATCTTTTGTTATTTATTAACGAACAAGTCATCAGAGCAGACAATGAACACGATGTTCCTGTTACACGTCATTGAGTACACGATATGTAAGAAATAAAAATATTCTTGCAGAAAATAAAGCAGTTGCGAAAATAGTGAAAGACAAATACATTGTATAAGATTTTAAAGATTAAAGCAGAAGTTTATAGATTTTATTATTTAAAAGGGCTGTTCATGGCAAATAAATCTATCCGACAAATAGTAAAATATTTGCAAGGTACTAGCAACAACTATGTTGGTTTTTATGATTGTTATTGCTGCTGTTGTTGTGTGAATATGCATTTGTACCCAAGATATATTTTCCCAAAAGAAAATAATTTATTTAAAAACTGACATTCTTAAATTAATTAGGACAAAAAAAAAATAGCGATAAAATAAATAGCGATATTCAAGATGACTAAGATGAATCTAGTTGCCAACTAGGCACCAGATACGAACTATTTAGCATGTTACTTTGAAAGGATATAAGTATACACGGAGGGTGATTGGATAATATTTATTAGTCATACTTATGGATTCGTGAAAGTGAACTTAATAGTAGATGAATGAAAAGCAACCCGATATAAAATATGACGAACATAATCTATTTTTACGTATTACAGAAGAGAAATTTGTGGATCAAGACTCTGTTTGTCATCATGATTGTTTTTCAAATATATACTTATGGATTTGTGAAAGTGAACTTAATAGTAGATGAATGAAAAGCAACCCGAGATAAAACATGACGAACATAATCTATTATTGCGTATTAAAGCAGAGGAATTTGTGGATCAAGATTATGTTTGTCATCAGGATTGTTTTCCAAATATATATGAACCAAAGAAATAGAAAAAGTAGAAATGTAGCAGCAGCATCAAAATACCTTTTATTTTTTATTATTTTTTTTTTCGCGGAAAATTATTCCAAAACAACGGAATTTTACTGTATTATGTACAGCGATAAATTTTGGATAACATCCGCAACAAATTCTCTTTGTAATTGCTTATGACTGTTCTCAAATACGAAGCTGAATTTCGGTCATACTCTCTGACAATAGATAAAAAAAAGTTTTTACTTTCACATCCATAAAAAAATTTTAGGCCTGCTAGTCCAGTTTCCAGAAAATCAAATAACATTTTCATTTTTCATTTAAAACAAATACTTTTGTCCAGAAAAAAAAGAAAGAAAAGTTCAAAAATTGACTTTTTCCATATTTGTAGTGTGAAGTTCTGACATATTCCTAGACAGAAAAACAGAGTTAGAATTTAAACTAGTATGATGTGGCCACCACATAACTTTCTTCTATATAATTTTACACAAAATTTATTCAATACAAATTGTTTATTTAATTATCAAATTATTTTACATCATAAATGCAGACGAGTTTTATCTGACAGAATTATATCACTGAATAGAGAAAGAAAGTCTTTTTTTTTTTTTCCAATCATCAGAAGAAATGAGATTTTCTTTTTTCTATTTTTTTTTCTTTTTTCTTTCGTTAAAAGTAAAAAAAATAAAAAAATAAAAAATAAATAAAAAATAAATAAAAAAAAATCAATAACTTTGTTTTAAATTATTACAGATCTATAGTTCAAACATTTTTTTTAAAGGTATTTACGAGACCTTTCGAAAGATACTCATATTGAAAATTTACTCCCCCCGGGAAGGGTACTTCCCCACAGGGGTGAAGCGACGCCCCCGCATGCACAATTTTTTTCCCTAGTTAACTACTACTATTATAAATAATTCATATTAATTTTATAATCACGCGATTAAAATACCTCTCAGTATGTACATTTATACGAAATTTGGTCCTATACTGCCATGTTAAAAATGTAGAAAAAAATTGCATCACAGCGCCACTTGTTGAGAAAATGATCCCCAAATCTAA